>OX451740.1:1140949429-1141530009 GCA_948472305.1 Vicia faba | reverse complement strand
TTGAATCCAAATGAATCTTGGTGAGAAAGTGGGGCAAATTTAGGAAAAAATTAGGGTTTTTCATAACTTAGAAAAATTCTAAGTTATGAAAAATCTTCATTTCAAACCCTAATTTGCAATTTTGGATTTCTTGATGAACAAGTTTCATGATTTGGCATGTTTTGATGAAAAATGAATCTTGACTCTTGATTTTGACCAAAAAGTCAAAGTTTGACTTTTCAGTATACAGTCAAAATTGATCAATTGACTGGGAAATTCAACTGTCAATCTTGTGTACTTGGGATCTTTTGAGTTTGTTGAGCATGTCAAGATAATTCCATGTGGTCCTTGAGTCCATATGTGAGCTTGGTTTGCCATTGGTTGGGTCAAACAGTCAAAAATTGCCTTTGTGCAGTCAAAACCCTAAAAATGACCATTTTGCCCTTTTGGTGATCTGATCAAATTTCTTGTGGAATTGTGATCCAAATTTGATCAAATGGTCCATATGAGTTCATAATGTTGATGTGGGTCAATTTTCATGAGGTTTGATTGTCAATTGGCCACAGTTGACTTTTTCCCCAATACAGTTGATTTCTAGGTCAACTGTCCAATTGACTGGGCAAAACTTGGAATCAAGACTTGAAACTTGATGAGGATAAACTTGGGAGTCCAATATGAAGCAAGAAAGTCATCTTAGGCATTTTAGGTCAAAACATATTTGTACAAACATAAACCCTGATTTGGGTCAATAGTGCAAGGAGAAGTCTTGAGCAGATGAAACCCTAACTGGATCTTGATCTTCAGGGACTTGGTGATGAGAAATTAACGAGAAATGGGAGGGAAAATTTTGGGGTACAACAGTTGCCCCTGTTCAATCTTCTTGAATCCGAAGAGTTAGATTGGCAAGCTTGCCTTTCGTGACTCGAGGGTAAAAGGAGATTGGACACTAGAGTGCCCTTAAATTTGCACTCGTCAAAGCAATGGATGCGGGAATGGGCTTAGAGATACCATTTGGAGATGGGCTTAACGATGCCATCTGGGAGAGTGACAGAAATCTTGTCGGGGATGGGCTTAGATATGCCATCTGGAATGAGTATCAGGAAGGTGTCCAAGCTTTGGACCATTTCTGAACTGGGGGTATGAATAAGCAATAGATTGACATCCGTTGTTGGGAAGAATCCATAGACTGTTTTCAGAAGTCTTGAGAAGAAACTGAACAAGTGATAGGTTAACATCCGTTACTTGGAGAACCCGTGAACTGTTTTCAGAAATCTTGAAGTTGAATAAGCAATAGAGCAGCATCCGTTGTTGGGAAGCGTCCGTAAACTATTTTCAGAGGTTGCATCTGAACAAGTGATAGACTAACATCCATTGTTGGGAAGAATCCATAGACTGTTTTCAGAAGTCTTGAGAAGAAACTGAACAAGTGATAGGTTAACATCCGTTACTTGGAGAACCCGTGAACTGTTTTCAGAAATCTTGGAGTTGAATAAGCAATAGAGCAGCATCCGTTGTTGGGAAGCGTCCGTAAACTGTTTTCAAAGGTTGCATCTGAACAAGTGATAGACTAACATCCGTTGTTAGGAAGAATCCATAGACTCTTTTCAGAAGTCTTGAGAAGAAACTGAACAAGTGATAGGTTAACATCCGTTACTTGGAGAACCCGTGAACTGTTTTCAGAAATCTTGGAGTTAAATAAGCAATAGAGCAGCATCCGTTGTTGGGAAGCGTCCGTAAACTGTTTTCAAAGGTTGCATCTGAACAAGTGATAGACTAACATCCGTTGTTGGGAAGAATCCATAGACTGTTTTCAGAAGTTTTGAGAAGAAACTGAACAAGTGATAGGTTAACATCCGTTACTTGGAGAACCCGTGAACTGTTTTCAGAAATCTTGGAGTTGAATAAGCAATAGAGCAGCATCCGTTGTTGGGAAGCGTCCGTAAACTGTTTTCAAAGGTTGCATCTGAACAAGTGATAGACTAACATCCGTTGTTGGGAAGAATCCATAGACTGTTTTCAGAAGTCTTGAGAATAAACTGAACAAGTGATAGGTTAACATCCGTTACTTGGAGAACCCGTGAACTGTTTTCAGAAATCTTGAAATTTGATGAGGAACCGGTGTAGGGTTGCCTGATGATGAGTCCGTGTAAAACTGCATCTGAAACTGTTAATGATAGCCTTTTATTCTTATCCTGAAAAGGACAAAATATTAGCTAAACACAAAATTATGTTGCATGAAATGTATGATGCAATATATATTATATCAATGTTTATGATATGAATGTAATGAATGCGCATGTAAGCTGATGAGCGGTCTTGCTGGGGATAGATGAATCCTGGATAGCTGAAGATGAAAGCATCTTGACTGCTGCCGGGAAGAATAATTCCTTGGCTGTTGCTGGGGAATAAGGAGCTTGGGTTGTATACCAATCCTCTGGGGAATTCCTGATGACTTCTACTGGGGAGTACCAATCTAGTAGACTCATGCTGGGGATGCAAGACTGATAATCTTCCGTTTGGCGGGAAGCATCTCTGGCGACTTTACTGGGGAACTCAAGATTTGCCCTCCCAAAACTCTGTGGGGAGAAGGTTCATTAGTCTGGCTTCGCTGGGGATATTGAAGCTTAAATTCTGAGGGGAATTGAATTCCTGAGGATCCTCTGGCTGGGGGATTGTAAAGATAAGTTACTGCTGGGGAACTTTGATGAACTCCGCTGGGGATAGGAAGAATTTTGGCGAGTGCGATCTTCCGTGGTTGTTAGCTGAGGATAACCCAGTTATAAGCCCTTATGAGGAATAACTTTGAATAAAACTCGGGAGAGACGTCCGTACTCTGCAGGGGATAAGCTTCCAGAATCTACTGGGGATAAGCTTCAAGACTTGCTGGAGGATATGGATTCCAAATCTCTTGGGGGTTTCCTTTGAAAGGGTATCAAGATATCCAACTGTTCCTTTGACCTATCAGTAATCCTCTTTCCTGACTCATAAGGAAATGATTAGGTTTCAAATGCATATTCCTATTTAACAAAACATTGGACGTTTCTCAAAATAAAACAAATAGTGCAAGAGAAAAGAAAAGGAAATGACACAAATTTCTGGGAAAAGTATTTGTATTGATTTTCTATGAGTATATTTGTACAAAGGAGACAATCATCCTAGTAAGAGGATTTTGTCGTAAATATTTGAAAGGTTTATACAAAATAAGGATGGCTATGTGAAATAATTCCATGGGATTCCATTCCGCTATAGCTTTCACAACTCTGAATATCTGTCCATTCGATGCTTCGCTTGACGATGACTGGATTGATCAGAAGCCGGGAACCGGTTGATGAAGAGATTGTCCTTGAAGTGATCCGACGAGACATAGTCATACGCTTTAATTCCCTAACTTTTGCCTGAATCGCCCTTTCGGGTTTTCGATCCACCGGGAAACCCCTTTTTGCCCAAGCCGCCCTTTCGGGTTTTCAACTTGCCGGGTGTACATATTTTTTATTTTTATCCCTAACTTTTGCCTGAACCGCCCTTTCGGGTTTTCGGTTCACCGGGATGCCCATTTTTGCCCAAGCCGCCCTTTCGGGTTTTCAACTTGTCGGGTTATTTTATGCGTAGTATCTATTGACTATGTCTGCGTTCGCAGGGTGCGGCAAATCGTCGCCGTCCATGGTGGTCAGAATCATTGCCCCACCGGAAAATATGCTCTTGATCACAAATGGTCCTTCATATGTAGGAGTCCATTTGCCCCTGGGATCACTTTGCGGTAAGATAATCCGCTTGATTACGAGATCTCCGACTTGATACACTTGACGTATGACTTTCTTATTGAAGGCCTTGATCATCCGCTTCTGATACGTCTGACCATGGCATATAGCAGCAAGTCGCTTTTCGTCGATCAGATTGAGTTGATCAAGTCGGGTCTGCATCCAATCATCTTCATTCAAACCTGCATCCTTCATAATCCTTAGAGAAGGAATCTGGACTTCCATAGGCAAAACAGCTTCCATGCCATATACCAACGAAAATGGGGTTGCCCCGGTTGAAGTACGTACCGTCGTACGGTATCCATGCAGAGCAAACGGTAACATCTCATGCCAGTCTTTGTAAGTGACTGTCATTTTCTGAATGATCTTCTTAATGTTTTTGTCCGCAGCTTCAACAACACCGTTCATCTTCGGCCGATAGAGAGATGAATTGTGATGATAAATCTTGAACTTTTCACACAATGCAGTGATCATGGTGTTATTCAGATTCGTACCGTTGTCTGTGATGATCCTGTCTGGAACACCATATCGACATATGAGATTTTGCTTGATAAAGCGGGCAACCACATTTTTAGTGACAGAGGCGAAGGAAGCTGCTTCGACCCATTTAGTGAAGTAGTCAATGGCAACCAGGATGAAACGATGTCCGTTGGAAGTCGTGGGCTTGATCTCTCCAATCATATCAATGCCCCACATTGCAAAGGGCCACGGAGCAGTCAGAACGTTGAGGGGAACCGGAGGGATATGAACTTTATCAGCATAAACTTGGCATTTGTGGCAAGTACGGGAATGTTGATGGCAGTCAGCTTCCATGGTAGACTAGTAATAGCCTGCCCTTAGGATCTTCTTAGCCATTGTATGCCCGCTCAAGTGAGTGCCAAATGTGCCGCTGTGTATATCAGTCATAATCAACTCTGCTTCAGCTTTGTCTACGCATCGGAGTAATACACAATCATGGCTTCGTTTGTAAAGGATGTCGTTGCTCAGGAAGAACTTAGCAGCGAATTTCCTTAAGAACTTCTTGTCATTTACGGAAGCTCCTTCGAGATAATCCCTAGTCTCGAGATACCTTTTGATTTCATGGAACCAAGGTTGTTCCACTACTTCTTCGGTATTAATCTCGTGACAATGCGCAGGTTCATCCATTCATTCGATGGTGATTTGGGGAGCCTCGTTATCCCAGTTGAGTTTAAACATGGAGGACATTGTGGCTAGAGCATCTGCTAGCTGATTCTCTTCTCGCGGGAAATGCTCGAAGGTAATTTGCTCGAAATGAGGCAACAATGTCAAGACATGTTCTTTGTATGGGATAAGATTAGGATGCTTGGTATCCCACTCTCCTTTGATTTGACTGATAACCAAAGCCGAGTCCCCAAATACGATCAAAGATTTGATCCCCAAGTCTACAGCAGCCTTGAGACCAAAGATGCAAGCTTCATACTCAGCCATGTTGTTTGTGCAGCTGAAGCAAAGTCGGGCCGTGAAAGGTGTGTGAGAACCCTCCGGAGAAATGAGTACTGCGCCGATACCATTTCCAAGTGCATTTGAAGCACCATTAAAGTACAGGGTCCATCGGGATCCCTTTTCGGGTCCGTCATACAGTCTGTTAGCTTCAATGTTGTCCAAATTCATGATGTCCTCGTCCGGGAAGTCAAATTTCATCGGTTGATAATCTTCGATAGCCTGATGAGCCAGATGGTCAGCTAGTACACTCCCTTTTATAGCTTTTTGGGTGGTGTACTGGATGTCATACTCAGTTAAGATCATTTGCCATCTAGCTATCCTGCCAGACAAAGCGGGCTTTTCGAAGATATACTTGATAGGATCCATTTTGGAAATCAACAAGGTGGTATGAGTCAACATATACTGTCTTAGTCGGCGAGCAGCCCATACCAAAGCGCAGCAAGTTTTCTCGAGCAGTGAGTAGCGAGTCTCACAGTCGGTAAACTTTTTGCTAAGGTAATAAATAGCATGCTCTTTTCGACCAGACTCGTCATGCTGGCCCAAAACACACCCCATTGAGTTATCCAAGACGGTCAAATACATGATCAATGGTCTTCCTTCGAAGGGTGGCATCAGAATAGGAGGTTCTAGCAAATACTCCTTGATTCTATCAAAAGCAGCTTGATAATCGTCGTTCCATTCGACTACCTGATCTTTTTTCAAGAGTTTGAAAATTGGCTCACAGGTAGAAGTCAGATGTGAGATGAATCTGGCAATATAGTTCAAGCGCCCCAAGAATCCTCTAACCTCCTTTTCAGTACGGGGAGCAGGCATCTCTTGTATTGCTTTTACTTTTGCCGGATCGACTTCAATGCCTTTGTTGCTTACAATGAATCCCAGGAGTTTACCAGACCTAACTCCAAAAGTGCATTTACTTGGATTCAGCCCGAGCTTGTATTCTTTCAACCTGGCAAACAGCTTCTCCAGATGTTCAAGGTGCTCTTCCTCTGTTTGTGACCGAGCTATCATATCGTCTACGTAAACTTCAATCTCATGATGTATCATATCATGAAATAAAGCTACCATGGCGCGTTGATAGGTTGCCCCTGCGTTCTTCAGCCCGAACGGCATCACCTTGTAACAGAAACTGCCCCATTGTGTGACGAAAGTAGTTTTCTCCATATCCTCGGGGGCCATTTTGATTTGATTGTAGCCTGAGAATCCATCCATGAAGGAAAACACTTTGTGCTGAGCTGTATTGTCGATCAAGATGTCAATATGAGGTAGCGGGAAATCATCTTTGGGGCTGGCCCTATTCAAATCCCGGTAGTCCACACACATCCTGACTTTGCCATCTTTCTTAGGTACTGGCACGATGTTAGCGACCCATTGAGGATAGGACGTAACAGCCAGAAAGCCAGCGTCAAATTGCTTCATTACTTTTGCTTTGATCTTTTCAGACATGTCAGGCCTCATTCGGCGAACTTTTTGCTTGATCGGTGGACAGTCTTCTCTTGTGGGGAGACGGTGAACCACGATGTCTGTGTCTAAACCCGACATGTCTTCATAAGACCAAGCGAAGATTTCAACATACTCATTCAACAACTGTATCAGGCGTTCCTTGACACTCGGTTCCAGATTGGCACCCACTTGCACCTCCTTCCGGTCTTCCTCGGTCCCTAAGTTGACAGTTTCCAATGACTCTTCGTGCGGTAAGATGGCCCTTTCCTCTTGCTGCAGAAGTCTGGCTAGTTCCCCGGGTACTTCACAACCTTCGTCATCTTCGTACTCAGCTTGATTGACCAGATCTCCAGAGTTATTGAAAGATATAGCAGAATCGTCACCCATGGAATCCGGAGTGGATGGGTACCTGCATTGGTGAGTGTGGGTGTGTGTAAGGGATATCCATCCTTAAACAAAAAATGCAAAGGGAAAGAAAATGAACACAAGCAGTTTATCAAATGAAAAACGTCCAATGAATCATTAAACATGGCATATGGATATGAAAAATAGTCAAAACCCTTACAAGTGGACCTACATGCCCCGGGCAAGGCAGGAGGTGAAAAGATAGTATACGGATTGTTTGAAAATAAATATTACAGACCAAATAAGAAATGTTTAACAGATAAATTACTGATGAATAAAAGTGACAGGGACAAAGTCTTTTGCCTCCCAGTTGCTCAATCCTCCCTTGACAGTTGGGTAAATCCACTCTTCAATGTTGCTCTCTTTGTCTTCATCTTCCAAGGCGTTGATTCCGTAGGGAGAAATTTTGACTGGCGCCCTTTCAATCTTCGAACGGCGCATAGCTTTCTGTCCAGCGGCTATGAACCCTAATCCAAATTTGTCTGTCTTATGCGGAATGTCAGGTAACTTCCCCCATGCTGAATTCTTCCCTTCCTTGATTGCGGCCCTTGCGTCCTCCAGAGATGTCATCCTGGCCATCTGCCTCGGTGTCTCAGCTGCCAACTTTGCTACTGCTATTTCAGGAAGGACTTCTTCGAAATGTTGAAACGGTGTCTCAATGAACTCTCCTTCAACCTCCACATACCGGAAAGAATTTAAGTGGCTAATCATGTACTCTTCTTCGCCATGGACAGTAATGATCTTTCCCTTGACAGGATACTTCAACATCTGATGCAAGGAGGAGGTGACTGCCCCAGCATGGTGTATCCAAGGCCTACCCAGCAAGCAAGAGTATGACGGACGGATGTCCATCACATAGAAAGTGGATTTAAACACCTCAGTGCCTATCTTGATGGGAATTTCAACCTCCCCATGGACCATTCTCTTCGAACCATCGAAAGCTCTGACAACAATATCACTCGGCTTCAACTCCAACCCTTCACAATCTAGTCGGTCCAAGGCCTTTTTAGGCAATACATTCAGCGACGAACCAGTGTCGACCAAGACGTGTGCGAGAGTGGTTCCTCGACACTCTACCGAAATGTGCAAAGCATCATTGTGGTTTCTACCTTTAGGAGTTAGGTCGGCATCGGAAAAACCTAATCCATTGTCCGCAGTCAGGCTAGCCATGAAATTCTGAAATTGATCCGCAGAGGTTTCCTGGGGCACATGAGCTGCCTTCAGGAATTTTATCAGGGCTTTAGCGTGCGCTTCCGAGTAAAGTAGTAGTGCCAGCATGGAAATCTTGGAGGGGGTTTTCCCCAACTGTTCTACCACATCGTAATCACTTCTCTTGATTATCCTCAAAATCTCATCCATTTCCTTCTTGGAGGTTTCCGGGATAACCAAGGGTTGAGCCCTCGTCCTGACGGGCTCATCTTGGGTTCCCTTACCTTTGTCAGCAGCGGTAGGAGAGACAGTACTGGGAACAACAACATCTTCAATCAAAGGAGTTCTAGCAGAAAGTTTTATTGGTGCAGGGACGACCTTATCAGCTGACGAGGGTCCAAAGATTGCTCTTGGAGGGGCAATCTCTGGAGAAAATATTCTCCCGCTCCTGGTGATTTTGCTAGTGCCCGCAATGTTACTAATGCTGGCTTCTTCATCATCCGAACTTTCTTCAATTATTTCGATTTGTTTGACACCATGGTAGTAGACGTCACCGCCATAGTTCCAAGGTATCGACTTCTCAGAAACATAGGAAACATGCCCTGGCATTGTTATCTTTAAAGGAACAGATTTCGTAGCTGGTGTAATCTTAACAGGCTTTTTGACGGCCTTGGAAAGATTGGCGTGAATGGTTATGATTGAGACATCTTCAGTATGAACTGGAATAGCAGAAACTTTTTCAAACAAAATTTGTCGACTATCCATAAGGCCTTGGATGCCTTTCTTCAGTAACGGACAATCAAACGGCAGAGAGTAACAACAATAGCAGTCTTCTTTACATCCCGGGAATATCCCGACCCTTAACAAATTCAACTTAATGGTTAGCAATGGAGTAGTCAGATCATTAACATCAGCAACATACAAATCTTCTTCAATAGCGTTGACATTTCGGCCGTGCTTCGGCATGGGTGCAGAGATCACATTAGGCTTCTCTGGAGCGTCAAACTCCACCTCCTTTGCCTCTATCAGGTCTTGGATCTTATGCTTGAGTGCCCAACAATCATTGGTGTCGTGTCCAACACTGTCTGAATGGTAGGCACATTTAGCATTAGCATGATAATGCGGAGAGGACGTATTCACATTCTTTGGTGCCTCCTTGATGGTGGCGAAATTCAACTTCAATAGATGGGGAAGCACTTGCGCTGGAGTCATATTAATGCGGGAGAACTGCCGTTGTGGCCGTTCCACCCATTGTTGATTTGGTCTGGACTGGTTATAACGAGGCTGCTCACTTGGAGTGTTTTGAATCATTACAGCCCCCACAGTTGGCCGACGCTCCGTCTTCCCTGCTCTTCTCTGAGAATATACCATAGCTGTCTCCTTCTTAAAAGGCTTCTTCTCAACATTTGCAGCGACACCCTTCTGAATCTTTCCTGACTTGATGCCAGCTTCTATTCTCTCGCATGTTAAGATCAAATCGGTAAACCCCGCGGAAGAGTTACCAATTAGATGATTGAAAAATGGCCCAGATAGGGTCCCAAGAAACATATCAACAAGTTCGCAGTCGGTTAAAGGAGGCTGCACCCTGCCAGCCAAATCCCTCCATTTTTGTGCATATTCTTTGAATCCCTCGCCTGTTCCTAGTGACATACCCTGAAGTTGGGTACGAGTAGGAGCAAGGTCAGAATTATACTGGTATTGTTTGTAAAAAGCGGTGGCCAAATCTTCCCAATTTCGGATGCTGGTTCCCTCTAGCTGATAAAACCATTCCAACTGAGCTCCAGAAAGGTTGTCTTGAAAGAAATGAATCCAAAGGTTTTTATCTGCCGTATAGGGTTGAATCTTTCTTACGTAGGACCTGAGATGCATTTTGGGACAGGACAGCCCATCATACCTCACAAACACTGGCACTTTGAATTTTGGGGGAATCACAATCCCGGCGACCAAACCCAAGTCTTCAAAATCCAAACCCGGTACTCTTTGTAATTCCATGGCGGCCAATCTGTCTTCTAGCCCTTTGTATTTATCATCAGATGGAGGGTATTGCTGATCAGAATAATCTTTATCCTCTTCGACCTCTTCTTCTTCCGCATCAGACTCGGAAGGTACCGCAGCTCCACCTCCTTTGCTGGTTTCTTCATCAGAGATAGGAGGAAATTCAAGCACTCTCCGAGCTTCTCCGTCAAATCTTCTACCCAAAGTAGCCACCCCGAGTCTCTTTTTTTTCTTCTTCACTGGGTCCTTGTTCCCCAATTGAGTTTTGATATCCTCCTGACCCTTAGCCAAGGTCATCAGGAGTTGCTGGAACTGTGCATTTTGAGCTTGCAGGTCTTTGACTGTTTGCTCGAGATCCATCCTACTGAAATAAACAGCAGACAGATAAGGAAACCTGGAGTGAGACCTGCTTATGCACATGATGAATGGTATGCTTATGTATGCAATGCATTCAAGGATTTAGGACATTCAAAATTGTTTCAGACAAAGAAGAACGCACGTCATATTAATAAGAAGAAAGTTGTTAGTACATAAATGCCCCATGGGCCAAATATTACAAAATAACTTCTCAAGGCAGAAAGACATTGCGCATCCTCTTTGGTGCGATGTAGGTGTTGAGGGCCTCTTGCTCATGGAGTCGGCGGGTAAGCTCTAGAACCTTCTTCTCACTGGCGTAGAAGCTAGCTTCAAAAGTATTCCGTTCCTCCTTGAGCTGAATCCAACTTTTCTGCATTTCCTCCCACGATGTAGGCATGTCTGGATGTAGGATGGTGTAGGGAACCTCTCCTTCATTGACGGGCTCTTTAATCACTGGGAGTACATGAGGATAAGGCATCATTAGACTTTGGGTGCGGGCTCGTACCCACTTGAGATAGGGCTCAAGAGGGATGGAGTTCTTGTGTCCCAGAGTATTGCTATCAATCTTTTTGAGTTTTCCCCAAGCTCTGATGAATCTTTGGCGAAGTCTTTGCGCATCATTGTCGAAGTCAAACACTAGGTCAGGAATCAACATGTCATGAGGGCCATCCCTCTGTGCATATCCAAATTGCCTCAAAGCTAGGCAAGGGTTGTAGGTGATACCTCCTCTGATTCCAAGTAAAGGAACATTAGGAAATTCTCCGCAACGATCGACGATGATGACATTTTCTCTGGACCGAAAACACCAATGTACATCAGAGTGAGTAAGAGTCATCAATCGTTGGGACCACCTTGAGCCTTGGTCATTCTTCAGGACAGATTGTGGAAGGTGCGAAATAAACCACCTTGCAAGGAGAGGAGTACAGCACATGAGAACACCCCTCTTTCTCATTGTTCGTGTGTAAAATGAGTGAAGAATGTCCCCAAGCAATATTGGTATTGGATTTCTGGACAAGAAGATTTTGACGGCGTTGACATCTACCAATTGGTCAGGATTTGGGAACAAGACCAACCCATAGATAAGGAGTGCCACAATCTCTTCAAAGGCTTGTAGGTCCAATGAATTCCAACATTCTTGTGCCTTCTCAAACAAGAATTTTGCTAAGAATCCTTTGACGCCGCTTCTGGTTTCCCAGTGCCCCTTGATGTCAGATGGTTGTAGATGTAATGCTCGAGCAACATCTTCCGGCTTTAGTTCCTTTTCGGTACCGTTGAAGGGTAGTTGATTAAGGATAGGAATTCTCAGGAGTTGAGAAAACTCCTCCAAAGTGGGTACCAACTGATAATCAGGGAAAGTGAAACAGTGGTGAAGAGGGTC
This sequence comes from Vicia faba, assembly GCA_948472305.1. Lineage (NCBI taxonomy): Eukaryota > Viridiplantae > Streptophyta > Magnoliopsida > Fabales > Fabaceae > Vicia > Vicia faba. Next base: position 1,141,518,084 of record OX451740.1, on the reverse strand, counting down.
AAAGAACTGGAATAGCACTTTCATCATGTCCTCTTCAATGTTGGTGTTGACTAGGCTGAGCAGTCTACCATGTCTTTCACTGAAGGATGAATTTTCCGGAATTCTTGAAGTGAGCTCCTTGAGTTGAGGAGAGATTCTCACAAGGTTGACTTGAATGGTGTTTCTGCGAGGAATTTCCATGACCTACAAAACAGGAACAAAGATGAAGATCCAAACCCTTGAAATGGTTAGTGAATGCATATGATGCTTTATGATGTTTATGATGTATGCACAAAACATATGTACAAGCAAATCACACCAAACCCTAGTTTCAGGCTTGCATGGGGTTTCATAGGTAAGTACCCTCTTGAGTGTAGTTGGCTTAAAAACCTGTCCTATAAATAGTAACTGGGTTCTAAGGAACTCAATATCACGGGATTGTTTTCATTGTTCATTGTTTTGGTTTAGCCACTTAACTAGCGACCAAAATATTCCAAGAAAACAACCCTCAATGAGTGTAGTATCGAGTATCTACCAACTTCGGACTGCACCAAAGCCGGTCATCTCACTACCCCTAATAAAAGGCCAAGATGGTCAAGTAAGGTTCTAGGTCATTAGTGCTTAGTGACATCACTCAGCGGCCCCGTACTCTCCTTGATTGAACTCAAGGGTTACCGGTACTCACAAATATGTCGCACTAATATAGCTATTGCTTTGACCGTGTCGGTATACCCCGCACAGTTTCCACAACGTATTGCTATCTATGAATGTTTCCCAAAATCCGGGTGTAGGATTGTAAACCCAAACAATAGAGTCAAGATATAAAGCAAGCAATTCAAACAATTAGTCATGCAAGAAGGTAATCTAAGCCCTAAGGTTACTCCACTTTTAAAATTTTCCCCAGCAGAGTCGTCAGTTCTGTGATACGGTGGTAGAACTGACTATGGTTTTGCGTTTGTTTTCGCAAATGTTTCGGTTGAGCAAGAGTCGCCACCGACTTTTTATTTTATCCTAAGGAAAGGTTTAAAAAAGCACAGCAAAAACCTTTGAGGTTTTTCTTGGGTTCGAGGAGTAGATTATAGAAAGGGAAGGTATTATCACCCTTTCCATCCATGGTTATCCATGGGCTCTTAGGTACTTGCTTAGATCAACTTGCCTTGGTTTTCAATTGTTTGAAATGGTGCTCGGTGTGTGGTTTTGAAAATGTTTTGAAAAGATGCCTTGTATAGGCTACCCTTGTAACAATTCTTTACTCGAATGTTTTACAAAAGGTTTTTTGTCTTTTGAAAAGATGTTTCAAGGTTTTTTTGAAAGTTTGTTTTGAAAGTGTTTGTGAGGTGTGGTTTGAAAATGTTTTGAAAAGATGCCTTGTATAGGCTACCCTTGTAACAATTCTTTACTCGAATGTTTTACAAAAGGTGTTTTGTCTTTTGAAAAGATGTTTCAAGGTTTTTTTGAAAGTTTGTTTTGAAAGTGTTTGTGAGGTGTGGTTTGAAATTAGGCAAGTGTTTTCTTTGCAAATCGACAAGTACCTAAAAGTTATCTACCCTAAAGTTTTCTCAAAGATTTTTGTTATGTTTTAAACCTTTTGACAATTTTGTTCCACCATTGCATTTGGTGGACAATCTTGTGTTAGGAGGTGAAAGGGACGGGCGCGGGTCATTGTTTTAGACCATAATTGCAATAGTGTTAAATGTCTTTGGGCAATTTTTCTTTGAAAGGGACTTGATCATTTTAGGCAACTTTTCGAAAGCGTCATCGAGGGACTTATGATCATTTGATTGTTTGTTTTACCCAAAGAAACCTAACATGCAATATGGCCCAATTATTTGAAGGCAACAAAGTGGAATACCCTAGGGGTGCAAGTGTGATATGTGTTGTTCATTTTCATGCTTTTTTGTCTTGTATTAGGTCAAACTACTTTTGTTCGTTTTATTTGCATACAAACCCTAACTCTAGCATAGTATATTTAGAAAGCGATAAAGTGCGAAAATTAAATTCCTACACTATTACAACACAATATGGGATAGGGGGTACAAATATTTCAAATGGGGGGATATTTAGACAAAGAAATTAAACCTAGCTATTACATCATTTTTTTGGAACATTTACAAATAATTAATTGCACAAATTAAATAGACAATAAAATAAAGATGCAATAATGCAAAAAAAGAAGTTTTTATATGTATGAGAAAAAAGTATTATTTATGTCAAATAAATAAAAATAAAAAAAGGTATTATTTTTGGAGTTTTTGTATTTTAAGGGTAAAACCCTAATTTATATTAAATAAATCTATTAACTATTTAATATGTGTAATATTTAATAATTATATACAAAAATAAAATAAAATGAATTATATTCATAAAAAAAAAGTATTTTCCATATCAAATATTAATAAAAATAAAAATGTATGTATTTTAGTATTTTTGCCCTAAGTATATTAATATATATATATATATATATATATATATATATATATATATATATATATATATATATATATATATATATATATATATATATATATATATATATATATATATATATATATATCTTTATTATTTATTAAATAAATACTATATATATAAAAATAATAATATTTAATATTTATAAAAAAAAGTATATTTTGTATAAAATATTTTCAAAAGGGAAAATGTAATAAAATCAGAAAAGAAAGTACATTTGCATTATTTTTCCTATTTATTCTAAATAATATATATATATATATATATATATATATATATATATATATATATATATATATATATATATATATATATATATATATATATATATATATATATATATATATATATATATATATATATATATATATATATATATATATATATATATATATATATATATATATATATATATATATATATATATATATATATATATATATATATATATATATATATATATATATATATGTACAAATGCTCCTATAAACAAAATAAATGTTTAAAAATAGAAAAATGGTATAAAAAATGTTTTTTATGTTTTTAATATCATTAGGAAAAATAAATAAACCAAAATGAAAAAAGAAAAAATAAAAAAAATCAATAAAACACACAAATTGGGCTCAGGGGGTGTGAAATCAGAAATAGGGTGTGAAAAGCAAATGACACAAAAGCCCAGCCCATGAAACTCCTTCTTCAACCTTCAGCCAAAAACGTTCACAAAAAACGCGCGCCTGTGACCAAGTTCAAACATCCTGATTCCTTGCTCTGTTCAGTTGAAGTTCTATTTGGCAATGGGGAAGCTTTCAGTGCAAGGTGATGGTTGGTATAGCTTCCTTGAGGTGTGGTGATGCTGTTTCAATGTTTACTTTGCCTTGAGACACCTTGAATCGAGCTGTGGAACTTCAACTGCAAAATGAGAAAGTGAAAATGGTGGAACTTGTTAGAGGAATTACAGGTCGTGTTTTAGGTTTTGGTTAGCTTGTATTGATGATAGGGAATGAGTTTGAACAAGTTTGGGCAAGAGAGCATGAGAGGAATGAGAGATGGCACTCAAACTGCAGGCCCTGCCCTGTTTTTGCAGTTTCAGAGTGATTATGGCAATGGAGAGATACTGGAGGTCTTAGGGTCGTGTGTTAGCTCAGTTGGGATGTTTTGAATGTGTTTTTAAAAGTTTGCTTAAGGGTTTGTAAGCTGATATCAAAGTTGTTGTACAAAATGCAATGTTACTTACACTTTAAGCAATAAATGCCCAAGTTGTGTTCTAGGCAGGTAGAGGCCCCTTAATGTGCTGCATAATCTCTCCTTGATCAGAGTGTTTTGCTCATAATCTTGTGCCAATTAGATCTCATTTGTACTTGTTGGATTTTCAATTGGACATAAAGCTACCTTTTGCAAAAATGGAAGAAATGCTTTATCTATTTTGGGATTAATCCTTTAGGCAATGCTTGAACATACAAAACATGGTCTTGGCACAAAGGATTGGCATTAAATTTATGAGTGTTAGATGGTTTAAGGACCTGTAATCAAGATATGCAAGCTGAGATTGAAAATGCCTAGTGTTATGGACATGTAAATTGACCAATTCAAAAGTGAGTTTTTGCCAAATTGTGAAATTCGAATCTCTCAAGTTATGAGGTTGTTTGATGAGTTCTTGGACATTTTGGAAAGCTTGGAATGTGCACTACAATCCATCTTTGAAATGAAAATTGAAATTCCAAGTGGAAGTGTATGGAAAATGGCCTTGAAGTTGGGTAGAAAACCTTGTCAAAATAGGTTAAAATTTCACTAAGTTAAGAATGGTTTAATACCCTTATTCAAAAAATTGTAACTTGAGATACAAGCCTCATTTGGGAAAACTTTGTGAATCAAAGTTGTAGATTATGCAACAAGCTACAACTTTCATGTTTTGACTTTTGTTTGAATCCAAATGAATCTTGGTGAGAAAGTGGGGCAAAGTTAGGAAAAAATTAGGGTTTTTCATAACTTAGAAAAATTCTAAGTTATGAAAAATCTTCATTTCAAACCCTAATTTGCAATTTTGGATTTCTTGATGAACAAGTTTCATGATTTGGCATGTTTTGATGAAAAATGAATCTTGACTCTTGATTTTGACCAAAAAGTCAAAGTTTGACTTTTCAGTATACAGTCAAAATTGATCAATTGACTGGGAAATTCTACTGTCAATCTTGTGTACTTGGGATCTTTTGAGTTTGTTGAGCATGTCAAGATAATTCCATGGGGTCCTTGAGTCCATATGTGAGCTTGGTTTGCCATTGGTTGGGTCAAACAGTCAAAAATTGCCTTTGTGCAGTCAAAACCCTAAAAATGACCATTTTGCCCTTTTGGTGATCTGATCAAATTTCTTGTGGAATTGTGATCCAAATTTGATCAAATGGTCCATATGAGTTCATAATGTTGATGTGGGTCAATTTTCATGAGGTTTGACTGTCAATTGGCCACAATTGATTTTTTCCCCAATACAGTTGATTTCTAGGTCAACTGTCCAATTGACTGGGCAAAACTTGGAATCAAGACTTGAAACTTGATGAGGATAAACTTGGGAGTCCAATATGAAGAAAGAAAGTCATCTTAGGCATTTTAGGTCAAAACATCTTTGTACAAACATAAACCCTGATTTGGGTCAATAGTGCAAGGAGAAGTCTTGAGCAGATGAAACCCTAACTGGATCTTGATCTTCAGGGACTTGGTGATGAGAAATTAATGAGAAATGGGAGGGCAAATTTTGGGGTACAACAGCTACCAACCAAGTTTTGTGTGGGGCGGGGTGGAACTAGAGTCCAGGTATTGTTGGCGTATAAGGCATCATACTCCTTTTGCATTGCTTCCTGCCATGCTCGATCCTTGAGAGCTTGCGTGATTGTTCGTGGTTCAATGGGTGGATGAGGAGTGGCAGAGAGGTTCATCTTGTGGAGGGGTTTGAAGATGTTGTTTTGGGATCGAGTGACGATGCCACGATCCGGGATGATTTGAGTGGGTGGTGGTGTTGATTGTGGTTCTAGGTATGAGGACTGAGAGGTAGAGGGAGTGGCTGCGAAGGGACTGGATATAGAGGATGATGGAGATATGAGTGGATGTGTTTGAGAGAGGCCTGCGGAGCTCGTTGGACTTGGAGAATTAGGGGGGCTGGGAGTGGAGTTTAGTGAGCCTGGTGATGGGGTAGGTGGATAACTAGGATATGATGAGGCTGATTGGGACGGAGATGGAGGTGGCCTGAGACATGGGAGGATGGGTACTGATAAAGTGGTCCAATTTGTATGTTGTTCTGAATTTTGTGTAGTTTTGGGTTGTTGCCGAAACAGGAATTCAGTTTCAACAAATTTGACGTGCCTTGAGGTGTAGACGCGTCGGGTTTTCGGGTCCATGCAATAGTAAGCATGTTGAGTTGTGGAGTAACCTACAAAAACACAAACAACAAATCTGGATTCCAATTTATGAGAAGTATATGGTTTTAACCATGGAAAACACAAACAACCAAAACTCTTTAACTTAACATAATCTGCATTTTGTTTAAAAATAATAGAAAAAGGTGATCGATTTTGTAGAGTTGGGGTGTATGATACGGTGGGAGAACTGACTTGAGTTTTTGCGTTTATTTTCGCAAATGTTTCGGTTGAGCAAGAGTCGCTACCGACTTTTTATTTTATCCTAAGGAAAGGTTAAAAAGCACAACAAAAACCTTTGAGATGTTAACTTGGGTTCGGGGAGTAGATTATAGAAAGGGAAGGTATTAGCACCCTTTCTATCCATGGTTATCCATGGGCTCTTAGTTACTTGCTTAGATCCACTTGTCTTGATTTTCAATTGTTTGAAATGGTGCTTTGTGTGTGGGTTTTGAAAATGTTTTGAAAAGAGGCTGAAAATTCTGGCTACAGATACTCAATGTCACGTCCAATGTTATGACACCGTATCTGACTTACTATATGACAGTAAATACAAAAGCAGTAAATAACACAATCAATTGTTTACCCAGTTCAGTGTGCAACAACACCTACTCTGGGGGCTACCAAGCCAGGGAGAGAATCCACTATAAGAGATGTTAATTCAGGAATAAACCAACCAGTTTATCTCCTTCACTTAAGACCTACCCAATGCAATTCTAATCTAAGTACAACTTAAACCTGAGTTCCTACTCACTCCCCCTCAATCACAGCAGTGATACATAAACAAATTTGACTTGAGAATTGTTGAAGACACTCTTCAAAACACACACTTGATTAAGCTTCACAGCTTTTTAATCAAGTAACACAATCACTCGTGCTTCACAGCTTTGAGTGATGTACACAACTAACTTGACTCTGCTTCACAGCTTTAGTCAAGTAACATTCAAACACTCTTGCTTCAAAGCTTTGAGTGCTACACAACCCTTACAATTTAAGCCTATTCCAAGACACTTATCACAATGATAATTGCTTGGAGTACAATAAACAAATCTATACAGATTACAAACTTGATCTTCTAATCAATCAGCAGGGATGACTTCAAAAACCGCAGCTCTGTTGAATATATAGCAGCTGCAACTTCAGTTAGGGTTTCCAAAAACCTAGGGTTGATTCCGTTTGACCTAAAGACCAGGTCACAGTACTTTGTTGATCAGGTTAGGATTGAGCTAGGTTACTCCTCAGAAAACGCAGGATTCTGTTTAGGAAGGACTGAGTTATTTCCTGAAAAAACTCAGACTTATCCAATCCTGTAATCCTGCTAGTTCAGAACAGGATGTCATAACATCTGTTATGACATCTGAGAAAACCTGTCTACTGATTAGCAAAATGTGATCATTTTGCAAACATGCTCAGATACACACTTATAAACATCAGTATTTGAGTTACAATATTTTTCTGCATATGTACCTAAAGAGTTAGTACAACCTGAACTAGAATGTTATGACATCAGTCATGACATTCACACATATACTTGGAATTTACCAAAAATGCAAGCCAATACCTAAACACCTACAAACTCCCCCTTTGGCAGATTTTTGGCTAAAGTCCCTAAACAATCAGAGATAGATAGATAGCAGCAGAAATAAGTGACAGCAGAAAAATATAGTGTTAAGTACTAATTAAGCAGTACCAAAAATATTCTCCCCCACTTTAGCCACAAATGGGCCAAAGATTACATGTTTATACAGTTATACAGTTATCCAAGACAAAATAATGAGATCAGCAGCAGACAATAGCAGAACATACTTCCAAACTCCACCAGCAACACCACCAAGCAACAATCATCCTTCAAGTACTGTCATCAGACTCAGAGGAGCCACTTTCTTCAATGTTGAGCTGTCCTTCATCTTCTTCCCTCATGCTTGCTTCAGCTTCTTCCTTTTCTAGCTTGGCAATTAGAGCTTCTAGGGTCCTTTTTCTAGCATCCAGATCTTTGCAAGTTTCTTTTAAAACAGCTATGACATCTGATGTTTTGGACTGAATCTTTGCAGACGATGTCTCGACTGATGTTATGACAATGTCTGGAGCATGGGATCCCTGAAACAGTTTGTAGTGCAGGCCAAGGGCAGGGGCTCTTTTGCAGACTGTATCTCTTGCTACAAGTATGTCAGGATATTGTGCAAGGATGATTCCACAAAGGAGGGAGGGAAAGGCAATTGGTCCTTTGACAGCATAACTGCCAGCATGCTTCAAGGTTTGTTCAAAAATGTACCTTCCATAGTCAAAGGCAGTCTTGGTTCCTACAGCATAGATGAATCTCCCCAATCCTGTGGAGATGGTTGATTTGTGATTTGTAGGCACCCAGTTTGCTGCACCTATTTTATGCAAGATGGCAAATTTCATGCTGAGTTTACTAGCATTCAACTTCCCTTTCAATGGCCAGCACTTTACTTGCCTGGCAGTAATGGTCAAGCATACTTCATTGTCAGTTGCCTCTAGATCAGGACAGTCCTTATTTGTTCTTCCAAGAAACTTGTTGATTTCTGATGGAGAGAACTTGACCCTTCTTCCTCTAACAAACACACTCTCAAAGTCAGCTGACCTCCCATCAGCACAATCATTGGATAAGTTCACTACAAACTCTTTAACCAGATTTTCATAACATTTGCCAAACTTCATCACTGTCTTTATTAGCCCAGCATTCCTGATCAGCTTCATGATGTCTTTGCACTCCAAAGCATCATTGTTGAGTTCTCTCTCCAAGGCTATTCTCTTCAAGCAAACATACTTCCACCTGTTTGCATTATCAGGATGATGAAAGGAGATGTTGTCTGTTGGCACTTCAGGCACTCTAGCAATCTTGCTGGAGGGGAGCTTCCTTCTGATGGGAGTATTGTCAATGTCAATCTCAAATTCTGATTCATCATCAGAGTCAGAAGTTTCAGGTTCTTTTCTTTTCTTGGAGATTGGTTGTCTAGCAGTCAGCACCTGTGCCTTCTTCCCTTTTGTCTGAATTTTTTCAGCCATCCCTTCAGCCTTGGACTTCTTAGGTTTAACAGTCTCACTACTTTTTCTTTTCATCAATCTCCTAGCAATGCTAGGGTTCACATTAGCAATCAGTTCATTATCTGAGTAATCTTCATCCACATCAATGATAGGTGGATCAGCAGCCTTTTCAGAGGGATTCTGAATGTTGTCTTTTGGTGTCACAACATCCTCAGTGACATCTATATTTTCAGAACCTTCCACATTTGGACTTTCAGATTGATTCAAAGGAATAGAAATCCCCGGTACAGATTGGTTGCCACTCAGAATGCTAGTAACCAGTCTAGCAATAGCTTGGTGTACTTGAACTGTTCCTTCTTTATTAGGTATAGGAGATGAAGGAAGAGAAGAATTACCAGAGACTGTAGCTTGAGCTCTTCCTGCATGTCTGGTCCTGAGCTTCTTGACTTTGGCTGGGTTAGTTGCCATCTCCCTGAGAGGAGTGACCTCAAGTACTTCAGATTCTATGCATGTCGTGATTGCCCTAGAATCTTGATCAGATGACGATGATGATGAGTGAGATGAAGCCGCCATAGTGGAAGATGATGTCTGAGACATTGTGTTTAACGTTGAGTAGCAGTAGCAGTTTGAGAAAACTCTTTGATTGGGAGGAGAAAACAGGTTGCAAGGATGAGAGAGATAGGGAGTACAAGGGAGTCTTTTCAACTTCTGAAGGCTTTTGAAGGAATTGTGAATGAATATGATTAACCCACTAAATATAGACTTAATAGAATTAATCCCTTCAACCCTTGTTTTCAGCAAAACTAATTGCTATAATTTCTCATGTTGGTGAATACCCAATCTGCCCCTCAAATTTTCAAGTTGATTTCCAACAAGCGCCTTGGTAGAAGAATCAGTTAGCTGAAGCTCAGAGAAACTATGTTTCAGTTCAAATGATTTCTTCTCTCCAAAGTCAATAGGATTTAAGGAAATGTTGAATGTTTTCAGATTATCACACCACAATGTCACAACATCTTGTGTAACATTGTCTTCAGGTAGCATCTGTGTTGACCAGAATTTTTGAGAACAGAATTTATGAGACTTGTTCTTTGCCACATCACATATATTATCAGCCTGTAGTTTAGGAGTTCTTCTGACATCTTCCATAGGAATAGCTCTTTTCATTCCTTCAAGTTTATGCTGCCACTGTTTCATATCTTTTTCTTCTTTGATGATTTGACTCAAAGTGGAGACATCAGTGTTCTCAGGCTGCCACACATAACAGTTATTTTTGGATTTTATTCCTCTCATTACAATATCTAGTTTTTCATTAAACACTAGACATTCAGATCTTGAGAAGTTGACCATGAATCCTAGATCACATAATTGACTGATGCTGATGAGATTAGTAGTCAACCCTTTTACCAGCAGTACCTTATTCAGACTTGGAACTCCAGGGTAGTCCAAATTACCAACTCCTTTGATTTCTCCTTTAGCACCATCTCCAAAGGTCACAAAACTGGTGGTGTGAGGCATAACATTATTGAGGAGATTTTTGAATCCAGTCATGTGTCTGGAACATCCACTGTCAAAGTACCAATCTTCCTTTGCTGAGATCTTCAGGGAAGTGTGTGCTATCAGTGCAGTAGCCTTTTTCTTCCATTGAGGAGCGTGTGGTACCTTTTTAGACTTAGGTTTGACATCTGATTTCTGATTAGGATATCCATGTAGTCTGAAGCAGAAGGGCTTTATGTGACCATATTTCCCACAATGATGACATCTCCATCTTTGGTACCTCTTCTTCATGTGTCTCTGTCCCTGATGTTGAGAGTAATGTTGAGACATCCGTTTTGACATTTGCTTCCTGGTAACAAATTTCTTTGTTTCCACAAATCCTAGGCCAGATTTATTTCCCATATTTTGTCCAGCCTGAAGAATCTCTTCCAATTTGTCTGTTCCATTTGTCAACATCTTGACTGATTTGGTCATTTGATTCAGTTGTGAGTTCAGCAGTTGAACTTCTCCTTCTAAATGACTTATAGTTTCAAGATTTGCTCTCTTTTCAGCCTCCAGCTTTACAATGAGTTTTGATTGTTTCTCATTTTGCACACAGACTTCACCACTTCTGATACACAATTTCTTGTAGGTATCAGCCAGTTCTTCAAATGTTACTTCTTCATCACTGGTGTCACTTTCAGAAGTACAAACACTAGTTAGGGCAGTAACTAGTTTGGCAGATTCTTCTTCAGAATTGCTTTCTGAATCATAGTCAGACCAAGTAACAGTCATTCCTTTCTTTTGCTTCTTAAGAAAGGTAGGACATTCAGCTCGAATATGTCCATATCCTTCACATCCATGGCATTGAATTCCTCTGCCTTGGTTTTCCTTATCTTCTGATCTTGGTCTTCTGCTGGAACTGTCAATGTCAGAAGGAATGTTATGAACATTTGACCTTGACTTTGGGTCCATTCTTTTGATGAGCCTGTTGAACTGTCTTCCAAGCATGGCAATGGCTTCTGATATGTTTTCTTCTTCATCCTCCTTGTGTTCAACATCAGTGTTGGTTACAAGTGCTATGCTTTTGTTCTTCTTGTCACCATTATCAGTGATCCCCATCTCAAAAGTCTGAAGAGACCCAATAAGTTCATCCACTTTTAACTTGCTAATGTCCTGGGCTTCCTCTATGGCAGTTACCTTCATTGCAAATCTTTTAGGCAAGGATCTGAGAATCTTCCTCACCAGTTTTTCTTCTGACATTTTTTCTCCCAGTGCTCTTGAGGTGTTGGCAATCTCCAAGATGTTCATGTGAAATTCATGAATGGTTTCATCTTCCATCATTTTTAGATTCTCAAACTTAGTGGTCAACATCTGAAGCCTTGACATTTTTACTTTGGAAGTTCCCTCATGAGTAGTTTTGAGAGTGTCCCAAACTTCCTTGGCCAGTTCATATTGATGCACTAGTCTGAAGATGTTTCTATCTATTCCATTGAACAAGGCATTTAAAGCTTTTGAATTTCCCAGAGCTAACTCATCCTCTTCTTTACTCCAATCTTCTTCAGGCTTCAGACTGATTGTCCCATCTCTTTCAGTTATGGTGGGATGAATCCATCCTTTGTCAGCAGCTCTCCATGCCTTTTTGTCCAGAGATTTTAGAAATGCAATCATACGAGGTTTCCAGTAGTCATAATTAGTTCCATCCAGAATGGGTGGTCTATTTCCAAAAACTCCTTCTTTGTCCATAGTGCCAGAAAGTGATATCCCTAGATCTCACCCAGTAATACAGGCAGGGTGCCAGCTCTGATGCCAATTGAAAATTCTGGCTACAGATACTCAATGTCACGTCCAATGTTATGACACCGTATCTGACTTACTATATGACAGTAAATACAAAAGCAGTAAATAACACAATCAATTGTTTACCCAGTTCAGTGTGCAACAACACCTATTCTGGGGGCTACCAAGCCAGGGAGAGAATCCACTATAAGAGATGTTAATTCAGGAATAAACCAACCAGTTTATCTCCTTCACTTAAGACCTACCCAATGCAATTCTAATCTAAGTACAACTTAAACCTGAGTTCCTACTCACTCCCCCTCAATCACAGCAGTGATACATAAACAAATTTGACTTGAGAATTATTGAAGACACTCTTCAAAACACACACTTGATTAAGCTTCACAGCTTTTTAATCAAGTAACACAATCACTCGTGCTTCACAGCTTTGAGTGATGTACACAACTAACTTGACTCTGCTTCACAGCTTTAGTCAAGTAACATTCAAACACTCTTGCTTCAAAGCTTTGAGTGCTACACAACCCTTACAATTTAAGCCTATTCCAAGACACTTATCACAATGATAATTGCTTGGAGTACAATAAACAAATCTATACAGATTACAAACTTGATCTTCTAATCAATCAGCAGGGATGACTTCAAAAACCGCAGCTCTGTTGAATATATAGCAGCTGCAACTTCAGTTAGGGTTTCCAAAAACCTAGGGTTGATTCCGTTTGACCTAAAGACCAGGTCACAGTACTTTGTTGATCAGGTTAGGATTGAGCTAGGTTACTCCTCAGAAAACGCAGGATTCTGTTTAGGAAGGACTGAGTTATTTCCTGAAAAAACTCAGACTTATCCAATCCTGTAATCCTGCTAGTTCAGAACAGGATGTCATAACATCTGTTATGACATCTGAGAAAACCTGTCTACTGATTAGCAAAATGTGATCATTTTGCAAACATGCTCAGATACACACTTATAAACATCAGTATTTGAGTTACAATATTTTTCTGCATATGTACCTAAAGAGTTAGTACAACCTGAACTAGAATGTTATGACATCAGTCATGACATTCACACATATACTTGGAATTTACCAAAAATGCAAGCCAATACCTAAACACCTATAGAGGCCAATGTGGTGGCAACCTTTGTAATGATCCATGTTGGGATGTATACAAAGGTGTATGTCTTTTGAAAAGTTTTCCATGTTTTTGAAATTTGTTTTGAAAGTGTATTGTGAGGTGTGGTTTTGAAAAATAGGCAAGTGTTTTTGTTTTGCAAGTTGGCGAGTAACCAAGAGCTATCTACCCTAAATTTCTCTATCAAATTTGAAATGTAGCATAACGTGGCAAAAAGCTCGCGTGAAATGGATAAAAGAAGGAAATGTCAATTCTAAATTCTTTCATAGAAGGATCCTTAGCAGCAGAAAAATTAATGAGATAAACTATATTGAATCAAATGAGTCTAAACTGTATGAAGTACATGAGATAAAGAATGATATGGTTAACCATTTCTCAAAGTTGTTTGTAGATCAAAACGTGAACAGACCGGTCTTGCAGAACATGAATTTCAAGTATATCAATGAAGAAGACAATGCATTACTTACTGCAGAATTTATAGTGGAGGAAATAAAAAAAAGCTGTGTGGGAATGTGAGAGCTCAAAAAGCCCAGGTCCGAATGGCTTAAATTTTGGGTTTATTAAGGAATTCTGGGAGGTAATTAAAGAATATTTTCATAGATTCATGGCGGAGTTCCATCAGAATGGCAGACTAGTTAAGGGAGCCAATTGTATGTTCTTGACATTAATTTCAAAAGTGGATAATCCGGTTAAGCTGAATAAGTTTAGGCCAATCTCCTTAATTGGATGCATGTACAAAGTATTATCAAAAGTGTTGGCAAATAGGTTGAAGTAGGTGATGAATAAAGTAGTTTCGGAATCATATTCTGCATTCTTAGAAGGTCGTCAAATGTTGGATGGAATTCTGGTAGCAAACGAATTGGAGGATGAAGCGAAAAGGAAAAAAAGAGGCTTTGTTATTTAAAGTAGATTTCGAAAAGGAGTATGACTCGGTGGATTGGAAATACTTGGACTTTATGATGGGAAGAATGAGATTCAATAATAAATGGAGTGGGTGGATTTCAAAATACCTTCAAAGCTCCACTATTTCTGTTTTGGTTAACGGTAGTCCAGATGAATGTAAAAGGAGAAATATTGAACATTATTTGGGAGCGAAATCTAAGCAAAGAGGAAAGAAGGTTGGTTGACGAAATTAAAGAGAAAGCTCTAAGTATAGCTTGTCATCCATAGCTTAAGGTCATTAATAACAAAACATGAAGATTAAGGACTAATCAGCCTTAGTTTGTCATCCAAAGTTCAAGACAATACTAGACGGCTCGATAAGACACGTGGGATTGGATTCGTATGTGATGTCCATTTCTATGACATCCAAAAGAATAAAAGAAAAACAACTCTATGCTTTGATTTTAACTCCTACATGGAGTTTTATAAATACGATCAAGATCAACCGTATATCCGATATCAAAAGTTGATGCCAATTTTGTGTGTAAGATAACAAAAAGATTACAAGAAAATAAAATTGTTTTACAATCCTTTCATTTAATTTTAGATAATGTTTACGTTCTGTTGAGGACAATATTTTTCTAAAAAAATTAATTAAATTTAAAATATAAATAAATATGGAGAAAAAGATATACAATAACAATGTAAAATAATTTTATACAATGATAACCATATATTCTATTAAATCATACTGCAAAGTTTAAATAACTTATATGATATAATAAAATATTATATTTTTAGTAAATGATAGCACATTGTTAGTACATGTTTATATAGAGCTAATAAAATGCACAGTCCGGTCCGTTTAGCTCCTCTTCATTTAGATTCGTCTAAAAATAAAATAGGATTGACCGACTAATTTAGACGTCAGAATTCAAAAGTCATATTCATTCTGTTTACTAACGAGTTGACGGGTTTGCCCACTAATTTTTTTTATATATATTTATTTTACAATTTAATTTATAATATAATTTACAAAAATATTAAACAAAGATTTTTTTTTAACAACGCATAATAGAATTTCAACATTTCTTAAGTCCAAACAATTTAAAAAATAAAATAAATAAAGATCAATTACAACAAAAAATAACGATATAAATTCAAACCCAGTAAAAAACGTATTAAAATAAATAAATACATATTATCCTAATTCTATTTAAAAAATAACTATTAAAAAAACTCAATTAAAATTTTACACAAGAGAAACAATAATAACAACTATACTACATAAAACATCACAATATATAAAATAATAATATATAAAATATCAATATCCGACTTTTTCAGTATTTACATTACATAGACTTTTATATTAATAATCAAATCTTAAATATTTAATTAATATAAATATGAAAATTCAAATAAGAGTTGAGACCTGCTGTTCTCAAAATTTTATGTTCGAATTTGATTAAATATTAATTTTTGTAAGACTGATATAGATAAAATTTTGTTTTGATTTTAAATTGATTTTTTTTGCTATTGGATAGTAAAATTGATCTCTAAGATTTAATCGGTCATATAGTTGTATGTTGATTTTTTTTTTAAAATAAAAATAGATATACTCACTTTAAAAAGGGTTGTTTTGAAAATATTTCTAAATTGATTTTGAATTTTGTGGTTAAATTTTCAGAAAAAAGTTTAAAGTTAATCTGCTTTGAAACATTTATGATTTGAATTGGAAAGATATATCAATTTAGATAATTTGAATGTAAAAGACTTTAAATTTATACGCTAGAAAAATAAATGAATTAAAAATAATTAGAAAAGTAAATTATTATTAATATTTATATTAATTTATTGAAGTTTAAATATTTTAAAAATTTATTTTAACAAAATATAATTACTAAATTTATTTCACATAAAAATATTCTTTGTTGTAAATAGTATAATGAAAAAAATAATATACTATTTAATTTTTTAAAATTAAAAAAAAAAACTAAAATTATTTTAGAGATACTATGCACTATATCAAAAAATATATCAAAATTAGTATTAAAATATTAGATTGAAATTCTTTTGTCTTTGTTGGAATTTAAACCCGTGAAATTATGGCTTAGACTATTTAAAAGTGGAGATGAATTTTAAGGAGTATCGATCCAATCAAATTGAATATCCCGTTCTAATTTAAAATATGGACTCAAATTTAAAAATAAAATCAAATTATAATAAATTAAAAATGACATATAAAAAATATAATTATATATTAATAAAAAAGATTTAATTATAATTATTTTGACTTTGATCAATCTCATTTTTTTAATGTATTGTGTTTTGAGAATATCTTTTTACACCTTATTGTCATCTTGCATGTCTCTGGCGAAAAATCCAAAATACTTCCAGAATTTGGATGTGTATATCCGAATGCACCGTATTTGTCAAGAAAATGTGTGTTCGCATGTGCATATCCGAAGTCTTTTTATTTTGTCAAGAAAATGTGACTTCACATGTACATATCCGAATCCATCCAATAATTTGACACTTCAGATGTGCATATCCAAAGTAATTTAATTGTTTAATTGTTTAACATAATATCAGAAACCACACACACAAAACCCATTTCAAACCCCAAACCACCCATACAAACTTTCTACTCAAACTTGAAATTCCAACCCATTTAAACTCATTTGTACTCATTTCAATTCATCTACTCATTTCAACTCATATCCAAAGTTCCAAATTTGTGTAAGTTTTCTCCATTTTCATTTGATACACTTTACAATGCTATAATAGTTTATTAGGTTAGTTAGAATCAATTACATTGTGTAGGTTGGTGTTAAAGTAGTTAAATGTTGGTGGTTGGGTGATAAAATAAGGTTTATGGATGATTTAAGGCAAGAAGAAGAAGCTATCCAAAAATGGTTGTTCGCAGATGGTTTCAGATGTGTACATCCGAAACCCCCTTGACCAGTTTTAGATGTACACATGCGAATTCTTGCCTGAGTTGATTTTTTTAAACCAACATATTAACAATTACGTACTTTTCAAGAAGATGGATGACAACTAGGACCCGAACAATCAATTGAGACAAGGCAGGTCAAGCCAGACTGCCTCTGCTCGGCGTGAGAGAGCTGAGCACCAGGTTAACAGGCCAAGAGGATGCGATCGAGTACGGCGGGAGGAAGTGCCTAGAGGTTTCACTTCTGCACCGAGGAGTTGCCTGCCTCAGACATTATCTCTCGTGCGCATGAGCAGATACCCGATGAGGAGGAGGTACCCGAGCAAATTGAGGTACCTGAGCAGGCTCATGTACCCGAGAAGGCAAACTGCATCTATCCAGGAGGGCCTTCTGACACCTCCCTCTTGATCTACTATAATGATCATGCCGCTCGACAATGTTTGGGATGGAGAGGTATATTTTTGGTTACATTTTTTTCATTTTAAAGGTTTACTCACAAATATTATTTTAACAGTTATTATATTTTTGTTACAGGAACGGTTACCCATTAAGTCCGTGAACCACTCGCGGAAAATATTTGAATCATTTATACATGCGGAGGCTTGGTTCCATGAGGTCGTTGTTGGATCCAGACTTGCAGCAGTAGGGGTCGAGGATGAGGGTGACGAGGTTTTTGTTCAGTACTACCAAGATTGTGCTTTTCGGTGTTACTTCATGTTCTTGGTTGACACGTCCCTCTTTGTGGACAAAAGTGCAACCTACGTAGATGTGACATACCTCCGGTATTTTATGGATTTGAGTAAAGTTCGTGAATGGAACTAGGGAGCCACAATTTTGGTATACCTTTACTAGAATTTGAATGAAGCTTCAAACTGGAGGACAAGGCAACTTCCTGGCTCTTGCACACTCCTCGCGGTACCTTTCATTCCAACAATTACATTTAATTTGTTTTTTTATAATTTGTACTTACATATTCTATGATTTGTGTTTCAGAGCTGGATAATCTCTCACTTCCACCACATTCATGGTTTCGAGCGTGATGCAGCTTATACTGAAGACATGCCGAGGGCTGCAAAGTATGTACTCCACAGAGGGAATCATAAAGTGCCGCCTTACCGGGTGTGTCTTAATTGTACTAATCATGATGACATCAACTGGATGCCATTCGAGGATTACAGGGATGTTGTCCCATTGGACCCCATCTCATTATACTCTAGGTGGCTAGCATGTGGGTCAAATATTATGGTCATGTATCTTCTGGAGCAGTGCATCCAGAATTTTGGCTATGTGCAGAAGATATCAAGATCTCTTTTTCAGGCTGCTTCTGACACCATTGTCTGTCGGGAACTCGGTGGCATCTTCCAGGATTGGGAGAATCATTTGACGCCACAAGAGTATTGGATGATGCTGACATCCCAAAGTTAAAATTGTGTAGAGGGATACATGACATGTTTCTTTGACATGTCACACCCTATCATGACACCGAATTGTCCAGGACGTCCACCTAGGCCAGCTTATGAAGAGATCTTGGAGAACCAGCATGCCGAGGATGACCTGCCACTAATCTCTTGTCGATCTGTCAATGGATACACATCTTTGGACAAAAGGCATTGGATTCCGAGATCATTGAGAGGGGCGATCCTGAGGCGATTTCTTTTGTTGGGAGGATTGTTACAGAGGTATCCAGTGCGGTGCAATATAGGAGGCAAAGGAGGTCACAAAGGGTTAGAATTAGGCATACGCAAGAGCAGTAATCTATGTTATGTTTTGTTTTTTTATCGATGTAATATTTTGATATTACGCACTTTCTGAACAATTTATGTATTATATTATATTTCCCTATTTCTGAACATCTAATCTTAATTGTTATGTCGATATTGTTATGTTTGTTTCATTTTTCGTCCAAATCGTATCATTTAATGTTTGTCCATTTGTCTGTTTATTAGTTAGTGGTAATGATGATGTTTTAAACAAAAATGACACAAACAAAGATAGTTTCAGATATGCATATTCGAAAAATCTGTTGACATGTTCGCAGGTATCCAAATATCTGAAACATGCTGAAAGGTGCGTTCAGATATGCACATCCAAAGAATATTTTCAGATTTTCGGAGGTGTAACTCAACATAACAAGGTGGAGAAAGAAATTCTCTTGGGTTTTCATCATAGTATTTTTTTGATTTATTGAATTTTTTATAATATTTTTTAGTTTTATTAATATTAATGTAAAAAAAAAATAGATTTTCCAAGATTTTGGAGCCCTCTAAAATTTGGG
This sequence comes from Vicia faba, assembly GCA_948472305.1. Taxonomy (NCBI): domain Eukaryota; kingdom Viridiplantae; phylum Streptophyta; class Magnoliopsida; order Fabales; family Fabaceae; genus Vicia; species Vicia faba. The sequence continues at coordinate 1,141,498,716 of OX451740.1, read as the reverse complement.
GTTTTGTGTTGTAGAGTTTGCTGCTCCTGCACAGGGTCGGACCTGGTTTTGAGAGATGCCACATAAAAATACCAATCATGAGACATAAATAAGGTTGAAATATCAACTTGAAGATTGACACATCTAATCTATTATAAATATATATAAATAAAGTAGAAAAATCAAGTATACACTTCTGATTAAATGACTAAACTTTTCTGATCCCAGAGTTATACGTGACTTATTTCACCATTCCTTCACTCTCATTCTTTTAGCATTTAATAAGTTTGACGTGTCACTATCACATTTTATCTTAGTATTTTTTAATTTATTTTAATCTCTAATTAATTGTTAATCTCTATTTTAATCTTTTATTTTATTCTAATTTTATTCTCTATTTAAATGTTACGTATTTGTTAGATTTCATGGACACTTTGGAAAAATCTACTATGATTCTTAAATATTAATATTGGTTATTCCATTTTGAAGGCTACAATATTATATTGGAACCTACATATAATACAAGTATATAATTGTTGTACCCCAAAATTTGCCCTCTCACTTATTAAGAATTTGCTCACAAGATCTCCTTGGGCTCAAGACTGCACTAGGGTTTGATCAGCTCAAGACACCTCCTTAGGCACTGATGACCAAAATTAGGGTTTGAGTTTGCACAAGTATTTTTGAACTATCAATGCTTCATATGAATTTCATGGACCATTATGGACCCCCAAGATTACTGATGTCAAGTTTCAAGCCTTGGATCACATTTTTGCTCAGTCAATTGAGCAGTTGACCTAAAAATCAGTTGTATTGGGGGAAAAGTCAACCATGGCCAATTTACAGTTAAACTTCAAAATATTTGATCCACATCAACATTTTAAACCCATATGTATCATTTTATCAAGTTTGGACCATAATTCCTAAAGAAATTTGATCAAATCTCCAAAAAGACAAAATGGTCAAAATTAGGGTTTTGACTGGGAAAGGGAAATTTCTGATTTTTGACCTAGCAAATGGTCAATTGGTTTAAGGCATGATCTCAAGAGTCCAATTGAATAATTTTTACCTAATGACATGATTCAAAACATTGCAAATCCATTGGATTGACAAATGAATTTTGCAGTCAACTGATCAAAAGTCAATTGTATACTGAAAAGTCAAACTTTGACTTTTTGGTCAAATTCAAGTGCCAAAAATCATAATTCATCAAAACATGTCAAAATATGAAACTTAATCAAGAAATCAAAAAGTCAAAATTTCATTTTGAAAAGTCAAAATTTCTAAACTTAGAAAATTTTCTAAGTGTTGGAAATTTCATGTTTTTTCATAACTTTGAGCCAAATTTTCACCATGATGCAAGATGATCCAAGAGAAACTTCCAACATGAAAGTTGTAGATCTCAATGAAATCTACAACTTTTATTCATACAACTTCTTCCTAAAGTGTTTGGATCTCAAGTTATAATTTCAAGAACATAGGGTCATGAAACTAAACACTTAGTGAAATTTTGCCCTAATTTGGCCAGGATTTTGACCTAACTTCATGGCACTTTTTCATATAGTTCCAAGGTGAATCTTCAAAAGAAATTCAAAGATGGGTTGTATATCATATTTCAAGCTTTCCAAAATGTCCAAGAACTCATTGAGATCATTCTTGAGTAGGGAGAATCGAAGAGATGAAGTTGGTGTTTTGTCACTTGAATCACAAGGATTTTGTGATGAACAAAAATCCAATTTCAAATCTATGCTGCACAATCTTGTTTTGCAGGCCTCTAAACCTCAAGATCTCTCCATAATCAGAATATTACACTTGCTTTTGAGATATTATCCAAGTGTTCCAAGCATTGTCCAAGCCAATTTGCCATTTTTGGAAGAAAGCTACCATTCCATTGTTGAAAAGTTGCTTTAATCACAAAGTCAACTTGTCTTGAGCTTCTAACTTGTTCTTTCTGCACACATAACTCCTATAAACCAAAAGCAATGTGTCTAAGACCTAAGAAATCTCAGAACATGCTTGTACAATACTTGAGATTTTTCATTTCACTTTTCTTCAAAAGCAAGTTATAGAGCCATAACCCTATAACTCAGAAACCTGGAGTGATTTTGTGCTCTAATCTTTTCCATACATATTAAAAAGTTTATTGCAAGCTAAGGCACAATTTCAAGCATCCAAAAACTGTCTCAAACACCTTTGCTGCACAAGACTTCTCAACTTGACAGTTTTGAGCCAAAACTCTCCATCTCCATTTCCACTCATGCGTTTTGATTCTTAATCATTCAAACACCTTACATACATCATACACAAGTGATCCAGGCCCCTGTTTCAAGACTATAACCCCCTACATCACTATCCACTATTTTCAAATATCAAGCTTGCAGGTTGACTTGAGTAGGGAGATTCAGGGACTTTCAAAGCAAAGTAAGAGTTAGAGTACACTCAAGGAGGTCCAGGCAAGCTAAACAGATCAACAAGCCATCTCCAAAGTTGCTCAAACTCCATTCACGACTCCAGCTGCAAGAGGTAAGTTTTCAAACTTCCATCTCTTCATACATGCATCATTTGTTTCTGATTTGTGAAGATAAAATGTAGATATCATTGCTCTAAAACTGACCATGTTCATAGTTTTCATTTATATTGATTGTATGTAGAGAATTTCAGATTTGAACTTTCTGAAAAAATTAGGTTTCAATTTAGGGCCAGCAAAATTAGTCTTCATCTTTGACTTTTAGCTTACATAAGTTATATGGTTAGATTCGTGATGAAAAATAGCACAACTTTCATGTTTGCATTTTTCATTTTTGTTGAGAATTGAATGAGATATAGATGGTCCGGCTGGCTGAAGGTTGAAGACAAAGTACAGGTCATGGAGACATTTTACCTTATGTATTTATTGTTTCATTTGTATTAACGGATGTACACCCACCCCAGTGGCAAAGGTAGCGCGCATGTGTAAGGAAGGTCTTGGGTTCGATACCCAGCGCTACCTTTTGCCATTATTTTTTAGAATTTTTCATCATTTTTGTTCAGCTAGGCGCCCGGGCTTCCAACAAGTGGGTCTTGTGTTTTTTTTCTTTGCTGACTCCCATCCTGACTTTAGGCACCCCCTGGACCATTTGTATTTATTTATTTCATTTTTCTTTTTAAATATATTTTCTAAAGTACTAAAAAATCATTAAAAAATATAAAAATAGTAGATTTATGTTTTGACATAATTTAAATATTTTTCTCACACAAAAAATTATTTGTATTCATCATACTTTATTTATCTTTACTAATTATCTTGTAAATTAAATTAAAATTAGGTTATTATTTATTTTCTTTTATACCTATTTAAATATATTATTTTAATATAAAAAAAAGGGCCAAAAATATTTTATAATACTATAATTTATTTCCAAGACAAAAATAACAAAAAAAAAATGTTTTTCTTATAACTTAATTTCTTTTTAATCAATTAATAGATTTAGGGTTTTAATTAAAAATCTTTTCTTAGTAAATTAGGTTTACTTTTATTAGTTTAATTAATTATTTTATTTAATTAATTAGGTTAAAATGATTTCCCTTTTTCTCATAAAAATCCAAAATACCCATTTTCTTAACAATTACGTTTCTTGTATATTTAAATCTTTGCACATAAATACCCATTCAATATGGTTGTAATAGACTAACTAGGTTTATATTTTTTTGCAACCCTCATTTGTAATTTGTACACCCCCTCCCCTAATGATGTAATAGCGTAGTAATTTTACTTTCCGCAATTTATCGCTTTATATGCAAATGCTAGTAATTAGGGTTTGTATGGAAAGAATAAAATCAATCAAGTAGAAAGCCCTAATTCAAGATAATATCAAGCATGAAAACAATACAATTGTACACAAACACCCCTAGGGTTACTCTACTTGGTTGTCTTACAAAAATGACCATATTACGCATGTAAGGTATCTTAGCAAAAAAAACCAAGCAAATACAAGATCATAGTCCCTCGATGACGCTATCTAAGTTTCCTTACAAATGATCTTAGTCCCTAAAAAATAATGATAAGATACCTTACAACATTGCTAATCATGGCCATACAATGACCCACGCCCATCCCGTTTACATCCAAAGATAGGGTTGCTTACCAAATGAATGGTAAAACAACAATGTCAAAGGAAGAGAAAATGAACAAGAAAGACATTTGAGTAGGTAGATTGCTCCTAATTACTTGCTCCATTTCAAAACAAACATCCTTGCTATTTTCAAAACAATCACATACACATTCAAACATCTTACAAAATTGAAAACATTTTCAAAAGATCAAACATCTTTGTATACATTCTTACGAACGAGAATCATTACAAAGATTGCCTAAATAATAGCCTCTTTTCAAAAATACTTTCAAAACCACATAAAGCACAATTTCAAACAAAAGCAAGTGATCTAGAAAGTAACTAAGAGCCCATGGATAACCATGGATGAAAAGGGTGCTAATACCTTCCCTTTTCATAATCTATCCCCCGAACTCAAGAAGTAATCTCAAAGGTCTTTCCTGTGCTTTTCACCTTTCCTTTTGGATAAAAGAAAAGTCAGTGGCGACTCTTGCTAACCGCAACATTTGCGATCAATCGCAAAACCCTCAAGTTAGTTCTCCCAACGTATCACAAATCTGTCGACTCTGTTGGGGAATTTTTAAAGTGGGGTTACCTTAGGGTTAGATCACATTACTTGCTTACATTGTTTAACTTGTATGCTTTATGTTGTACCCCAAAATTTTCCCTCCCATATTCTTCAAGATTTGCAAAGAGCATGCTTCACAATCTCTCAAGGGTTGCACAGTTCAATGGCCTCCTAACAGTCAAAAAACTAGGGTTTTGATTCTGGCAAAGAAGTTGAAGTTTCCAAGGGTCCAATCAAGTCCCACATGCCTATAAACATTGTCAAGCATCCATATGTCAAGTTTCAAGACTCACAGCACAAAATTGCACAGTCAAAAACCCTAATTGCTCAACAGTCAACTGCAGGGGCGAAATGGTCATTTGACAGTCAAAAGTTCAAATTTTTGGTCAACATCTTATTTTGAAGCCACAAACATCATTTGATCAATTCTTGATCATGATTCTCAAGGCATGGCTCAAAAAGTCTCAAGATGCAAAAGTTTCCATATTTGGACAGTTGAAAAAGTCAACTGTAACTTGACCAAGGCATAACTTCCACATGGTTTATCAGAAAAATTCCATCCAAAGCTCATTTTGAAGAGAAAGACATTTCCTACAACTCCTCTTCACACTTCAAGTCCAAGAAATGCTCTCACAAAAAGTTATCAATCTCAACATTATAGGTCATTTTCAAAAGTCAACAAAAAGGCACTTTAAGTCAAAGACCATAACTTGAGATTGGTAAATCAAAATGACATGGGACCAAAGGCATTGGTTAGAGGACTTCAAGACCTTTCCAAAATGTCCAAGAACATGATCAAAGCTTAAAAATTGATCAAGATATGCCTTGTGGAAGTTGGGAAATTTTTGGGAATTTTGAAAAGTCAACTTTGCTTCAAATGCCTCAAAATTGCTAATGGGCCACATTTTCTTCCCAGAATCATCATCCAAAGGCTATGCACGACCATTTGACCCAAAGGGGATTTATTTCATCATTTTTTATTATTTATTTGAATTTTTATCACTATTAATTCATTTAATTAAATAAAATATGACAAAAATACTCAAGCATGCATTTTAAATCTTTTTATGCAGCTAATAGGTCTATCATAACTCCAAGATTTCGTGCACACTCAATTTGGAAAGATTTGGCCATGATTGATATCAAAAGGGCATGGAAAAGATTGAAAAAGATCCATGGAAATCAAATCTCAAAAGCATTGAATGCAAAGGTTTTTGGTTGAAATTTCTACCCTAATTCATTCCTCACATAAGTATAAACCTAAACCTAATGCTCAGAACCTTAAAGCTGCGCCTCAAACCATAGACAAACTTTGCATTTTTTGTGAAAAACTTCAAAACTGAAAACACAGTTCCAGCGCAATTCAAAGCAAAATAATCATTCCAATAGCTTGCCAAGGCATCAAGGAGACTTTCTGAATCAAAACCATAGCCTCTAACCTCAAGAAACGGTAGCACGAAGTCGCCCTGTTCTTGACTTTTTTCATACTCATGCTTTGATTTATACGTATATTTCATACATTTTAAATGCTGATTTGTACTAATATGGATTCACTGAAGCTTTTGATGTATGTTAATTGAACTAATCATGCCTGTAGCGAAAGATACCATGGATGTCTTCTAGGTTTTCCTAAGCTTAAAATTGGGGATTTGTTCATATGGAAAAATTGGACAGCAAGGCCTATACCGTTGAACTCGTGACCTTCAGGCGAATCCAACCATCATATCGCGCCCAATTTATGAGCAACGATGCTCTAATCGCTATTTTTCGCAGGGTACATTTAGTGGGGGTTTAAAACCCCCACTATCTCTTTTTTGTTTACAGGCACAACGAGGACGAAGCCTGCGTGTCTTCTCTTGGTTGGATCGTTTAAATTTTTAGCGCGTTTTTATCATTAGCGTGACTTATTATTTATTATATTTGTTTTGCATGATATATACGAATGCGTTGAATGGTGTGGTGGTTGGGAACCTTGTTGGCAAGCCTTGGGACCTAGGTTCGATTCCCAGGTCCCCCATATTTCCTTCTATTTTTTCTCATAACGTGATCAGGTACCCAGCATGTCCAGAAGTCCACCATACACTCAATGCTATAGCTTGCCAAATGTCCCAGGCGATGAATCTAAGGGCCAGGATGAAAGGTCCATCATACGTATCAGTCAACCATGCACACGTGACCATCAAAAGTCAACCAGGCCAAGCTTCAGTGGGCCAAAATTGCTTGGAGAATACCTCCAAAAGGGTCAACAAACCCCCCATGTTTGCCTTTCTTTTCTCTATTTTTTTCTTTTCTATTATTTATTTTAAATTATATTATTTGTTTTGTTTAATTCCAAATTAATCTTTTAATAATATAAAAACACACAAAAATCAGAAAGACAAAAATAAAAATATATTTTATTTAAATGTTTTTGTAAATAAATTTTATTAACTAATTTAGTTTTAATTCTAGGTTTAATTTTAATGTTTTTTTAATAAACTAAAAAAATGTAGAATTAGGGTTTTAAATACTTTTATTCTTTTTCTTTTCTTTTACCATTATTAAATATTAATTATTTTTATAAATAAATATGCCATGTAAATAATTAATGTAAATTAGGTCAAACTAAAAATATTTTTTTAATAAATTAAAAACAATTTAGAACTAGGGTTTTAATTAACTTTTTAATTCCAATTTAATTTTCTCATTAAACTCCATAAATACAAAAACTCCAAAAAAATTCTTTTTTTCCTTTATTTAATTTAATTAATTTCATAATTTCAATTTAATTTCTTTAAAAGGGTCCAACGCCCTCGCTTTCGATTATAATGTCGTTTCGCGCGCTTATTTTATTTATTTTTTTATAAATTTCATGTAATTACCCCAAAGCCTTGTAATAGATTAATTAGGACATTTATCTTTCCGCATTTTATTTATTTCAAATCGGGTCTTGGATTAATTTGGCGATGTAGACCCGCGCCTTAGTAATAGCATAGGACTTTTAAATTCCGCACCTTTTAACTGTTAATAATTCACATGAAAGAATGAATGTCAAAAATAAAAAAACAAAGCGTAGATCACCAATGCATGAACAAGATAAACATAATTGAAAATGACACACAAATCACACACCACCCCTAGGGTACGTCTCACTGTTGCCTTGCCCCTCGAAAAGTGGTCGTCGAGTAGAGGATGTTTTAGTAAGTCCTCATGTCCATGAACATGGCATGAGGGTAGCTTCTAAGGTGTCTTCCTATTGCTCCGGTGATCACCATGTCCCGAACCCTCGAATTGACCCGAACACCTCCAATGGTGGTGCTACCTACCTCTCAATGGTGGGATGGCACTACTTTAAGGACATTTACACAGACGAATTCCTTAGGGTAGGTAGATGACTCGTAGATACTTGCTCTAATTTCAAAACAAATCAAAAACTTCTTTTCACACCGACACTTTGCAAAAAGATTTCAAAAACAACTTTTCAAACACTCTTGAGGACTGATACAAGAGTCGAACTGAAATTTTAAACGAAACTTTTTTTAAACCCACAGTTGAAAAGCAAACAAACATTTTTGAAAACACAATGAGCAAGTATCTAAGAGCCCATGGATAACCATGGATAGAAAGGGTGCTAACACCTTCACTTTCTATAAATCTACCTCCCGAACCGAGAGCAATCTCTATAAGGAATTTTTCTGTGCTTTTGTCCTTTCCATTTGGAGAAAATAAAAGACGGTGGCGACTCTTGCTTACCGCGACATTTCGCGAACCAGCGTTAAACAGTCAGTTCCAGATCCACCGATCACACTTTACATTATGGTTCTTTGTTTGGGTTTGAATCCTCTACCCGAATTTGGGATACATTATAGGTAAGTAGTAATACATTATGGAAACTGTGCGGGGTATACCGACATGGTCTAAGCAATAGCTACGTTAGTGCGACATATTTGTGGGTACCGATAGCCTTTGAGTTAATCAAAGAGAATACGGGGCCGCTGAGTGATGTCATAAAGCACTAATGAACTTTTAGAGCCTTTACTTGACCAACTTGGCCTTTAGGATGTAGTGAGATGACCGGCTTTGGTGAAGTCCGAAGTTGGTAGATACTCGATACTACACTCATTGAGGTTTGGTTTCTTGGGATATTTAGGTCGCCATTAAAGAGGCTTGTGCTGAAACAATGACCAAGGAAACAAACCAGTGATATTGAGCATCTTAGAACCCGGTTACTATTACTAGGGCAGGTTTAAGCCAACTAAACTTCAAGAGGGTACTTACCTATAAAACTCCATGCAAGCCTGAACCTAAGGATTTGTTTGTTTTGTTTGTATATGCATACTTGTACATAACATCATGAACATCATGAACATCATATACATCCACTAACCATTTCAAGGATTTTTAGATTCATCTTTGTTCTTGTTTTGTAGGATATGGATTCACTTTGCAGGAAAACTATTCAAGTCAATCTTGTAAGGATCCCTCAACAACTTAAGGAGCTAGCTTCAAGGATTCCTGAAAACTCTCCATTCACCAAGAGACATGGTCGCCTACTCAACTTGGTCACATCCAACACATATGAGGATATGATGAAGGTGCTCTTTCAGTTCTTTGATCCTTTACACCATTGCTTCACATTTCCCGACTATCAACTTGTGCCTACTTTGGAAGAATTCTCCCAACTCTCGAGGATTCCCATTCTCAATCAACTACCTTTAAATGGTACGAAAAGAGACCCAAAGCCAAAAGAGATTGCTCAAGCTCTACATTTGCACTCATCTGATGTCACAACTTATTGGGAAACAAGGAATGGTGTCAAAGGTTTCCTAGCAAAGTTCCTGTTTGAGAAAGCCCAAAATTGTTGGAATTCCTTGGACTTGCAAGCCTTTGAGGAAATTGTGGCTCTCCTCATCTATGGGATGGTTTTGTTTCCAAATCCTGACCAACTCATAGATGTCAACGCCGTCAAAATCTTCATATCCCGCAACCCGGTGCCTACATTGCTAGGAGATATCCTACACTCTTTTCACACACGCACAATGAGGAAAAGAGGTGTCCTTATGTGTTGCAATCCTCTCTTGGCAAGATGGTTTATTTCACATCTTCCCTAAGCTGTATTAAAAATGAGCAAGGTTCAAGGTGGTCACAAAGTTTGACGATGCTCAAACATTCAGACATTCATTGGTGTTCCTAATCCAAAGAGAATGTTATCATTGTCGACCGTTGTAGAGAATTCCATAATGTCCCTTTACTTGGGATTAGGGGAGGTATCACCTACAACCCATGTTTATCCTTAAGACAGTTTGATTACACCCGAAGAGATGACCCGCACAAGATGCTGATTCAAGGTTTGGTATTTGACTACGACAACAACGATCAAGGTCTTCGCCAGAGATTTATCCGAGCTTGGAGGATGTTGAATAAGGTGGATAGAAAGACTTTGGGGCATAAAAATTCCATCCCTCTTGAGCCTTACCTCAAATGGGTACGAACTCATGCCCTGAGCCTTATGATGCCTTACCTTTCCATTCTCCCAGTAATCATTGAGCCTGTCATGGAGGGAGATGTTCCATACATTATCCTATATCCTGATATGCCCACCTCTCTTGAAGACCTACAAAGAGATTGGATACAACTCAAGGGGGAGCGAGATACTTTCGAAGCCTAATTCTACGCAAGCGAGAAGAAGGTTTTGGAACTCACTAGGCTACTTCATGAGGAGAAGACTCTCAATGCCTACATTGCACCAAACAGGATGCGTACTACCTTTCTATCTTAGAGTTTCTTGTATTTGTCTTGCCCAACAAGGCATTGATGTACTCGAGATTTAATCTATTAATATAACATGTGTTTCCTTTTTGTCTAAAACAAATTTGAATCTTAAAATCCTTGAAAACATTTGCATATGAATTTATCATTCATCATAACATAAGCAGGTCTTTTGCAATAAGTCTCCTCATCTCTCTACAATTCATTTTAGTAAGATGGATCTCGAGCAAACAGTGAAGGACCTCCAAGCTCAGGATACACAGTTTCAACAGTTGCTCTTGACCCTAGACAAAGGACAAGAAGAGTTGAAGACTTTGCTGGATGAGGAGAAGAAAAAGAAAACAAAGAAGGTAACCAGAGTCCTAAACATGGAAAGAAGATTTCATGGGCAGACAAGAAGGACCTTAGACTTTGCAACGACATCCGGTGAGAGAGACAGTCAAGATGGGAAAGGCAAGGAAACAGTTGTCCAGTCAGAATCGGAAGAGGAAGAGGAAGAAGAAGACTATTCTGAAGAACAATACCCTACAACTGATGACAAGTATAAACATATTGAAGAGCGGTTGAGTGTGATGGAAATCCAAAAAGTGCCTGGCTTGGACTTTGAGGAATTGGGGTTAGTGTCGGGGATTGTCATTCCTCCCAAATTCAAAGCACCTGTGTTCGCCAAGTATGACATAGTCTCATGCCCTAAAATGCATCTCCGATCATATGTAAGGAAAATCCAGCCCCATACCACTGACAAAGACTTATGGGTACACTTCTTCCAAGACAGCCTGTCTGGAACTCAACTTGAATGGTTTTACCAACTAGAAAGAGCCAACATTCACAACTGGGAAGATATTGCTGCAACCTTCTACAAACGATACCAATATAATGTTGATCTTGCGCCTACCGGTACTCAACTCCAGAGTATGGCCATGGTTTCCAATGAAGGTTTCAAGGACTATGTGCAAAAATGGAGAGACTTGGCTGGAAGAGTTCAACCCCCTCTATCTGAGAGAGAATTGGTAGACATGTTCTTGGGCACCTTGTTTGGTACCTTCTTCAATCATTTAATTGGAAGTTCATCTGCAGGTTTTACTGAACTAATATTGACCGGAGAAAGGGTAGAAGACGGTATAAAGAATGAAAAGATCCAAAAAGATACATCCTCCTCTGCTGCCATAAGGAAGCCATTTATCGGAAAGAAACAAGTGGTTGCTGTTTATACTCAGAGAAATCAAGATAGGGCCGAACGCTGACCAATGGTGGGGGCTGTTATGATTCCTAAATTGGCGCCTTCAGCAAAGAAATAACCAACTAAGGACGGAAAGACCAGTCATACAATTCACCAGAATTAACATGACCCTATCTCAGGTATTACCGCATCTACTAAGATCCAATTTGGTGACATTGAAAGAAGCTCCAAAAACCCCCAACATAACATCTCATCACTATCATCCTAATGCTTGCTATGCATATCACTCTAAGAGTCCCGACCATGACACTAATAACTGTTGGGCTCTAAAGAACAAAATACAAGACCTTATTGAAGCAAAAGAGATTGAATTCGATGCGCCCGAAAAGCTAAATGTCATTTATGCCCCTATGTCCAGACATGGCCATAATACCAATGCCATTGAAGAAGAAATGTTTGTTACTTCAGTTGATGAACTTATGACCCCATTTCTGACTATTAAAGTGAACTTGTTGAATATCTGTGTGTTCCCGGGTTGTGATGAAGTTTTCCATTTCTGTTTGTCCTCACCAACCAACTGTCCTTTGTTGAAAGCAGGCGTTCAGTACCTAATAGATAACAAAGAAATTTTATTCGACAAGACTTCTGTTCCACCCATTCCTTTTGAAGATGTTTCTATCATTACCATTTCCGCCAATTCTTCCAGGGTCTCCACCAAAAGACTCGTTAGAATTACATCAGTTATGAAAGCAACTCCTTTAATAATTACAATGCCTGGACCAGTCCCGTATTCGTTAGACAAAACCGTACCATGGAATTATGGAGGGGATGTCTACTACCACGGTATCAAGCAAGACTGGCCAGCCGCAGAAGATTCAAGTTCTAAGAAGGTTGACTCCGATGTCAGTAATATTGCGGGAACTAGCAAGATTACCCGAAGCAGAAGGATATTCTCTCCAGAAATTGCTCCCCTAAAAGCAGTTTCTGGATCCGTAATCATTCCTATTGTTACTCCTCCAAAAGTTGTTCCCAGTCCTATAATCATCTCCACCAATACTCCAATTGACAAAGTTGTTGCAATCCCTGTTATCATTCCTACCAACACTCCTGATGTCGAGTTAACCGAGACTCGAGGTAAAAGTATTCTGATTGAGCCTGTCTGGATGAAGGCTCAGTCATTGGCTATCCTCGAGACCTTCCGGAAAGAGATGAAGGAAATTATGAAGATTATAAAAAGAAGTGACTACGACGTAGTTGAACAACTGGGGAAAACTACCTCTAAAATTTCCATGCTGGCATTACTACTATGTTCTGAGGCGCATGCAAAAGCCTTCGTAAAATTCCTGAAAACTGCCCATGTACCCCAAGAGACGTCTGTCGATCAGTTTCAAGACTGCGTAGCCAACTTGACTGCAGATAATGGTCTAGGTTTTTCGAATGTTGATTTAACGCCAAGAGGAAGGAAGCATAATGAGGCATTTCATGTCTCAGTTGAATGTAGGGGCACAACCCTGGCTCATGTTTTGGTGGACACTGGCTCGTCTCTAAACGTATTGCCTAAAAAAGCTCTTGATAGGCTTGACTGTGAGGGGATTGACATTGAAGCCAAGTAACATAGTAGTAAGGGCTTTTGGCGGCTCGAAAAGGATGGTACATGGGGAGGTCAATATCCCCGTAAAAGTTGGAACCCAAACATTTGATTCAACCTTTTATGTAATGGATATCCGTCCCTCATATTCCTGCTTGCTAGGCCGACCATGGATTCACAATGCTGGCGCTATCACTTCTACGTTGCACCAAATGCTGAAATATCCGACTCAAGGGAAGATTATCACCGTTCATGGAAAAGAATAGTACATGATCAGCCATCTCAATTCCTTCATATATGTGGAATTAGATGGTGAATTTATTGAAACTCCATTCCAACACTTTGAAGAGGTCCCGCAAGATGTGGCAGTAACTAAGGTTGTTCCCAAGATCACAAGGCCTCCACTCTGGATGTCATCTCTGAAGGATGCCAAAGCAGTGGTAGAAGAAGGTGGGTGCACTATCTAGGGACAACTCCCAGATATCCCATATAAGTCTGACAAGTTTGGCCTGGGTTTCACTTCAGGTGCCCAAAAGGTTGTGCGTCGCGCTCGTGCCGGAGGACCACCCCTGAAGATCAGTAACCGCGAGGTCAGCACCGTAGAAGATGATGAAGATAGCTGTGACTTGGAGGACTGGATATTCCCAACTGTCAGTGGAGGGCTCAGCAACTAGGAGGCTAGATATTTTGTCCCGATCACTTTTATCCCACAGTAATCTGTCTTTACATTTTGTTGGATCTGTAATATTAAAACAATTCGCACTCTTAAAACCTTGTGTCTTACCCAAGGCACAATGGTCCATTTGTAAGGGTTATTATCTCATTTTCATATAACATCAATGAATCATGAACGTTTTTGCATACAAACTTTTGTGCTCATTTGTTTTTCTTTTTACATTTTTATTTCTTTCAAGGATAACTATACCCTTACACACACTCACACTCACAATGCAGGTATACATCCATTCGGGATCCCATGGGTAACGATACTGCTATGGCCTTTTGTGACTCTGAGAATCTAATCTACCAAGCCGAAGACGAAGGTGAGGAAGATTGTGAAGTACCAGGAGAACTTGCCAGACTACTACAACAAGAAGAGAGAACTATTCAGCCTCACGAAGAACCCGTGGATACAATCTACCTAGGTACCGAAGAAGACAAAAAAGAGGTCAAGTTGGGTGCCAATCTGGAACCCAGTATCAAGGAGCGTCTGATTCAATTGTTACACGATTATGTCGAAGTCTTTGCCTGGTCGTATGAAGACATGCCATGACTTGATGCATATATTATGGTACATCGTCTGCCTACAAGAGAGGATTGTCCGCCAGTAAAGCAAAAGGTTCATCGCATGAGGCCTGATATGTCAAAAAAGATTAAAGCAGAAGTCATGAAGCAATTCAATGTTGGATTCTTGGTTGTCACCTCTTATCCCCAATGGGTTGCCAATGTTGTTACCGTGCCCAAAAAAGACGACAAAGTGTGAATATGTGTGGACTACAGAGATTTGAACAGGGCAAGCCCTAAGGATGATTTTCCACTCCCCCACATTGATATTCTAGTTGACAATACGACACAACAAAAAGTGTTTTCCTTCATGGACGGATTCTCAGGTTACAACCAAATCAAAATGGCGCCTGAGGACATGGAGAAAACAATGTTTGTCACGCACTAGGGCACTTTCTGTTATAAGGTGATGCCATTCGGACTGAAGAATGTTGGGGAAACCTATCAACGTGCCATGGTAGCTTTATTTCATGACATGATACATCATGAAATAGAGGTCTACGTGGATGACATGATAGCCATATCTCAAACAGAAGAAGGGCATCTTGATCACTTGCAAAAACTGTTTGAGAGACTGAAGAAGTACAAGCTGAGGTTGAATCCAAACAAATGCACATTTGGGGTACGGTCCGATAAACTCCTAGGCTTTGTCATCAGCAATAAAGGTGTCCAGGTCGATCCTGCCAAAGTTAAAGCAATACAAGAGATGCCTGCTCCTCGTACTGAGAAGGAAGTCAGAGGATTCTTGGGGCGTTTGAACTACATTGCTAGATTCATCTCTCACCTGACAACTACTTATGAACCAATCTTCAAAATGTTGAAGAAAGATCAAGTAGTCAAATGGAATGACGAGTGCCAAGTTTCTTTTGAAAAAAATCAAAGAATACTTACAAGAGCCTCCTGTGTTAATGCCACCAGTCGAGGGAAGACCATTGATCATGTATCTGATTGTTTTAGAAATCTCAATGAGGTGTGTATTGGGGCAGCATGACGAGTCTGGCCGAAAAGAGCATGCTATTTATTACCTGAGTAAAAAGTTTACCAACTGCGAAACCAGATATTTACTGCTCGAGAAAACTTGCTGTGCTCTGGCATAGGCTGCTCGCCGGCTAAGACAATATATGCTGACTCATACTACTTTGTTGATATCTAAAATGGATCCGATAAAATACATCTTCGAGAAACCTGCTCTCTCCGGGAGAATAGCGAGATGGAAGATGATCCTGACAGAATATGACATACAATATACTACCCAGAAAACAATAAAGAGTAGTGTATTAGCTGATCACCTTGCTCACCAAGCTGTAGAAGACTACCAATCCATGAAGTTCGAATTTCCAGATGAAGACATCATGACAGTAAATAACTGTGAAGAATTCGGGCCATATGACGGACTTGAACAAGGATCCCGATGGACCTTGTTCTTTGATGGGGCATCCAATGCACTTGGAAATGGTATCAGTGTTGTACTCAAATCTCCGGAAGGGTGTCATACTCCCTTTACTGCAAGACTCTGCTTCAATTGTACAAACAACATGGCGGAATATGAAGCATGCATCTTTGGTCTCAGAGCTGCCATAGACTTGGGGATCAAATCCTTAAATGTATTCAGAGACTCAACTTTGGTTATCAGCCAGATCAAAGGGGAATGGGACACCAAACACCCAAACCTTATCCCTTACAAGGAACATGTTTTGACGTTGCTACCACATTTTGAGAAGATTACCTTCGAGCATTTCCCGTAAGAAGAAAATCATCTAGCAGACACTCTAGACACAATGTCATCTATGTTTAAACTTAATTGGGATAACGAGGCTCCCCAGATCACCATCGAATGAATGGAGGAACCAGCACACTGTCACAAGATTAATACTGAAGAAGTAGTGGACCAGTTGTGGTTTCACGAAGTCAAGAAGTATCTCGATGCTCAAGAATATCCATAAGGAGATTCAATCAATGATAATAAGTTCTTAAGGATATTCTCTGCTAAATTTTTCCTTAGTAACGACATTCTTTACAAACGCAACCATGACTCTGTGTTACTTCGATGCGTAGACAAGGTTGAAGCAGAAAGGATCATGACTGAATTACATGAAGGAACTTTTGGCACCCATTCCAATGGGCATACGATGGAAAAGAAAATCCTACGGACAGGCTATTACTGGTCTACCATGGAAGCAGATTGCTATCAACACTCTCGAACTTGCCATAAGTGTCAGATTTATGCTGACAAGGTGCATGTACCTCCGGTTCCTCTGAATGTCTTGACAGCTCCTTGGCCCTTTGCTATGTGGGGAATAAATATGATTGGGGAAATCAAGCTGATAGCCTCTAATGGACACCGCTTCATCTTAGTGGCCATTTATTATTTTACAAAGTGGGTGGAGGCAGCTTCCTTCACTTCCGTTACCAAGAATGTTGTTGCCTGTTTCATCAAGCAAAATCTCATTTGTCGGCACGGTATCCCAGAGAGGATCATTATAGACAATGGTACGAATCTAAACAATACAATGATCACTGCCCTATGCGAGCAATTCAAGATCCAGCATCACAATTCTTCCCCTTACTGGCCGAAGATGAATGGTGCTGTCGAAGCTGCAAATAAGAACATTAAAAAGATCATACAGAAAATGACAGTCACATACAAAGATTGGCATGAGATGCTACCATTCGCTCTCCACGGGTATCGCACCACAACTCGCACATCAACTAGGGAAACACCCTATTCTCTGGTTTACGGCATGGAGGCTGTCTTGCCTATTGAGGTCCAGATCCCCTCTCTGAGGATTATGAAGGATGCAGGGATGAACGAAGACAATTGGATCCAGACTCGACTTGATCAACTGAATTTTATTGATGAGAAGAGACTTACTGCTATTTTCCATGGTTAAATTTATCAAAAATGGATGATCAAGGATTTCAACAAAAAGGTCAGACGCCAAGTGTATCAAGTTGGGGATCTGGTAATCAAACGCATCATACTGCCACAAGGTGATCCCAGGGGAAAATGGACTCCTACATACGAAGGAACATTTGTAATCAAAAACCTTTTCTTTGGTGGGGCAATGATCTTGACCACCATGGATGGCGACTGTAACACCCCGTTTTCAATTAAATTGATTTATTTAAATTTGGAATTTATTTTATTAGAATTAATAAAATAAAAAGAATTATTTATTTTGGAGTATTTGAGGAAAATAAAAGAAATAAGAATATTGGGATTTTATGTTATTGGGCTTAGATGTGGTTAGTAAAGAGTGGGGGTGCAGAGAAATAAAGTTATGTTTGGGACTTAGGCCATTTTCTCATTTTTGGTTTTTCACGTAAGAACAGAAGTTAGAATTGGGAAAAGAGAGCTCTGAAGAACGGAGAACGAAGAACACCGCCCAAGAATTCAAAGCTGCTAATTGATAAGGTAAGGGGGGTTTATACTCGATTTATATTTGTTTATGGGTTTATGTATGGTTGATTCGGGTAATTGTAGGAAAATCCCAATTGTTAGATGTTTCTAGGGATCGATAACCGTAGGACTGAACCTTGTTAGAAAAGGGTTAGGTTCCCAATTTTTATGAATCGATTAAGAGTTTTAGGTCCCAAATGAGGAATTGGGAGTATATATCATGATCGTGAATTTACCTTGGAAGTTGTAGGGATAACCTCAGTGTCAGTAGAATTCCCCAAAGGGACGGTTAATCCCCGATTAAGGTTATTATAATAATTGTTGGTAACTTGGATATTGTGGTGTTGTTGTGAATTGTACAAACTCGATGCGTTAGGTACTGAAATGCGCGTTTTGGCGGACGTTTTCCCGCGTTTGGACTGCTGTTTTCTGAGCTGCTGCAGGTTCAGGAAAATCCTGTACGCGCTCAGCAACACGGGCCGTGTTGCACAACACGGGTGCCCGTGTTGCTCTTCTGTGTTGGGAGATGGCGTGCTCTGGTTGCACGACACGGGCCGTGTTGCACAACACGGGTACCCGTGTCAGACCCCCTGTACTGATAAAAATAAAATGTGCACTTTTCTGGACGTGCTGCACAACACGGGCCGTGTTGCACAACACGGGCACCCGTGTTGCTCTGCTGTGATGATTTTCTGAATTTTTTGATTTCAGTGTTCTGATGTTGGATTTTTATTGCCATGCTTTTAGATATGTTATCGAGCATGAATTATGATATAATTGATGTGATTGGTTGATGTTTGAATAGTATGCTGAGTGATTACATGCTATTCGTAACTTGATATGATTGATGTTTAAATAGTATGCTGAGTGGTTACATGCTATTCATATCATGTTATGTTTGATATTGTTGATGTGCATGATATGTTGATCGATGTTCATAGTATGCTGAGTGTTACATACTTACATATCATGTTGCATTTGTTAATTCCCATTGTGTGGAATTAACATGGTGGCCAATATACGTGTCCGCGATTTAATGGAACGTTGAGGTGGTAGCCGTGTCCGCGATATAATGGAACGGTGAGTTATCCGTGACCCGCGATTTAATGGGGCGGTGAAGTGGTACCACATGCATGGGTGTGTTGCATGACTCGAATATAACATGAATGGATGATTTTTCCAATGTTGTATTTGATTGTTGTATGCACGTATGATTTGATAAATGGTTGATGATGTTTGATGAATATTTGCAAATATGAAAGGCAATATGTCATGGATATATGAATTGTAAAGGTTTTGTAAACTATGAAATATGCTAATTATTGGGTGATGCTTATGATTTCGTGAATTGATTGTTATGAATGTATAACCAAATGTATATTTGAGAAGCTCACCCTTACTGTTGAATATTTCAGATTGAGGAGCTTCGCTCAGGTGCTTGGCGAAGGCTTATCGTGTCTAGTTTAGTTTCGTTTAGTATGTCCGGGTCATGCTCTGATAGTTGTAACTCCGGGAACGTTTGGTTGTCGAGCTGCTTTAGTCAGACTCGTTTATTTCCCTTTTTATTTGTTATGATATGATGTTGACCTTTCCAGGTGTTAATCCCTGATGATTTTGGAAAAATATTATAACATTTGATTTTATTAAATAAATTATTCCGCTGTGTAGACATGTATGAGTTACCACTAAAATTATGCATGACAGGAATTTATTTTATTAAAAGAGAATTGTAGCATTCCTCGATTATTACATGTACTCTGAGTTTATAATTTTTAATATTTGCGAAAATTATATGCGGGATTAGAGGGTGTTACAATAGTGGTATCAGAGCATAGTCGGTCGTTGTGACCAGAGTCTTGAGTCAGTCATTCCTTTTCGTATGCGATTAGTGTAAGGTAACACTGTCGATACTGTATTCTGATGTGGAGTATGTTTTAATTCTCAGGAATATGGCTGGAAGAGGTAATGGACGAAATGATGCTGCACTCGCTGAGGCTTTGGGGATGTTAGCTGGTGTACTTGCTGGAAACCCAACTGGAGGCGTGATTGGTGCTGATAGGCAATTGGGAAATTTCCAAAGGAACAATCCTCCGTTGTTCAAAGGTACACATGACCCTGAAGGTGCTCAGAAGTGGCTGAAGGAAATCGAAAGGATTTTCCGTGTGATTGATTGTGCTGAAGATCTGAAAGTCAGATATGGTACGCATATGTTGGCAGAAGAGGCCGACGACTGGTGGGTTGCCACAAGGACTGAGATGGTTCAGGATGGAGAGGCACTGACTTGGGCTAACTTCAGAAGGGCTTTTCTGAGGAGGTACTTTCCTGAAGATGTTCGGGGAAGAAAAGAAATTGAATTTTTGGAGCTTAAGCAGGGCAATCTGACTGTTAGTGAGTATGCTACTAAGTTCACTGAGCTGGCAAAGTATTATGCACACTACAACAATGATGAGGCTGGAGAATTCTCTAAATGTATCAAATTTGAGAATGGTCTCCGAGATGAGATTAAGCAGGGAATCAGGTACCAGCGTATTCGTAGATTTTCTGATCTGGTGGATTGTAGCAGAATCTTGGAAGAAGATATTACCAAGAATAGGTCGTCTCACTCTCGTGGGGCTGTTGACAAAAGAGGAAAGCAACATATGGACCGTGGCAAGCCATATGGTAGAGATAACCAGAGATCAGGCGGTTGGAAAAGGCCTAGTGGGGGAGATTCTAAGGCTCCTATCAGATGCTACAGGTGTGGTGAGTTTGGTCATCACATTCGAGATTGCAAGAGTGATGAGAAGAAGTGCTATAAATGTGGAAAGGCTGGTCATTTGTCTATTGATTGCAAAGGGAAGTCTATTACTTGTTACAATTGTGGCGAAGAAGGTCACATTCGTCCGCAGTGTCCTAAGCCTAGGAAGGATCAGTCAAGTGGAAGAGTGTTCGCTTTGTCTGGATCTGAGACTACTCCAGAGGATCGATTGATTAAAGGTACGTGTTTTATTCATGGCACACCTTTAGTTGCAATTATTGATACTGGTGCAACTCATTCTTTCATTTCTTTGGATTGTGCTGAGAGGTTGAAACTGGACATATCTGGTATGCGAGGTAGCATGGTTGTTGATACTCCTGCATCGGGTTCAGTGACAACTTCACTTGTATGTAGGAATTGTCCTATTGAGATTTTTGGTAGAGGTTTCGGTATGGATTTAGTGTGCCTACCGCTTGAACAAATTGATATTATCCTTGGGATGAACTGGTTGGAATTCAACCGGGTTCATCTGAACTGCTTTGCTAAGACGGTGATTTTCCCAGAAGCAGTTGGTGTCGAGAATTTGACTATGACTGCTAGGCAGGTACAAGAAGCAATGGAAGACGGTGCTAATGTGTTTATGTTACTTGCTTCGTTAGATGAAACAGGAAAGGTCAGGAGTGTGGAATTGCCAGTGGTGTGTGATTTTCCAGAAGTCTTTCCGGATGATGTTGGTGAGCTACCTCCAGAGAGAGAAGTGGAATTCTCTATAGATTTGATTCCTGGTACGAGACCGGTGTCGATGGCGCCATATCGTATGTCTGCGTCTGAATTGGCTGAATTGAAGAGTCAGTTGGAAGATTTACTGGAGAAGAAGTTTATTCGTCCAAGTGTTTCACCTTGGGGTGCTCCGGTATTGTTGGTTAAGAAGAAAGAAGGTTCTATGAGACTGTGTGTTGATTACAGGCAATTGAACAAGGTAACCATTAAGAATCGGTATCCATTACCGAGGATTGATGATTTAATGGATCAACTAATTGGAGCCAGTGTATTCAGTAAGATTGACTTGAGATCGGGATATCATCAGATTCGTGTGAAAGCGGAAGATATTCAGAAGACTGCTTTTCGAACGAGGTATGGGCATTATGAATATTCTGTTATGCCGTTCGGAGTTACTAATGCACCTGGTGTTTTCATGGAATATATGAATAGGATTTTTCATCCGTATCTGGATAAGTTTGTTGTGGTTTTTATTGATGACATTCTGATTTATTCCAAGAATGACAAAGAGCATGCGGGACATCTCAGAATTGTGTTAGAGTTGTTGAAAGATAAGAAGTTGTATGCAAAGTTGTCCAAATGTGAGTTCTGGCTGAGTGAAGTTAGTTTTCTTGGACATGTGATTTCTAAGAATGGTATTGCAGTGGATCCTACGAAAGTAGAAGCGGTATCTCAGTGGGAAGCGCCGAAGACTGTTTCGGAAATCAGAAGTTTTCTTGGTCTTGCAGGTTATTACAGAAAGTTTATCGAAGGATTCTCAAAGTTAGCATTGCCGTTGACGAAGTTGACTCGTAAAGGACAAGCGTTTATTTGGGATTCTGATTGTGAGAAAGGTTTCCAAGAATTGAAGCGGAGATTGACTAGTGCTCCTATTCTGATTTTGCCGAATCCGGTGGAATCTTTTGTGGTCTATTGTGATGCATCTCTGTTGGGTCTAGGTGGTGTTTTAATGCAGAATCAACATGTAGTTGCGTATGCTTCGAGACAGTTGAAGGTTCATGAAAGGAACTATCCTACTCATGACTTAGAACTGGCAGCAGTTGTGTTTGTCTTGAAATTGTGGAGACATTATCTGTATGGTTCGAGGTTTGAAGTGTATAGTGATCATAAGAGTTTGAAGTATCTTTTCGATCAGAAAGAGCTCAATATGAGGCAAAGAAGGTGGTTGGAATTTCTCAAAGATTATGATTTTGGTTTGAATTACCATCCTGGTAAGGCAAATGTGGTTGCAGATGCTTTGAGCAGGAAATCCTTGCATATGTCTATGATGATGGCTCGTGAATTGGATTTAATTGAACAATTCCGAGATTTGAGTTTAGTTTGTGAAAGTACTCCGAAGTGTGTTCGTTTGGGTATGTTGAGACTTACTAGTGGTATTCTAGAAGAGATCAGGATCGGGCAAAAATCCGATGTTAATTTAGTTGATAAATTGACATTGATCAACCAAGGTCAAGGTGGTGAGTTTAGAATTGATGAAAATGATGTTATGAGATTTGGCGATAGAGTTTGTGTTCCTGATGTTGCAGAAATCAAGAAGAGTATATTAGAGGAAGGACATCGCAGTGGGATGAGTATTCATCCGGGTGCCACGAAAATGTATCATGACTTGAAGAAATTGTTTTGGTGGCCGGGAATGAAAAAGGAAATAGCTGAATTTGTGTATGCATGTTTGATCTGTCAGAAATCGAAGATTGAGCATCAGAAGCCGTCTGGATTTATGCAACCAATGTTTATTCCAGAATGGAAGTGGGATAGTATTTCTATGGATTTTGTATCTGGGTTGCCGAGGACTCCTATGAATTGTGAAGCAATATGGGTCGTTGTGGATAGGTTGACTAAGTCTGCTCATTTTATACCGGTGCGAATGGATTACTCGATGGAGAGATTGGCACAGTTGTATATTGAGAAAATAGTGAGTTTGCATGGAGTTCCTTCTAGTATTGTGTCAGATAGAGATCCGAGGTTCACTTCGAAATTTTGGGAAGGATTGCAGAAGGCTTTGGGTACTAAGTTGAGATTGAGTTCAGCTTACCATCCTCAGACTGATGGACAGACGGAGAGGACAATTCAATCATTGGAAGATTTATTGCGTGCTTGTGTTTTAGAGCAGGGTGGAGCTTGGGATAGCTATTTGCCATTGATTGAATTTACTTATAACAATAGTTACCATTCGAGTATTGGTATGGCTCCGTTTGAGGCATTGTATGGTAGACGGTGTAGGACGCCTTTGTGTTGGTATGAATCTGGAGAGAGTTCGGTAGTTGGGCCAGAAATTGTTCAGCAGACTACCGAAAAGATCAAATTGATTCAAGAGAAGATGAGAGCTTCTCAGAGTCGTCAGAAAAGTTATCATGATAAGAGGAGAAAGAATTTAGAATTCAGTGCTGGAGATCATGTGTTTATGAGAGTTACTCCGATGACGGGTATTGGTCGGGCGTTGAAATCTAAGAAGTTGACTCCGCGTTTTATTGGTCCGTTTCAGATTACGGAAAGAGTTGGAGAAGTTGCTTATCGTATTGCTTTACCTCCGAGACTTGCGAATTTGCACGATGTTTTTCATGTTTCTCAGCTGAGGAGATACATTCCAGACCCATCTCATGTAATCCAAATAGATGATGTACAGGTGAGAGATAACCTGACAGTAGAAACATTGCCTATGAGGATAGAAGATCGGGAAGTGAAACAGTTAAGAGGTAAAGAGATAGCATTAGTGAAGGTTGCTTGGGGAGGTCCAGCAGATGGAAATATCACTTGGGAGCTGGAGAGCCAGATGAAAGAGGCTTATCCGGAGCTGTTCGTCTAAGGTATGTTTTCGAGGACGAAAACTCTTTTAGTGGGGGAGAGTTGTAACACCCCGTTTTCAATTAAATTGATTTATTTAAATTTGGAATTTATTTTATTAGAATTAATAAAATAAAAAGAATTATTTATTTTGGAGTATTTGAGGAAAATAAAAGAAATAAGAATATTGGGATTTTATGTTATTGGGCTTAGATGTGGTTAGTAAAGAGTGGGGGTGCAGAGAAATAAAGTTATGTTTGGGACTTAGGCCATTTTCTCATTTTTGGTTTTTCACGTAAGAACAGAAGTTAGAATTGGGAAAAGAGAGCTCTGAAGAACGGAGAACGAAGAACACCGCCCAAGAATTCAAAGCTGCTAATTGATAAGGTAAGGGGGGTTTATACTCGATTTATATTTGTTTATGGGTTTATGTATGGTTGATTCGGGTAATTGTAGGAAAATCCCAATTGTTAGATGTTTCTAGGGATCGATAACCGTAGGACTGAACCTTGTTAGAAAAGGGTTAGGTTCCCAATTTTTATGAATCGATTAAGAGTTTTAGGTCCCAAATGAGGAATTGGGAGTATATATCATGATCGTGAATTTACCTTGGAAGTTGTAGGGATAACCTCAGTGTCAGTAGAATTCCCCAAAGGGACGGTTAATCCCCGATTAAGGTTATTATAATAATTGTTGGTAACTTGGATATTGTGGTGTTGTTGTGAATTGTACAAACTCGATGCGTTAGGTACTGAAATGCGCGTTTTGGCGGACGTTTTCCCGCGTTTGGACTGCTGTTTTCTGAGCTGCTGCAGGTTCAGGAAAATCCTGTACGCGCTCAGCAACACGGGCCGTGTTGCACAACACGGGTGCCCGTGTTGCTCTTCTGTGTTGGGAGATGGCGTGCTCTGGTTGCACGACACGGGCCGTGTTGCACAACACGGGTACCCGTGTCAGACCCCCTGTACTGATAAAAATAAAATGTGCACTTTTCTGGACGTGCTGCACAACACGGGCCGTGTTGCACAACACGGGCACCCGTGTTGCTCTGCTGTGATGATTTTCTGAATTTTTTGATTTCAGTGTTCTGATGTTGGATTTTTATTGCCATGCTTTTAGATATGTTATCGAGCATGAATTATGATATAATTGATGTGATTGGTTGATGTTTGAATAGTATGCTGAGTGATTACATGCTATTCGTAACTTGATATGATTGATGTTTAAATAGTATGCTGAGTGGTTACATGCTATTCATATCATGTTATGTTTGATATTGTTGATGTGCATGATATGTTGATCGATGTTCATAGTATGCTGAGTGTTACATACTTACATATCATGTTGCATTTGTTAATTCCCATTGTGTGGAATTAACATGGTGGCCAATATACGTGTCCGCGATTTAATGGAACGTTGAGGTGGTAGCCGTGTCCGCGATATAATGGAACGGTGAGTTATCCGTGACCCGCGATTTAATGGGGCGGTGAAGTGGTACCACATGCATGGGTGTGTTGCATGACTCGAATATAACATGAATGGATGATTTTTCCAATGTTGTATTTGATTGTTGTATGCACGTATGATTTGATAAATGGTTGATGATGTTTGATGAATATTTGCAAATATGAAAGGCAATATGTCATGGATATATGAATTGTAAAGGTTTTGTAAACTATGAAATATGCTAATTATTGGGTGATGCTTATGATTTCGTGAATTGATTGTTATGAATGTATAACCAAATGTATATTTGAGAAGCTCACCCTTACTGTTGAATATTTCAGATTGAGGAGCTTCGCTCAGGTGCTTGGCGAAGGCTTATCGTGTCTAGTTTAGTTTCGTTTAGTATGTCCGGGTCATGCTCTGATAGTTGTAACTCCGGGAACGTTTGGTTGTCGAGCTGCTTTAGTCAGACTCGTTTATTTCCCTTTTTATTTGTTATGATATGATGTTGACCTTTCCAGGTGTTAATCCCTGATGATTTTGGAAAAATATTATAACATTTGATTTTATTAAATAAATTATTCCGCTGTGTAGACATGTATGAGTTACCACTAAAATTATGCATGACAGGAATTTATTTTATTAAAAGAGAATTGTAGCATTCCTCGATTATTACATGTACTCTGAGTTTATAATTTTTAATATTTGCGAAAATTATATGCGGGATTAGAGGGTGTTACAATAGTGGTATCAGAGCATAGTCGGTCGTTGTGACCAGAGTCTTGAGTCAGTCATTCCTTTTCGTATGCGATTAGTGTAAGGTAACACTGTCGATACTGTATTCTGATGTGGAGTATGTTTTAATTCTCAGGAATATGGCTGGAAGAGGTAATGGACGAAATGATGCTGCACTCGCTGAGGCTTTGGGGATGTTAGCTGGTGTACTTGCTGGAAACCCAACTGGAGGCGTGATTGGTGCTGATAGGCAATTGGGAAATTTCCAAAGGAACAATCCTCCGTTGTTCAAAGGTACACATGACCCTGAAGGTGCTCAGAAGTGGCTGAAGGAAATCGAAAGGATTTTTCGTGTGATTGATTGTGCTGAAGATCTGAAAGTCAGATATGGTACGCATATGTTGGCAGAAGAGGCCGACGACTGGTGGGTTGCCACAAGGACTGAGATGGTTCAGGATGGAGAGGCACTGACTTGGGCTAACTTCAGAAGGGCTTTTCTGAGGAGGTACTTTCCTGAAGATGTTCGGGGAAGAAAAGAAATTGAATTTTTGGAGCTTAAGCAGGGCAATCTGACTGTTAGTGAGTATGCTACTAAGTTCACTGAGCTGGCAAAGTATTATGCACACTACAACAATGATGAGGCTGGAGAATTCTCTAAATGTATCAAATTTGAGAATGGTCTCCGAGATGAGATTAAGCAGGGAATCAGGTACCAGCGTATTCGTAGATTTTCTGATCTGGTGGATTGTAGCAGAATCTTGGAAGAAGATATTACCAAGAATAGGTCGTCTCACTCTCGTGGGGCTGTTGACAAAAGAGGAAAGCAACATATGGACCGTGGCAAGCCATATGGTAGAGATAACCAGAGATCAGGCGGTTGGAAAAGGCCTAGTGGGGGAGATTCTAAGGCTCCTATCAGATGCTACAGGTGTGGTGAGTTTGGTCATCACATTCGAGATTGCAAGAGTGATGAGAAGAAGTGCTATAAATGTGGAAAGGCTGGTCATTTGTCTATTGATTGCAAAGGGAAGTCTATTACTTGTTACAATTGTGGCGAAGAAGGTCACATTCGTCCGCAGTGTCCTAAGCCTAGGAAGGATCAGTCAAGTGGAAGAGTGTTCGCTTTGTCTGGATCTGAGACTACTCCAGAGGATCGATTGATTAAAGGTACGTGTTTTATTCATGGCACACCTTTAGTTGCAATTATTGATACTGGTGCAACTCATTCTTTCATTTCTTTGGATTGTGCTGAGAGGTTGAAACTGGACATATCTGGTATGCGAGGTAGCATGGTTGTTGATACTCCTGCATCGGGTTCAGTGACAACTTCACTTGTATGTAGGAATTGTCCTATTGAGATTTTTGGTAGAGGTTTCGGTATGGATTTAGTGTGCCTACCGCTTGAACAAATTGATATTATCCTTGGGATGAACTGGTTGGAATTCAACCGGGTTCATCTGAACTGCTTTGCTAAGACGGTGATTTTCCCAGAAGCAGTTGGTGTCGAGAATTTGACTATGACTGCTAGGCAGGTACAAGAAGCAATGGAAGACGGTGCTAATGTGTTTATGTTACTTGCTTCGTTAGATGCAACAGGAAAGGTCAGGAGTGTGGAATTGCCAGTGGTGTGTGATTTTCCAGAAGTCTTTCCGGATGATGTTGGTGAGCTACCTCCAGAGAGAGAAGTGGAATTCTCTATAGATTTGATTCCTGGTACGAGACCGGTGTCGATGGCGCCATATCGTATGTCTGCGTCTGAATTGGCTGAATTGAAGAGTCAGTTGGAAGATTTACTGGAGAAGAAGTTTATTCGTCCAAGTGTTTCACCTTGGGGTGCTCCGGTATTGTTGGTTAAGAAGAAAGAAGGTTCTATGAGACTGTGTGTTGATTACAGGCAATTGAACAAGGTAACCATTAAGAATCGGTATCCATTACCGAGGATTGATGATTTAATGGATCAACTAATTGGAGCCAGTGTATTCAGTAAGATTGACTTGAGATCGGGATATCATCAGATTCGTGTGAAAGCGGAAGATATTCAGAAGACTGCTTTTCGAACGAGGTATGGGCATTATGAATATTCTGTTATGCCGTTCGGAGTTACTAATGCACCTGGTGTTTTCATGGAATATATGAATAGGATTTTTCATCCGTATCTGGATAAGTTTGTTGTGGTTTTTATTGATGACATTCTGATTTATTCCAAGAATGACAAAGAGCATGCGGGACATCTCAGAATTGTGTTAGAGTTGTTGAAAGATAAGAAGTTGTATGCAAAGTTGTCCAAATGTGAGTTCTGGCTGAGTGAAGTTAGTTTTCTTGGACATGTGATTTCTAAGAATGGTATTGCAGTGGATCCTACGAAAGTAGAAGCGGTATCTCAGTGGGAAGCGCCGAAGACTGTTTCGGAAATCAGAAGTTTTCTTGGTCTTGCAGGTTATTACAGAAAGTTTATCGAAGGATTCTCAAAGTTAGCATTGCCGTTGACGAAGTTGACTCGTAAAGGACAAGCGTTTATTTGGGATTCTGATTGTGAGAAAGGTTTCCAAGAATTGAAGCGGAGATTGACTAGTGCTCCTATTCTGATTTTGCCGAATCCGGTGGAATCTTTTGTGGTCTATTGTGATGCATCTCTGTTGGGTCTAGGTGGTGTTTTAATGCAGAATCAACAGGTAGTTGCGTATGCTTCGAGACAGTTGAAGGTTCATGAAAGGAACTATCCTACTCATGACTTAGAACTGGCAGCAGTTGTGTTTGTCTTGAAATTGTGGAGACATTATCTGTATGGTTCGAGGTTTGAAGTGTATAGTGATCATAAGAGTTTGAAGTATCTTTTCGATCAGAAAGAGCTCAATATGAGGCAAAGAAGGTGGTTGGAATTTCTCAAAGATTATGATTTTGGTTTGAATTACCATCCTGGTAAGGCAAATGTGGTTGCAGATGCTTTGAGCAGGAAATCCTTGCATATGTCTATGATGATGGCTCGTGAATTGGATTTAATTGAACAATTCCGAGATTTGAGTTTAGTTTGTGAAAGTACTCCGAAGTGTGTTCGTTTGGGTATGTTGAGACTTACTAGTGGTATTCTAGAAGAGATCAGGATCGGGCAAAAATCCGATGTTAATTTAGTTGATAAATTGACATTGATCAACCAAGGTCAAGGTGGTGAGTTTAGAATTGATGAAAATGATGTTATGAGATTTGGCGATAGAGTTTGTGTTCCTGATGTTGCAGAAATCAAGAAGAGTATATTAGAGGAAGGACATCGCAGTGGGATGAGTATTCATCCGGGTGCCACGAAAATGTATCATGACTTGAAGAAATTGTTTTGGTGGCCGGGAATGAAAAAGGAAATAGCTGAATTTGTGTATGC
Source organism: Vicia faba (assembly GCA_948472305.1). Taxonomy (NCBI): domain Eukaryota; kingdom Viridiplantae; phylum Streptophyta; class Magnoliopsida; order Fabales; family Fabaceae; genus Vicia; species Vicia faba. The sequence continues at coordinate 1,141,469,026 of OX451740.1, read as the reverse complement.
ATGTTTGATCTGTCAGAAATCGAAGATTGAGCATCAGAAGCCGTCTGGATTTATGCAACCAATGTTTATTCCAGAATGGAAGTGGGATAGTATTTCTATGGATTTTGTATCTGGGTTGCCGAGGACTCCTATGAATTGTGAAGCAATATGGGTCGTTGTGGATAGGTTGACTAAGTCTGCTCATTTTATACCGGTGCGAATGGATTACTCGATGGAGAGATTGGCACAGTTGTATATTGAGAAAATAGTGAGTTTGCATGGAGTTCCTTCTAGTATTGTGTCAGATAGAGATCCGAGGTTCACTTCGAAATTTTGGGAAGGATTGCAGAAGGCTTTGGGTACTAAGTTGAGATTGAGTTCAGCTTACCATCCTCAGACTGATGGACAGACGGAGAGGACGATTCAATCATTGGAAGATTTATTGCGTGCTTGTGTTTTAGAGCAGGGTGGAGCTTGGGATAGCTATTTGCCATTGATTGAATTTACTTATAACAATAGTTACCATTCGAGTATTGGTATGGCTCCGTTTGAGGCATTGTATGGTAGACGGTGTAGGACGCCTTTGTGTTGGTATGAATCTGGAGAGAGTTCGGTAGTTGGGCCAGAAATTGTTCAGCAGACTACCGAAAAGATCAAATTGATTCAAGAGAAGATGAGAGCTTCTCAGAGTTGTCAGAAAAGTTATCATGATAAGAGGAGAAAGAATTTAGAATTCAGTGCTGGAGATCATGTGTTTATGAGAGTTACTCCGATGACGGGTATTGGTCGGGCGTTGAAATCTAAGAAGTTGACTCCGCGTTAGGTACTGAAATGCGCGTTTTGGCGGACGTTTTCCCGCGTTTGGACTGCTGTTTTCTGAGCTGCTGCAGGTTCAGGAAAATCCTGTACGCGCTCAGCAACACGGGCCGTGTTGCACAACACGGGTGCCCGTGTTGCTCTTATGTGTTGGGAGATGGCGTGCTCTGGTTGCACGACACGGGCCGTGTTGCACAACACGGGTACCCGTGTCAGACCCCCTGTACTGATAAAAATAAAATGTGCACTTTTCTGGACGTGCTGCACAACACGGGCCGTGTTGCACAACACGGGCACCCGTGTTGCTCTGCTGTGATGATTTTCTGAATTTTTTGATTTCAGTGTTCTGATGTTGGATTTTTATTGCCATGCTTTTAGATATGTTATCGAGCATGAATTATGATATAATTGATGTGATTGGTTGATGTTTGAATAGTATGCTGAGTGATTACATGCTATTCGTAACTTGATATGATTGATGTTTAAATAGTATGCTGAGTGGTTACATGCTATTCATATCATGTTATGTTTGATATTGTTGATGTGCATGATATGTTGATCGATGTTCATAGTATGCTGAGTGTTACATACTTACATATCATGTTGCATTTGTTAATTCCCATTGTGTGGAATTAACATGGTGGCCAATATACGTGTCCGCGATTTAATGGAACGTTGAGGTGGTAGCCGTGTCCGCGATATAATGGAACGGTGAGTTATCCGTGACCCGCGATTTAATGGGGCGGTGAAGTGGTACCACATGCATGGGTGTGTTGCATGACTCGAATATAACATGAATGGATGATTTTTCCAATGTTGTATTTGATTGTTGTATGCACGTATGATTTGATAAATGGTTGATGATGTTTGATGAATATTTGCAAATATGAAAGGCAATATGTCATGGATATATGAATTGTAAAGGTTTTGTAAACTATGAAATATGCTAATTATTGGGTGATGCTTATGATTTCGTGAATTGATTGTTATGAATGTATAACCAAATGTATATTTGAGAAGCTCACCCTTACTGTTGAATATTTCAGATTGAGGAGCTTCGCTCAGGTGCTTGGCGAAGGCTTATCGTGTCTAGTTTAGTTTCGTTTAGTATGTCCGGGTCATGCTCTGATAGTTGTAACTCCGGGAACGTTTGGTTGTCGAGCTGCTTTAGTCAGACTCGTTTATTTCCCTTTTTATTTGTTATGATATGATGTTGACCTTTCCAGGTGTTAATCCCTGATGATTTTGGAAAAATATTATAACATTTGATTTTATTAAATAAATTATTCCGCTGTGTAGACATGTATGAGTTACCACTAAAATTATGCATGACAGGTATTTATTTTATTAAAAGAGAATTGTAGCATTCCTCGATTATTACATGTACTCTGAGTTTATAATTTTTAATATTTGCGAAAATTATATGCGGGATTAGAGGGTGTTACAGCGACGACCTGCCGCATCCTGTGAACGCGAACATAGTCAAAAGATACTACGCATAAGAGACCCTCTAGGTTGACACACCTAGGCAAAACAAGGGCATCCCGACAAACCAAAAAGGTTCAGGAAAAAATTAGGGATAAAACAAAAAAATCTGTACACCCGGCAAGTTGAAAACCCGAAAGGGCGGCTTGGGAAAAAAAGGGTTTCCCGGTGGACTGAAAACCCGAAAGGGCGATCCAGGAAAAAGTTAGGGAATGTAAAGCGTATGACTATGTCCCGTTGGATCACCTTACGGACAATCTGCAAACTCAGAGGTTCTGATCAATTCAATCATCTTCGGACGAGGCAGCAAATAGACAAGATGCTTAGAGATACAAAGGCTATAGCAGAATGGGAACCCCATGGGATTATTGCACATAGCTATCTTTTCTTTGTATTAAAATTTTCATTCGTTCGTACGACGGTGTTCTCCTACTAGAATGTTTGCCTCACTGTACAAAAATACTTACTCAAAGTCAATGCAAAGATATTCCTTTGAAAGTGAAAAACTATCTGCTTTTCTTTACTCTTGTGTTTTGTTTACAAAAACGTCCAATGATTCATTGTTGAACATATGCATTTGAACATAATTATTGTTTACAAATAAACAAAATAAAAGACAATTACTAATGGCTTTAAGAGGTAGGGAAATCTCTCTAAGCTATTTCCATAAATCCCCCACAAATTGCAGTTTAATTCCCAGCGGAACAAGTTTTCAATTATCAATCCCCAGTAGAAGTCGTTCAATTTCTCAGGATTTCCCAATAGGATTTTACAAGCAGTACATGACATTTTCCTTACCACAAAGTTTGTTTCTCTAAACGGAAATTCATTAACACTTCAACTTCACGACATGAAGACTTACACTCCATATCCTTAGCAGCGGTCTGGGATTTATTTTCCCCAGTCCAACAACAGTGTGGTAGATTAGCTTGCATACGCATACATTGCATCCATATATCATAAACATCGATAAAACGAATGTATTATATCATACATTTCATACAACATGACCCTGCATTTTAGCGAACATTTTACCCTTTTCAGGGTAAGATTAACAGCTATCATTAACAATATTCAAAGTTCTCATATACAGTTCAGATACGCTCCAGACACGGATGCCATCCTGATACTCATTCAGATCAAACTTTCATACACAATTCAGATACGCTCCAGACATGGATGCCATTCTGATACTCATTCAAATCTCAACTCTCAGATACAGTTCAGATACGCTCCAGACACGGATGCCATTCTAATACTCATTCAGATCCAACTTTCAGATACAGTTCAGATACGCTCCAGACACAGATTCCATTCTGATACTCATTCAGGTTCAACTTCTCAGATACGGTTCAGATACGCTCCAGACACGGATGCTATTCTGATACTCATTCAAATCCAACTCTCAGATACAGTTCAGATACGCTCCAGACACGGATGCCATTCTGACACTCATTCAAAAATAGCTTTCAGATACAGTTCAGATACGCTCCAGACACGGATGCCATTCTGATAATCATTCAAAATCAGCTCCCAGATACAGTTCAGATACGCTCCAGACACGGACGCCATTCTGATACTCATTCTTTCAGCTTATGAATTACAATACCAACAATCACTCTTGGATGGAAACTACAATCCCATCTCCAAAAAATTTCTATCACCTCTCCAAATGGCATCTTTAAGCCCATTCCCTCAACCATCAAATCACCGAGTGAAAATTTCTGGGCACTCTAGTGTCCAATCATCTTCCACCTTCGAGTCACGCTTGGAAAAACATGTCAATATAACTCTTCAGGCTTAAGAAGATTGAACAGGGGCAGCTGTTGTACCCCAAAATTTTCCCTCTCATTTATCAAGAATTTGCTTACAAGATCTCCTTGGGCTCAAGACTGCACTAGGGTTTGATCAGCTCAAGACACCTCCTTAAGCACTGATGACCAAAATTAGGGTTTGAGTTTGCACAAGGATTTTTGAACTATCAATGATTCATATGAATTTCATGGACCATTATTGACCCCCAATTTTACTCATGTCATGTTTCAAGCCTTGGATCACATTTTTGCTCAGTCAATTGAGCAGTTGACCTAAAAATAAGTTGTATTGGAGAAAAAGTCAACCATGGCCAATTTACATTCAGACTTCATAATTTTTTATCCACATCAACACTTTAAACCCATATGCATCATTTGATCAAGTTTGGACCACAATTCCTCAAGAAATTTGATCAAATCTCCAAAAAGGCAAAATGGTCAAAATTAGGGTTTTGACTAGGAAAGGGAAATTTCTGATTTTTGACCTAGCAAATGGTCAATTGGTTTAAGGAATGATCTCAAGAGTCCAATTGCATCATTTTGACCTAATTACATGATTCAAAACATTGCAAATCCATTAGATTGACAGATGAATTTTGTAGTCAACTGATCAAAAGTCAACTGTATACTGAAAAGTCAAACTTTGACTTTTTGGTCAAATTCAAGTGCCAAAAATCATAATTCATCAAAACTAAGGGTGGACATCGATCGGTTTGGGCTGGATTTGGACTCAATATGTCAAACCATGCAAAACCATGGATTCAAATATTAGGCCCAATTCTGACCAAAGTTGTAATCGGTTTGATCGGATTCGGTTTAATCGGTTTATCGGTTAAAATGGATCAGTTTATTCGGTTAATTAATATTAAATTGTCATAAATTTTTTTAATTATATCTTAATTTTTTTAATTAAAACAATATTAAATAATAAATTTAAAGCAATAATAAAAATAATAAATGACCCAATTTAACACTATTTTACATTCTAATTTACACTGTCTTCAAATATGAGAAGGCTTCAAATATTATATCAAAATAATACATTCAATTTTGGACATAAAGTCTATAAGGTAGTTTTTGTAGATGCCAACATTAAAAGAAAGCTTAAAATACACTATGAATACTTAAATTACATTCATCCTTCATATATAAATTAACATTAAAAGCCAACATGATGACACAACCAACACTAATTATAATTTTTGTTCACCATCATATTTCCAGCACTTAAACACCCACTGTAAGCTGCAAGAGAAGAGAAGTGTTCCACTGTAAGCTGCAAGAGAAGAGAAGTGTTCCACTGTAAGCTGCAAGAGAAGAGAAGTGTTATTTTAGAAATAATATATTTCAAAGCTTTTGCTTCTAAACAAAATTATGCATGACCTTTCAAGTGAATTTTTTGCATACCAGAATGGGAGCTGTTGTTCCAAGGATGGAGCAATGAACTCTAGCTGTTCGGTGCCTGAATCTGCCAAAATACTCGAACGCTTGGAAAAATGAAGACAAAAAGGAATTAGAAACTTTAACAAAGGAGCTCAACTATCCGCAATAGTTTGAGTTTCCTTTTTCTGTAAAGTAATTGCTATACTATTGTGCTTCACCTTGTACTACCAGATTATTCAGTAATATAAGTAGCATACAAAAGATAGGCACCTAGTCATGCACTGGACTGATATAGATAGGCAATTATTTGGCCCAATAGAAACATGCAGTGAATGTGATGCAGCTAGTTGGACAAATACTACATTGAGAAATTTACAACTGGTATTGATTTAACCCAATTTCCCCCCTTAATATGGGATCAAAGTAAGTCGGCAACAGTTGTACAAGAAAGATTGCATTGTTATCAATATAGAAAAAAAAGTGAAATTAGTAAAATTGTATGAAAGGCCTTACTTCTACAATGCATGAAGAGGGACCTTTTGGAAAGAATCGTACAACGCCTCTGCCAAATGAGAAATTGAGATTAGATTAAGACCAGTGCTAAGTATGCTTATGCAGAATGTGCTTTCTAGCCACTAAATGGCTTGAATAAAGATGCAGCCAGGAATTCTTTAATCATGGTTGAAGAATTACATTTTGCAAACATTGCTAGAATCAGCTATAGATTTCTAGTCCAAGCACAAGTGTTAGGGACAACACATTTCACTGCTATAAGGTTAAAGGCCTTTAATTTCATCAAGACAAGAGATTCTGCAGTATTTACATTTCGTATATCTTCTATCCCTTATTCTCTTCGCCTACACATAACATTACAAACCACAAAAAACATCACACACTCTTTCTACATTACATATCTTGTTTTTATCGAAAGCAAACAGTATGTACTAAAAAATAGGAGCATGTGTTTTTCAGATATCACACTATTAACAATGGCACATCATCATCATCACTCATGACAAAATACTATTGCAGAAAAAATATTTATTACTATTAAGTTACCTTTCTAACTGGTTTCTTATGATCAACCGCATAAAGATCAGTTTCACCGGACGAAGAACTGTAATGAATCAAACCAGCTTGTCTTGCATTCTCAAAGTATTGAGTTATTGGCAACTCGTTCGCAATATCCCAGTTTCCAAAAGATGGTATTTGACCACTTCTCTTCCAATATTCCTAACAATAACAAACAACAATAACCCATCAATCATTACTCATCATCACCTTTAACAAAACAAAAAAGGGTCACTGAAAATATGCTTACATTCATATTTGGACTCTTGAATCAAAACAAAGAGCTTGCTTTGCTTGACATGGAAAGTGATATGTTTCTAGTGTTTTTGTTGTGCCTAGCAAAATGGGTGGGGATGAAACTTTTAAAGGAAAAAAAGTAAGGTAGTTCCCAAAAAATCTCAGACAAGGCTATTAATTCCTTGTGCAGAACAGAGAAAGAAAGATAGGTTGCATTGAAGAGATAGAAGCAGAAGAAGAGCGAAAATGGGACCTGGGGAGTGTTCTGCTAAGGCATAAATTTTGTTCCTTTTACCATGAAAAAATCTATACAGACAAATGAGACAATTAATTGAATAAAGAAAAAGCTAGTAAGACGAAACTGGTGCAGTAATTCAGCCAATTAAGCATAATCAAGTGCAACCTAATAGTATGTTTCGGAAGTTAAACAAAATAAGAAAGGGACATATGGCAACACTTACTATGAATGAGACACATACACATTCATATCACAGTTTATAGTTAATAACCCCCTTTATTCTCTTTTTAGCCTCTCTTTTGTCACAAAACAAAGGATTAACGACAAATGTAAGATTTTGTCAATTCTTTAAATTTTGTAAATCACTTTAGCACATCATCAAGTTCATTTCTTGTAGCTGGTTTAAATACAAAGGTTAACAGTTGACAAGCCAAACTACAGTAATGCTTGGGCAGATCAATATAATAATACCAAGGACAATTAATGACGAAATGTGTATCGAAAATTTGCAGGAACAATATGGTTACCAAGGACAGTTAACACAACATTGTAATAGAACTCACCATTCTCATGGCATCCCCAAAACTTCTTTGAGAAACTTCTCTGGACACTTTTGATTCCAACTGAATATATAGGCGCGATGGAAGCTAAAAATAACAATAATCATGTGTTCAGGAATTAAAACAAAATTAAAATGATTGGAACCATACATTTCACAAACAAAATTAAAACAAGGAGGAATTAAAACAAAATGAATAAAGAGTTACCGAAAATTAACTTGTATCATTTTCAAATGGATCCAGTGCTGTGCGGGAATTGATGTGCGAGACTGATATAGGTCAGTTGTGTCGTTCAGACTTCAAAAAGTCGAGTCATTCACGACTCCAAAAAAGTGGCTGCACATAAAAATATAAAAAATATTCAGTTTATGGCTTAGAAAACAGTTAGTATATAACTTTTAATTTTTTCATACCTAAAAGCTAATTAAATCGGACCGGCCTGCCCAGGAGCAGCTGCTCGAACAACACAAGCAACTTGAAATTCTACAACCATATAAGAAAATTGTAATGAGATGATGCTTAACTTTATCAAATAATTTTTAAAAAGGACAAAAGGATTAACTATGTACCTGAAACTATTGAATCAATTATGTCATATTCTTCAAGTAAATCAAGGACTTTTGGATCGTTCTCGTCCAAAGGCATCAACCAATTTTGAGAACAAATAAGCGCCTCAACCATTGCTGGACTCAAAGAGCTCCTATACATGTCTAAAATCCTTCCACCCGTGCTAAAAGCACTTTCAGATGCTACACTTGAAATAGGTGTTGCCAAAACATCCCTAACCAAAGTAGCTAATATAGGATAACGAGTTGAATTCTCCTTCCACCATTTAAGAATGTTAAAATTTTCAGCATCAACCCAACATGGATCACCTAAGTACTTCTCTAGTTCATTTTTATTATCAACAATGACTTTATCCTTCAAGTGTTGTTTAAATGCATCAGCCCTTGTAAAAAGTGTAGGTTTTCTAGCTTGGGTACTTGTTTCTCCAAGAGAAGTGCTCTCGGATGGTGCATCTAAGAGGGCAGCCTCAACATTCTTACTGTGCTCAGATTTATACCAATTGTATAGTGTAAATAGACTTTTCTTGACACACTCAATACTTTTCTTAGCAATTGGACTACCATCCCCATGCATGTCATTGAAAGACCACTCAACATAACTGAACTTAAACCTAGGGTCAAATATCACTCCAAAATATAGGAAATGATTCACTTTTTTCAACATCCCCCCAATATTTATCAAATTTGGTCTTCATATTTGAAACCATTGGAGCCACATAGGTATTCATGTTCAAGGAAGCTTCTTGAAGCTTACACAAAATTTCAGACAAATTATGAAAGGCAAAATGTAACGACACTTCTTGCAAAGATGAAAACAATTTGGTTGCATCATAGAATGTTTTCAAAAAAATCACAAAAGCCCTAGATTTTTCCCAATCAATAGAACAAGGAGGACCCGAGAGGTTAAAAAATTCCATGTACCCAGGATCCTCATCCTCTAACTTCTCAAATGCTGCCTGAAACTTCTCAGTAGCATCCAACATCAAATATGTGGAATTCCATCGTGTGGAAACATCAAGGCCAAGTTTTCTTTTACATGTTATCCCTATAATTTCAATAGACTCCTTAAACTTTAAAGCTCTTTGTGGTGAGGACCTCACAAACCTAACAACTTCGCGAACACTTTCAATAGCCAATTCATGATCTTTTTGCCCATCTCTCACTACTAAGTTTAAGATATGGGCAGCACACCTCATATGAAAAAAACTCCCATCACCAACTAAAGCATTCTTGCTTTTAAGTCCTTTTCCCAAATAAGAAACGGCCACATCATTACATGTTGCATTATCAAGGGTAATTGTTGACACTTTTCTAAGCCCCCATTCATTCAAAACATCCTCCACTTTCTTACCAATGGTGTCACCCTTGTGATTTGGAACTAAACTAAAACTGATAATCTTTTTATGATAGTTCCATTCATTGTCAATGAAGTGTGCAATTATGGCCATGTAACTAAGATTTTGAATTGAAGTCCAACAATCAGTGGTTAGTGCAACCCTAGGACAATCAGATTTAAAGAAGGCTTTAAGTTTCAACTTTTCGGCTAGGTAAAGTTGAAAACAATCCCTAGCAACAGTCCTCCTTGAAGGGATGGTCATTTATGGTTGTAGTTGTTTGCATAGTCTCTTAAAACCCTCACCCTCTACCACTCTAAATGAATGCTCATCAAGAAGTACAAAGGAAGTAATAGCCTTCCTACATGCTTGAGCATTGAACCTTTGGCTTGTTGAACCTAAAAAACCACCTTCACCACTTACAAGGTTTCTTTGAGTGGGATATTTCTGTAAAAGGTTAGGGTTTTTGTGACACACTTTTGAGTGAGCTAACATGTTAGATGTTCCATGTGTTTTAGGGTCGCATCGATATCTTTTGTGACAATGTTTACACGCAGCTATTGGTTCAGGTTCATCCGGCAAAATGTTAAAGTCTAACCAAACGGTGGAAGTTTTCCTAGATCCACTAGCATTAACTAGTCTTTTTTCCCTAGAAGGGGGGAGAGGAGGAAGTGCGGTTTCTACTGCTTGTGTAGGTTCAACATAGGGAACAGGATGTTTCATCACTGAAAATATTTTGGTCAACAAAAACACTTAGTCCTATATGAATAATCTAAAACAGTTACTTACATGAACAATTTAAATGTTAGACTAAAAAAGATCATGTAAGACAAGACAATACCTGCAACTGCAAGACAAGACCATGCATCAGGATACTTAACATACACTAAAGGTTGACAATACCTGCAAGACAAGACCATGCATCAGGATACTACATTATAATGTAAAAATAAAAGATAATATAAAAAAACAGTGTGACCCATGTCAAGTGTTTTATATATATCACGTGTAAATTTGCTACAGTTATTTCCATCAATACATTTTTTAGATGTCCAAATATATTTAATTAGTCATAAAAAAATTATTTAAGTCAACTAATAAACTCAAAACATCCAAGTTATAGGGCCATGGAAGAGAAGAAAAAAAAAACAGAAACATAGTTTCCCTTAACAAAATGTCACCAAATTTATTTTTATAATGTCAACTTGACATATGATTTTCTTATGGCTTACTTCATCATTAATTTGCTGCACATTTTTTTATATAAGTTGATAGAAAATGAGCTACTAGTAGTATCTAAAGAAGCAAGTTCTTACTTTCAGATCAAAGAAGATACTAACCATGGTAAATGAAGTAATGTTTATATGTGCATGCAACCAAGGGTACAAAGAAGACTAGGAGGAAAGAGAGCTGCACTTTTTGTATATGGTAACAACTTGGAAAATCCTTTTTTTGTTCATTTTTTTATCAAGTTTATAATATGAGTTGGTTTTTGTAAAGATCAAGTTAGCAATACTAAAGTTTCATATGATGCATTCCCTATAATATCAGAGAAAGCTATACAGTCCCAAGTTTCATTTGATGCTAGTTAGATATTATATTTGATAAATAATAATGCATGTAAATGTCACAGTTAAAAACATATGATTAGAACATTATTAATCACAAATTTGATCAATAGTAGAGACAATTGAGTGAAATTGAAACAACCTAAACAAAACTAAAATAAGTCCCAAAATGTGGATGTGTATTTGAAGTTGAAACATCCAAAACAAAGCTTAAATATGTCAGTAATTTGAATGTGCTTCTGTTAGGGCCGTGTATCCAGATGAATGAAAATTTAATCAATACTTACATCCTAACCAACTCCAATAAGACTCAAGTGCTACAATCAGATTATATATAATAGCTCTAGTACTTATCAGCCAAAAGGAATTCAGAAGTCATATAAGTTACATCCTTCTAGCAACATAAGTTTGCCAGCCAGACCAGTTAGAAGTTCCAAACCAATATTTTGAGATCAATGCTTCCAAACCCTAATACTATTTTTGTTCTAATGTATTGCATATTCACATTCAGGTCGCAATAAGGAAAAGTGACAACTCACCTTCATATTCATGATGCCTATTGGTGAAATTGAACCTGCAATCAAGCACAGGATTCTAAAACCACTTCACTTACAGTGAGAGTTTTGATTTCTACTACTTACATCATCTAGCATGACATACATTTTAGCTTGCAAGGTTGTTAACAAATATGGCCAAGATAAACTGAAGAATCCGAAACCCAAGGGAATCCAATCAGGCTCAATGAATAAATTTCACTATTACTGAAACACCATAGTCATTTAGTAGTGACCACATCAATAATGCATGAAAACACCAATAACCAATAAAGAACAATCATACAGAGAGCCAAACATGTAGTACAAACAAATCAAACAACCCAAAAACTTCCGCTTTTTGACATCAGTAAAAATGTCATGACTGTGAGATATTCGGGAGTCACACGAACAAACATACACACACAAAGAAAGAGAAGGGGCAGAAAGTACCATTCTCGGTAACACTTGAGGCACATAGCATGATTACAGTTAGGCACCACAATTTTACTATTCATGCAGGTGAATAACTTTTGTCTTTCTTTCTATATGCTTCAAATTGCTATTGTATTAATTGGACTTGTTGAACTTTCAGGTGTTTCTGGCAGCTTTAAAAAACAGAAAACTCCAAATTCCAGAAAATGAAGATGAAATGCATGAGATTCATGAAAAATAAAGAGGAGAAAATTATGAAATACTTACAAGGACGGAACAATTCAGGTTATAGATACGTTCAAATAAGTCAATCTAAACACTGCGGTAGATAAACTTTGATAAGTACTAATTTGTTTATTTCTTTTGTGGAAAAATGGATTATCAGATTCTTGGATAGAGCAGCAATTGGTAAAAACAGTCGAAGAACAAAGAGAGGTAGGTAGATAGAGAAATAGAGAAAGAGGGAGAAGGAGAAAGAGATAAAGAGAGAGAAGAAGAAAGAGAACGACGAAGAACTTACTTGATCGCTGGTGGTTCGTGGTGGCCGGCGTGGTGGCATGGTGGTGCTTGAGAATCGTAAACGGCGACGGTGGTAGAAGACGGTCGTAAACGGAGACGGTGAAACCCTAGCAGTAGCAGCACATAGAGATTAGAGAGAGAGACTGTGAAACTGAAATGAAAAATGAAATACAAAATCTGTAACCTAGGCCGGTCGATTTTAGATTTCGATGGACCCAAACAAATTATCCGAAACCGACCAGTACAATCCATATGAATCCATTTCTTGCAAAACCGATTATCTGATAAACCGTTTGACCCGAACCGCTTACTATCGGCCCCCTTGGGTAGGTCGGATTGGACCGGTTTCGGAATAATCTGTCCAACCTTAATCAAAACATGTCAAAATATGAAACTTATTCATCAAGAAATCAAAAAGTCAAGATTTCATTTTGAAAAGTCAAAATTTCTAAACTTAGAAATTTTTCTAAGTGTTGGAAATTTCATGTTTTTTCATAACTTTGAGCCAAATTTTCACCATGATGCAAGATGATTCAAGAGAAACTTCCAACATGAAAGTTGGAGATCTACATGAAATATACAACTTTGCTTCACACAACTTCTTCCTAAAGTGTTTGAATCTCAAGTTATAATTTCAAGAACATAGGGTCATGAAACTAAACACTTAGTGAAAGTTTGCCCTAATTTGGCCCGAATTTTGACCTAACTTCATAGAAATTTTTCATATAGTTCCAAGGGTAATATTCAAAAGCAATTCAAATATGGGTTGTAGAGCACATTGCAAGCTTTCCAAAATGTCCAAGAACTCCTTGAGATCATTCTTGAGTAGGGAGAATCGAAGAGATGAAGTTGGTGTTTTGTCACTTGAATCACAAGGCATTTTGTGATGAACAAAAATCCAATTTCAAACCTATGCTGCACAATCTTGTTTTGCAGGCCTCTAAACCTCAATATCTCTCCATAATCATAAGATTACACTTGCTTTTTAGCTATTATCCAAGTGTTCCAAGCATTGTCCAAACCAATTTGCCATTTTTGGAAGAAAGCTACCATTCCATTGTTGAAAAGTTGCTTTAATCATAAAGTCAACTTGTCTTGAGCTTCTAACTTGTTCTTTCTGCACACATAACTCCTATAAACCAAAAGTAATGTGCCTAAGACCTAAGAAAGCTTAGAACATGCTTGTACAATACTTGAGATTTGTCATTTCACTTTTCTTCAAAAGCAAGTTATAGAGCCATAACCCTATAACTCAGAAACTTGGAGTGATTTTGTGCTATAATCTTTTCCATATATATTAACAAGTTTATTGCAAGCTAAGGCACAATTTCAAGCATCCAAAGGATTTCCCAAACACCTTTGTTGCACAAGACTGCTCAACTTGACAGTTTTGAGCCAAAACTCTCCATCTCCATTTCCACTCGTGCGTTTTGATTCTTAATCATTCAAACACCTTACATGCATCATACACAAGTGATCCAGACCCATGTTTCAAGACTGTAACCCCTACATCACTATCCACCATTTTCAAATATCAAGCTTGCAGGTTTACTTGAGTAGGGAGATTCAGGGACTTTCAAAGCAAAGTAAGAGTTGGAATACACTCAAGGAGGTCCATGCAAGCTAAACAGATCATCAGGCCATCTCAAAGTTGCTCAAACTCCATTCACGACTCCAGATGCAAGAGGTAAGTTTTCAAACTTCCATCTCTTCATACATGCATCATTTGTTTCTGATTTGTGAAGATAAAATGTAGATATCATTGCTCTAAAACTAACCATGTTCATAGTTTTCATTTATATTCATTGTATGTAGAGAATTTCAGATTTGAACTTTCTGAAAAAATTAAGTTTCAATTTAGGGCCAACAAAATTAATCTTCATCTTTGACTTTTAGCTTACATAAGTTATATGGTTAGATTTGTGAGGAAAAATAGCACAACTTTCATGTTTGCATTTTTCATTTTTATTGAGAAATGAATCAGATACAGATGGTCCGGCTGGCTGAAGGTTGAAGATGAAGTACAGGTTATGGAGACATTTTACCTTATGTATTTATTGTTTCATTTGTATTAAGTGATGTACAGCCACCCCAGTGGCAAAGGTAGCGCGTGTGTATGAAAGGTCTTGGGTTCGATACCCAGCGCTACCTTTTGCCATTATTTTTTAGCATTTTTCATCATTTTTGTTTAGCTAGGCGCCTGGGCTTCCAACAAGTGGGCCTTGTGTTTTTTTTTCTTTGCTGACTCCCATCCTGACTTTTGGCACCCCTGGCCCATTTGTATTTATTTATTTATTTCATTTTTCTTTTTAAATATATTTTCTAAAGTACTAAAAAATCATAAAAAATATAAAAATAGTAGATTTATGTTTTGACATAATTTAAATATTTTTCTCACACAAAAAATTATTTTTATTCATCATACTTTATTTATCTTTACTAATTATCTTGTAAATTAAATTAAAACTAGGTTACTATTTATTTTATTTTATACCTATTTAAATATATTATTTTAATATAAAAAAGGGCCAAAAATATTTTATAATACTATAATTTATTTCCAAGACAAAAATAACAAAAAAGATGTTTTTCTTATAACTTAATTTCTTTTTAATCAATTAATAGATTTAGGGTTTTATTTAAAAATCTTTTCTTAGTAAATTAGGTTTACTTTTATTAGTTTAATTAATTATTTTCTTTAATTAATTAGGTTTAAATGATTTCCCTTTTTCTCATAAAAATCCAAAATACCCATTTTCTTAACAATTACATTTCTTGTATATTTATTTCATCTTGTATATTTAAATCTTTACACATCAATACCCATTCAATATGGTTGTAATAGACTAACTAGGTTTATATTTTTTTGCAACCCCCATTTGTAATTTGTACACCCTCTCCCCTAATGATGTAATAGTGTAGTAATTTTACTTTTAGCAATTTATCACTTTATATGCAAATGCTAGTAATTAGGATTTGTATGGAAAGAATAAAATCAATCAAGTAGAAAACCCTAATTCAAGACAAAATCAAGCATGAAAACAATACACTTGCACACAAACACCCATAGGGTTACTCCACTTGGTTTCCTTACAAAAATGACCATATTACGCATGTAAGGTATCTTAGCAAAAGAAAAACAAGCAAATACAAGATCATAGTCCCTCGATGACGCTATCTAAGTTGCCTTACAAATGATCTTAGTCCCTAAAAAAGAATGCTAAGATACCTTGCAACATTTCTAATCATGGCTATACGATGACCCACGCCCGTCCCGTTTATATCTAAAGATAGGGTTGCTTACCAAATCAATGTTAAAACAACAATGTCAAAGGAAGAGAAAATGAACAAGAAAGACATTTGAGTAGGTAGATTGATCCTAATTACTTGCTCCATTTCAAAACAAACATCCTTGCTATTTTCAAAACAATCACATACACTTTCAAATATCTTACAAAATTGAAAACATTTTCAAAAGATCAAACATCTTTGTATACATTCTTACGAACGAGAATCATTACAAAGATTGCCTAAACAATGACCTATTTTCAAAAATACTTTCAAAACCATACAAAGCATAATTTCAAACAAAAGCAAGTGATCTAGCAAGTAACTAAGAGTCCATGGATAACCATGGATGAAAAGGATGCTAATACCTTCCCTTTTCATAATCTACCCCCCGAACTCAAGAAATAATCTCAAAGGTCTTTCCTATGATTTTTCACCTTTCCTTTTGGATAAAATAAAAGCCGGTGGCGACTCTTGCTAACCGCAACATTTGCGATCAAATGCAAAACCCTCAAGTCAGTTCTCCCACCGTATCACAATAATGAATACTGCAAAACTTATATGATTTTTGGAATTTCCACACAAATTTAATAACCAACCTTTTGGATTCTCACGAGTTACTATATAATCCCTATCATTTACTTGCAAACTTAAGGTTCAACTCTTTTTCTATTCTTCTTCACTCTCTTTTTTTTTTCAATCGAAAAAGCTCTTAAAATGCATTGGATTTTGATGCCGTAAAATGTTCAACTTTTTTCTGTTCTTCTTCGTTCTCTTGCTTTTTCAATTGAAAAAGTTGTTCATGCTCTAATATGTTTATTTTGTTTTCTAATTTTTTACAGGCTATGTCATGCAATTTTTCCATGTTCAACTCTTAAAATTAATTTTTCTTTAAACGTATTTGTTGTTGATGTGAAAATTATCACTTCTTTTGAGGATGACAAGCTTATATTAACATAATATAGAGATTTATTATAAGATAACTAATTTACCGTAAAAGAACATGGGGTGTTGCTACTTGCAGTATAGGTAGTTGTATTGTGCAAACAAAACACAAAATAGTATGTTTAACATTTATAAGAATGTTATACAAAATAATTTTCATATCTTTTTGTAGGGAAGGACAATTGAAAGTTATTTCAAGAAACATGTACCAAAATTTCATAAGAGAATTATGATTATATTTTTATCATTATTGAATTATTGAGGTTTTTCAATTTTATTATAATAATAATTTTATTTTATAATTCTGATTTTAATATTATAATATTATTGTGTTAAATCAAGGTCTGATAAGAATATTACAAGACCTGATTCAAATACTTTTATGTATTTTTGTGTTAATTAAAGGTATAATAATAGTAAATAATATTTTTGTATTAATTCAAGGTCTGATTCTAATAGTTTTTATATTTTTTGTTTTTGCACCCTTCATGTTCTAATACATCAAATAAATGGATTTGATCAAAGCTAAAAGACGAGCTTAACATGATTTGATCAATAAATTTGTATTAGTCTAAAGTTTGGCATTAGAGACGGGATTTGATCAATGAATTTGTATTAGTCGAAAGTTTGACATTAGAGACGGGCTTAACGGGATTTAATCAATGAAATTATATTAGTGAAAAGTTTGGAATTTTCTCCTAGGTTATAGTTATATTAAAAATTAAAAATAATTTAGTTGGTATTTATTAGAAGGTTTAACGTTAAAAAGTGATATTGGAAGGTTTAAATAAATGATATTAAAAATTAAAAATAATAAATTTTCTTTAGTAAAAAATCATGTGAAAAAAATGAATTGGATTTATAAAGTGATATAAAATTAAACATTTAAGAAAATGAGAAACACAATTTTTTATATTCCAGATTAACGTGGTTGGTGTTTTTCTTATCAAAGAGTTTGTTTCCTTATTAAATATTGATAATTTTGATTTTTGAATTTCAAAGTGTAACACCCCACACATACATTGCCTAGTATATATGCGCATGGTATTAAAATGGTACATAAACATCCATACATAAGCAGTGGAAATAGAAATATGCATTAGTACAGATTACAACTTGCTGAAACCGTCATGACCAAAATAATACAATTCCAAAAGAGCACTAATACATAAGTCCAAAGTACAAAAACGGAAATTTACGGAAGAATAAAAGGTTAACATATCGCCAAGAAACATCACCGACAAGCTAAGCCATCTTACCCTTGCCACGATCCTGCCTCGAACTACCTGAAAAATAATAGTTGGAATTGGGTGAGATTACTAAATCTCAGTGGGTCTCCCTATCTTTAGGGATCACCCGGTTCTACAAGGTACATGCATCAAACATATTCATCGCGAATCCGAGTTTTCTCACGGTTGGGTGCAAATACACAACAGGGTAATACCATCATTAGAAGTCACATAACAACTAATGAGGCAACAAAAAATCAGGCACACGGCCAAGCACATACAAATATGCAGACTCGTATCCGTGTACAAGGAATCCAGAAGTAAGTTATATATTTATATCTAGGATACGCATTTCACACCCTCAATGGATTATCTCTTGTGCCTACGTGTCAAAAGACTTGCATCGACACAACGGTAGATGAGTCAGATCATTCCCGAATAGAATTCATCTGTGATGCATTTATCTACTGCAACCTTGCCTAAGTGGCGTCACAACTCCATCAATCATCCATACACACATGTGAGGGAATACATCTACCATGGTGTAAAACACCGTAATGACTACACAAGCCCACCAGGCGAAAGCCTAGTGATGTAGCATACTTGGCATCACTAGAGGCGAGTATTTGAAGTAATGTTTCCTACATGGCATCACGACCCTGCCATACCAATAAAGCCGGTGTTTATCTGCTGTGAAAATTCCCATGAAAACCCGCCTGCGCATCACAATGGTAGCTCAGGTGTGTATGACTTACCAAGAACGTCAATGTTTATCTGCTGCAGAATGCCCATTAAGACCTGCCCATGCATCACAACAGTAATACTGTCATAAGAGCTTTACCACCTAATAATCTAGGTCTACTTCGATTCAAGCATATATCACACACATATAGCACACATGATTGGCCTAAACTGGGCGTCACGCCCATGTTTGCCCTGTCAGTACTATATCTTAAAGTACACAAGATTGGCCTAAACTGAACGCCTTGTCCAGGTTTTCCCTGTTAGTACTTTATTTAAAGCGCATACAAGCACAATCAAAACAAGCCACACCGACAATCACATTCAAACATTCAACCAGAATGAACGAGAAACATACAATGATCAAGTCATAGCAATAGGTTACATCACAACATAATTCATTAATCAAGTATACATAACAATTAGCATAAGAGTAATCATTTCCTAGAATTTACTCATAATCAGGTAGATAATCGAATAAGCTTTACAGCGCCTCAAACTCGGCTTCATTTCGAGTTTCCAAACTCAAGTTATGCAAATTTTAGTGTTACAAAAATTTACTGTCCAGGGATGTTCGCTAAGCGAGCACTAGCGAACCAGTAGCGAACCAAGACAAAAACTTCTCTATGTTCAGAAAAGGAAGGTTCTCTAAGCAAACTTGCAGTGAGGCCCCGACTCGCTAAGCGAAGTCCTAGTGAATAATTCCTTGTTTATTTTCTACAGTTCCAGACTGTCTCTAAGAGAACTCTTTAGCGAAGGCTACTTCACTAAGCGAACTATAGTTCGCTAAGCGAACTTTGCTGCGTTCAGAAAAACCAGAAAAATGCAGAACTCAAATTGGGACTCCAAAATCCAAAAATTTCCACATGCATACAATATTGACTCAATAATAGATCATAGTAATCACATATATACAAACCACTATTGAAATAGAGTCTTAAACATGCATAAACAAAGATTACTGAAGCACATACACTCAAACCCTTGTCCCCAACATAACCCTAAAACCCCAAGTCTCTACATCTAATGAGATTCACCTTGATAGAAGGATGAAGAAGATGTCAAACAAAATTTGAAGGTGATGAATAAAAGGATTGAAGTTGGTCTTGTAGCATGCAAGGGATGATGAGCTTAAACCAAAATAGGACTTCCTCTCTTCCTCTCTTTCCACGATTCTATTTCTCTCTAACCTACAAATTATGATTTTGTGTTTAAAAGCAATAGTGAGATCAAGCCAAACAACCCCTAATTCTAATTCAATGAGTGGAAATACCATAATACCCTTAAGTCACTTATTTAATCTTTTATTAAATCTTTTCTCCACAAAAATATTAAACAATGTGATTGGTACTAATCTTCTCTCTAATATTCATCACTAAAAAATTTAATGGCAAGTATTAGGAAATAATTATATCGGGTATTACATTCTACCCCCTTAAATTATAATTCGTCCTCGAATTCAAGAAAACTTACCAGAAAAGATGAGGGTACATCTCTCGCGTCTCTGATTCGAGCTCCCAAGTAGCTTCCTCCGGGCGAGACTCTTCCCATAACACCTTCACAAGAGGTATCTCCTCACTTCTCAATGATTTGTTAGCATACTCCAAAATATAGATGGGTTGTGGCTGAAAGGAAAGATATGGTTCTATCTCAATAGCATCTGGAAGCATATGATGAAATGAATCTGACACGAATTTTTGGAGCTGAGATACGTGAAATATATCATGCAGACCAGATAGTGAAGGAGGAAACGCTAACTGGTATGCAACCTCACCTACCCGTCTCATGATATGATAAGGTCCCACATGTCTCGGGCTAAGCTTTCGCGTCTTAAACGGTCCCTTCAATCTTAGCCTCGGAGTAACCTTCAAAAATACATGATCACCTTCATCAAACTCCACATGTCTTCTCCTTTTATCCGCATAACTCTTTTGGCGATCTTGCGCTTTCTTCACCTTTTCTTGGATTGTCTTAATCTTCTCTATTGTCTCTTGAATTATTTCCGGTCCAAGAATCCTCTTTCTCCAACTTCTGACCAACACAATAGTGATCGACACTTCCTTCCATATAAGGCTTCATACAGTGCCATGTCTATACTCGAGTGATAGCTATTGTTGTATGAAAATTCAATCAAAGGAAAATGATCTTTCCAATTTCCATCACTTTCTAGAATACATGCCCTTAACATGTCCTCAATCGTTTGGATAGTTCTTTCCGTTTGTCTGTCGGTTTGAGGGTGATTAGAAGTACTCAAATTCAAATTTGTCCCCATCTCGTGGTGAAATGCTTTCCGAAACCGTGAAGTGAACTTCGGATCTCTATTTGACACAATACTAGACGACACCCCATGCAACCTCACAATCTCCGCTACAAAGAGTCTTGCTAGATGAAACGCTTTTCATCATTTTCACAACAACTTCATCATTTTCATCATCACCACAACAACACAACAACACATAAACTATGAAATTTCATCATCAAGAAATTCATAGATGCATGCATATATAAGTTCCTCTTCAACTCTTAGATTAATTCCTAACAACACTTTGTCTTGCACAACATCCCACAAAGGCGTGACAATAATGTATTATCAAAACAATAAGTAATACGATATTGAATATTGCAACAACTCTCCACTAAGTTTTCATGAATTGTGTCATGTCAAATGATGATGAAAATGAAAGAGTATATATAGAGACAAGATGCAAACAATGATTGCTTTTTGTGTTGCTGTGATGATAACGAAAATGAGGAGTTCTTAACAAAGATTAGCTTATGTGTTTTTGTGATGATGATAAAAATGAGGAAACCTCATGATAAAACTTCGAGTTTATATGTTGTTGATGATGATGAAACTTCAAGTTTATGTGTTGTTGTGACGATGATGAAAATGAGGAGTTACAAATATTAGTTTATGTATTTAACATGACAATGAATTAACAATAGAATTAAATTAGATTAAAATCCGTGTGATATGCGATTGTTTATTAATTTTTTATTTTTTATTGAATTTTAAATATACTAAAAATTTATTTTAGAAAAATATGATTACTTTAAATTTATTTCACATGAAAATATTCTTTGTTGTAAATGATATAATGAAAAAAATAATATACCATTTAATTTTTTAAAATAGAAAGAAAATTAAAAGTATTTTAAAGACACTATATACCATAGGAGAAGATATATTAAAATTAGTATTAAAATGTTAGATTGAAATTCTTTTGTCTTTCTAGAATTTAAACCCATGACACTTTAGTTTAGACTATTTAGAAGTGGAGATGAATTTTAAGAGAGACCACATAAAAATATTAATTATGCGATACAAATGAGGTTAAAATGTCAATTTGAAGATTAACGTTTTTTATTTAATATATTATAAATAAATAGATGGTGAAGTGGATGATTGCCTTGCCTATTAATCCTAAATTTTAATATGCAAAAAAAAAGAAAAGGTTTTGCAAATCCATTTTACAAAGCAAAACTATTTAATTTCAAATAATTTTAATTTTATAAAATTTTCTCTATAGCTAGTAAAACAGTCTTCTCTATTTCCTTTTTTTTTAGAATGGTGTGTTTGGCAAATTAATATTTTTTTAACAACTTATATTGGATGTTGTCTTGGAGAGGGAAGCATCGTAAGAGGAGGATGTTAGATTTGATGATTCTATGGGATTAAGATGTAATTTTTCAAATATGAATTTCCAGAAAAAGAATGATTCTTGCCAAGAACACATAAAAAATGAATAATTTTTTTTAATTAAAAAAAATTAATTGTCAACCATTGTTTTTTATAAAAAAAATAAATATATTTTTCCCCTTAATTCTATATATGATGAACATGTAAATTGTTTTGAAGATGATGGATTAATGAATTTTTAGTAAAATTCTTTAAAAAAATAGTGTCAACATTTTAAAGTAAATAGCTAAATTAAGTTAAGGGATTACATGATCAATTTCAGCAATTATATACATTGAAAATATGTTTGAACTTTGTTGGAATTAATAATGAGTTACATTACATAATGAATGCAGAGATTAAGAATTGTTTTTCAAAAAAATCAATGTGCATGTGCTTCCATTGTATGATGTGGCTGGCCACCTTCATGAATCTCCATATTTCTACACCTGAAACTGAAAGTGATGTTAACCTCACAAAGAGCCTTCATGAATATAATCATATATTTAAGCTGGGCTCCCTCAACATGTGAATCAAAAGTCATAAAGAAAAGGCAATAACACCTAACTTTAACCTTTCAATAATAACTCATTGGAAATTATCTTTGATTAGTTTATATTCAAATAATTTATTGAAAATTAATGGTTAACTTTAACAATTATCACTAATTATGGTCCCATGCGTATAATAATATTCAGTATTTTTGTGAGAAAAAAGAAAGTAGCAATCTGATTACATGCTACTTTTATGGCTTGCCAACTATATGATAATATTAGTGTAGCCAGAAAAAAAGCTTTTTTTTTCAATCCAAACAAAAGTTTTATAAGCACCACTTTAAATTTTTGTGTGTACTTCTCTCTTGTTAGTCTAAAAATTAGAGTACACCGGATAGGTCTAACTCATTGTACAAAACTAGTGAAATTTAACTTTTTTTTTTATAAAGAAATTAAAAAATAACAACACAAAAACAACTTAGAAAAATAGACCCGTCTATAATTAGACAAGAACAAAATTAAATAAGTGTGATGAACCAATAACTCTATCAAATCAAGTTAGTATGATTGCTATTTGTTAGTCATATAGTCTAACAATTAGATATTTATAAATATGATTGATGTCACAATTTTTACATGTTCGGTCTATATGAGAGGTAACACTTCAATAGGAATGAAATAAATGAAGATTATGAGTCTTCTGATAGTTGATTATGTTAGTGTGTGTGACACTTTTAGTGAGAGAAGAAAGAATAAGGAAATAAATTTTTTTATTATTCATTTGAATTGTACAAATAATGATACAAACTATGACTATTTATATACACCTAACTTATACACTAAGTAGGCTATCAAACTCTAATTGGGTTTGGGCTT
This sequence comes from Vicia faba, assembly GCA_948472305.1. Classification (NCBI taxonomy): domain Eukaryota; kingdom Viridiplantae; phylum Streptophyta; class Magnoliopsida; order Fabales; family Fabaceae; genus Vicia; species Vicia faba. Next base: position 1,141,445,236 of record OX451740.1, on the reverse strand, counting down.
AGGTTATACAACTTGGATTAGGTCTAATATTTCAACGTACCTCCTATAATCCAAGTTGTCAAACATACTATAAATATAGTCAATATGAATTATTCCTAATTTCTTTCTCAAATTAAGAAATTTGTCGATCTTCAATCCTTTGGTGAAAATATCGATCTCAAATTAAGGTTTCTTCACTTCGACCTCTATTTCTTTAAGTACCGATCTGATCCAAATTACTTGACATGCAACATAGGATTATGTTGTATATTCAGCTTCACACGATGATAATGCCACCACAGGTTGATTTTTCGAGCACCATGTGATTAGGGCACCAAAGATTTGAAAGAAATATTCAGTTATGATTCTTCAATCTTCTTTATCTCCACACCAATCAACATCTGAAAAACAAATAAATGTTGCTTATTTACTTTCAGAGTCTCGTTGAAATAGAATTTCACAGTTTATCGATCCTTTTAAGTATCTCAGGATTCTTCTTGCTGGCTTCATGTGTGACAACCATGGTTCACTCATGTATCTGGTCACTAATCCGACTGTGAAACATATATCAGATCGACTATCGCACACATATCTCAAAGATCAAACTATTTGTTTAAATAAAGTTACATCGACTTTGCCTTTCTCTTCATGTTTCTCCAACTTCAAATTTGGTTGGACAAGTGAAGATATTGGAGTCAAATCATCCATCTTGAATCTCTTGAATATCTCTTTGATATAGTTCCTTTGATATAGCACCATCCTTGCTTTGATAGTTGAGATTACATGCCTATGAAATAAGACAATTTCTCTAGAACTGACATTTCAAATTCTCTCATCATCAGCTCTTTGAACTTCGACAAGTTCTCCAAGCTATTTCCAGTTACCAGCAAGTCATCGACATATAAGCAGATGATTGTTATAGCTTGTGCCACAACCTGAACATAGACACCATACTCAGACCTATATTTTACAAACCCCAATTCATCTAAGTATGTGTTGATCCTCTTGTTTCATGCCCTAGGTGCCTGCTTGAGGCCATAAAGCGCTTTGTGAAACTTATATACTTTACTCGTTTCCTTCTGAATCACAAACCCTGGAGGTTGTGTGGCATAAACCTCTTTGTATAAAGAACCATTCAGAAAATGCTAATTTCACATCTAAATGAAATTTCGACCAACCTTGGTTGCATACCAAGGCTACCAGTCGAACAATATCCAATCTTTCTACTAGAGCAAATACTTCAGAGTAGTCGAGTCCTTCTCTCTGATGAGAACCTCGAGCTACTAATCTTGCTTTATGTCTTGATATCTACCCATCAACATTATGTTTCAACTTGAACACCCCTACTTTACTTTGATAGATTTTGTATGTGCTAGCAAGTCGACTAAATCCCACATGTTGTTTCTTTCGATTGCATGTAACTCTTCGACCATAGCATACTTCCACTGTTTAATCTTCAAGGCCACACTACAGTTGATTGGTTCAACACCTGCAAGTAAAGCAAAATAAACTAATTTTCCATCTGGTGTGACTTCATCATCATCGACCACTTTATAATCATGAAGTCTTGCTGGAAGAACTCTAGTTCTTTGAGGTGTTTGGCTTGTGCTAGAGACACCCTCCTCGACTTCGGTTGTGTTAGGAATGTAAGCAACTGCTTCGACTTTGACTGGAATATCAATAATTTCTTCGAATTCATCAGTTTCTTCATCGAAACCATAACTCATTAATGGCTTGTTAATTGCATCATTAGAATTCCACGACTTTCTCATTGATTGGATTGAATAGCCTGTATGCACCAGTTTTATGATATCCTATAAGAATCATATATTCAATCTTGTCATCGAGCTTCCTTCTTCTTGCATCAAGAACATGCTTTTAAAACATAGAACCAAACACCTTAAAATAACTTACTAATGATCGTTTGCCACTCCACACTTCTTCAGGAACCTTGTTATTAAATTTCTTGTCATCAAGATTTCAGAAAATTCATATATTTTATCATGTATCTCGTCATATCCAATATGGTTATGTTTCTTCTTTATGCAATTCCATTATGTTGAGGCATATAGGGAGCATTTACCTCATGATCGACACCATGATCTGTACAAAATTCTTCAAACATATTAGATGTGTATTCCACCACCTCCACCTGTTCGCAGAACTTTGATATTCTTCTCACTTTAGTTTTCGACAAGTATCTTGAATGTCTTAAAGATTTCAAATACTTTTTTCTTTCTTTTAATCACATAGATCTACAGCTTTTGACTAAACTCGTCGACAAACTAAACAAAATATCTATTTCCACCAATGGTATGTTCTTTGAATAAGCCACATACGTCTAAATCTACCACTTCAAATATTCAATATGATCTCATGGGCATAGTCGAAATGAAGGAATTTTAGGATTGTTTTCTGATTAAATAATCTTCACATGGTTTGTCAAGAATCTCAAGACATGGGATACCAGTTACCATATCTTGAGTAATCAATTGATTGAGTGATCGACAATTCAAATTTCCAAACTTCAAATACCACAACCAATTATCCTTATGGTCAATAACAATTTTTAGACATTGTACTTCAGTCAAACTGATCATGATCTTAACGTCATATTCTTTGATAGCGGAGATTTTAAGACCAAATTGTTCTGGGTGTCCAACAATTTTAAAGCTCCATCTTTCATGACAGCTGAGAAACCTTTTTCGACCATTTGTATAACACTTTACATGTTACACTTCATTCTAGGTACATAGAGTACATATTTGATCATAGATTTCCCTCCATTACTCATTTGAAAAATTATGTCACCAGTACCTTCTGTTTGCAATGAACTATTATCAGCATGTTTTACCTTACTCTTCTTCGACTCGACAAAATCTACCAACCATACCTTTTGACCAGTCATATGATTTGATCAGCACGAGTTAAGGAACTAGATCTTGGATTCGACATGGTTATCTCTAACTTCAGTCATAACCACCATACCTTCAGAATCATCTGAATCTTGGCGTGCAAGATTCGTTCGTCCATCCTTGCCTTTTATCGATCCCTTATCTTTCATGTACCAACAATGCTTGGCCAAGCGACCCCACTTTTTACAGTTATAGCACTACACACCTTTTTCCCCTCTTTTTTGTCTTTCCGATAGGAATTTCCTTCTCCTCTTTTTGAGGATTCAGAAGTCCTGTCGTTAACCTTATTCTTGTGGGGATTCGACCAAGAGATATTGCCCTGAGTCTTCTTGGATTTGCCTTTGAATTCATTGGAACCACCTTCCATGACTGAGCCTGCAAAGCTTGTATCAAATATTGAACTCTTTTCCTTTCGACAATCCTAATCTCACGTGCTTCCAACAAACCAACCAAATCTTCCGATTTTAGGGTTTCAAGTTGATTGAATTCTTGAATAGCTATGAAAACGCGATTAAAGTGAAATGTCAACATATGAATTACCATCTCAACCATCATATTATCAGTTAGGGTTTCACAACAACCCTTCATGAGATGGATGAGTTTTTGTATCTTCGACACATACTCTGCAATCCTTTTATCTTCTACCTTCAACAATAATTCATATTGTCGACACAAGGTATGCAACTTGACAACCTTGGCTTTATCACCTCCTTCATAGTACTTGACAAGAATATCACATGCCTCCTTCGTTAATTGAGCATGAGAGATCTTTTCGAAATTCGCCGCATCCACCACAGTTTGAATGCAATATGCAGCCTTGTAATCCTTCTTCCTGACTTCGTTGTGAGTAGTCTTATGTGTGTCGGTTGCATCTGCAGCCAGCTCTGGGACACAATTAATAACCACTTCTAGAGTTTCATGAAATCCAAACAAAGATTGCATCTGCTTTCTCCATCGAATCTAATTCTTTCCATCAAGAGTTGGAAGAGAATTTGGAATACCGTTAGTACCCTTCATCTTTACAACGATTGATTGACAACAAGTCATGATCACGGAAAGAGAGAATAAGGAAATAAATATTTTTATTATTGACTTGAATTGTACAAATAATATTATAAACTATGACTATTTATATACACCTAACTTATATACTAAGTAGGCTAACAAACCCTAATTAAGCTTAAACTTAAGTTACATAACTTATATTAGGTCTAATATCTCAACGGAAACGGAACAAGAGAATTCATCTAACCAAGAAAGAAAAGCTAAATCTACTTGTCATTCTCAAACTATGAACTATGTCATAGATATTGGTCGACAAAGGTAACAAGAAAAACAATTCTAACATAAATTCTCTTAAAATCCTTAATGAGTAGTAGAGGAGACTTCCATTTCACAATAATTTAATACTTTCTTTGTTTGACATAAGAGAATGGTTGAAGGAATAAATGATGATGAACTAATGTAAATACCTCTAAAGATTACTCAAAATATTCACCATTAGTAAAAATCTTTCAATGAAATAACTTCGAAAGAATAGTTTTGATTTTAGTGGACTTTTCCACTTTTAAATGAATTTAAAATTGTGAAAATAATTTAAATTAGAATCATCAACAAACAAAGTCTGATATGTTGATTATATAGAAAAGTATCAAACATTTAAAAACTATCAAATGAAAAAAATACCTATTATTAGGTAGGATACTTAATATTAGTAATTTTGAAGCACATTGAGAGGGGTGAGAGCTTGCAAAATTAAATTTCAATTCTCATTTTGAGATTTTTTTTTCAAAATAACCTTATTTTCCAACTAAAATATTAAAATAACCGTGCATTTCTACTTATTTTTAAAATACTTATGTTTAAAAAAAAATTCATACATAGCACTAAAGTTGCACGAATTGGCGCCCGCACTATGTAATTTGGAAGGCAAGCCAATTGAATTAACGACTCCTATAAGTCAAGTCAATCTAATTGACGTCTATGTATTACAGTTTAGAGGAGTCGTTAATTCATATAGTGGTTGCAATTTTTTATATAAAATATTATATTTTAATAGATATCATTTAGTGTAAAAATAAGTGTTCCTTCTACTTTTTTTTCACACCTCTTCTCATTTTTGTCTTAATTTTTTCTTCACTTATTCTAAAATGAGTAGTAAAAGATACGTGTATTTTTTTTCTGAGAACCAAGTCTCGATGAAGATGCATTTTGGAATATCTGGTGTTTCGAGCAACCTGAGAGAAACTTGATCCTTGTTAGACAAATAGGTTAATGACAGTGAAAGAATTAGAAGAATTGAGAGACTTATTTCGTACATCTCTATTGGGAATGTCAATGATGATATCTAGCGTATGTGGGTGCCACTTAAACATGACAATCATGTTAGGGACATGCTGTTTGCACTAGATGATATTGTTTTAATTATTTTATGCTCTTGGATATGTTGTGGTGTTTGTTATTTATGTTGTTGTTTTAGCCGTGTTTATGTTTGTTTTGTTGTAACCAAAAGTCGTTATCTATATTAAATTCCCATGTTACAAAAAAAACTTAACAACATAATAAATTATCATCCAGAGCTTGTTCCAACATTGTGACATGATTTTCTTGTTCCAACTTGTCATCCGTATCCATTTTGGTTCTATTATGTGTGTTATTATGGCGACCCTTTTTCTTCTTTCTCATATTTTCGTTGTGTCAAATTACATCCCATCCAATACTCCTCTTTTGCTACCACTAGGACGCTATTGTTGTATACACCGAATAAGTTTACGACTTTTTAAATGACGGATAGATACAAGAAAACATTATGGCAAACACTTGATGTGCTACAATGACATGTGAGCAAGGCATACAGAAGGCATGAAACTTTATGCAGTCGCACAAACCTCTGTATAGTTTGACCCGATAGTACCCCTTTTTCTTCCCCTCATTGGGGTCCATTATCTCATCTATGCTAAAAATATATCTATGATGGTAAAATCTTGTAACCACATATATGCTAGCTTTAATAGTTTCCATACTCATAACTTTTATGCATATTTCATTGGACAATTTCCTCGATTGTAACACTGAACTCCATTCTCCATTTTTAGCCTATGATTGCGAATAATGATCCCAACCTAAAATAGGTTTCTCCCACAACACATTTATGGGTAGATTTCTAATTCCTTTGAAGATAGAGTTCATTTATTCCACAAGGTTTATTTTCATGTGGCCCCATTGTCGACCCTCGTCAAATGCCCTACTCTCCTTCTCCACTAGAATATTATCGACCGACCTTAATGCATTCATATTTGACAATCTAATTTTCTCACGGTAGTATTTGAATGATGGGTGATTTAAAGCATACCCTAACATTCACAAATTTTTCTGAAGACTCTTGATCTCGAGTGTTGATCAGAACTTGAAGTGGGCCGAGATGATGACGTCTGCTTGGATGGAAATGTGAGGAGATGAGAGGGTGTACCTGCAAGGCACTTCGACGATCTAGTGAGAAAGAATGCAAAGAGATACACGAAAGAGATTAGGGTTTTTAGAGTGAATATTGGATACCTGACCCTCACAAGGGTGAGGGTTTATATAATGCCCTGGCGCGTAGTCATTGGTTCCTATTTTTGGGCCTAGATATTAGGTTCATCAAAAATAGGTAACTGTCAGGACCTGGTTAAAATGGGCAATCGTGCTCGTAACTAGCCGTTGATTCAGACAAGGATGAGATGATGGGAAGACACGTTGTGAGCGTCCTCCTGGTGGTATGCTCGACACATGGCGAGCAGACTTGAAGGTGGAAGTTGACGCGGGAAAGTGTACGGTCAGGGAATCGTTATCCTCGATATTCTTACGGTGTGATCGACCAAGTGTGCTCAACCGAAGACCAGGGTTAATGGGCCAAAACTATTGGGACACATTAAAGGTAGAAGTAAAATGGGCCAATTCTAGCTATTGGGCTAGTCTAGAACAAGAGCCCCCCCCAAGTCGTTGCTTCTGAGAAGATGAGTGATGACTTAGGATGTGCTCGCAACAGGGGGACATTTCTTGGACGATTCCACATGGGGAGCTCAAACGAAGTTTAATGTGTTCGTCTCACAGGGAAAAGAACAGTTGATTGGATCTGAGGGGTTAGTATGCGGTTCTTGTCTCAAGCCACGTGCTATCATAAATGCACAATGATGGCAAGTCTAGAGACTAAGACATAATGATGACGACCCTATGCTTCCCTAGGCGCGTGCCTGCCCACGTGATGGTAGAGATGGATATAAATGGGAGAGAGGAAGCCTCATTTTTACTTTTCACCAGCTTTCCCCTGCTCGTTTCTTCTAGCCTTGTACAACACTGTTGTATACAACCGTAATTTCTGCCCGCCCTGCCGTCAACCCTCATCGGCCAAGTAAGTTTTCTTGGTTTTTCCTAATTTATATGATTTTCATCTCTGATTTAGGTTTGATTCCATGATTTTATCCTTAGAAATACATGTGGTTAGGATTAGAATAACTTTGTGCGAAAATCTTCGATGATTTGTTGCGTCTGACGGTGGTTCTGTCATATGAGGATGTTGACTCTGCCATGCATCTATTTAGAGATGTATGGATCTAAGGTTGGTGATGGTGATTCACGATGAATTTTTCGGCGAAGTTGGGCCGTTTCTGGGCTTTTGTTATGATCTTCATGTGTTTCCGGTGAGTTTTCACGTGAGGTTCAAAACCCAACTGTTGTACCCCAAAATTTGCCCTCTCATGTTTTCCAAAGTCTTCCCCCTGCATGGTTGATCACAAACTCTTGCCTAAGGAAAAGGAAAATTTTTGAGTGGTGCTTTAAGTACATTTCGATTGACATTCTGAAAGACCCTTCGATTGGTGTTCTGAAGGAGCCTTTCGATTGGCATTATGGACAAGTACTTCGATTGGCATTCTGAAAGACCCTTCGATTGGTGTTCTGAAGGAGCCTTTCGATTGGCATTATGGACAAGCACTTCGATTGGCATTCTGAAAGACCCTTCGATTGGTGTTCTGAAGGAGCCTTTCGATTGGCATTATGGACAAACACTTCGATTGGCATTCTGAAAGACCCTTCGATTGGTGTTCTGAAGGAGCCTTTCGATTGGCATTATGGACAAACACTTCGATTGGCATTCTGAAAGACCCTTCGATTGGTGTTCTGAAGGAGCCTTTCGATTGGCATTATAGACAAGTACTTCGATTGGAATTCCAAAAAGGTCCATTCGAAGAAGCATTCAAAGGGTCCATTCGAAGAAGCTTTCGAAGAGCATTCGAAGAAGGCCATCAGCCTATTTGAAAGGGAGCATTCGAAGGCCAGTTATATGTCATTTAAAATTCAAAAAGGGACAAGATCCCATGTGTTTAGCCAATGTTACGAACTCTCATTCATGGCTTTCAAACACATAATTAACGTTACAAATCCTCAGTCATGGTTGTCAAACACATAATCAAGGTCATTTAAACCTTTGTCTTCCTGTCCCCTCACACCCCTATAAATACAGAGGCCAACATACATATCCAACACACAAAAACTCTGCAGGAGAGGAAGAAAATATACAGAAAAAATAGAGAAAAGAAGCAGGGAGAACTTGGAGATATGCTGCCAAAAGTCCCCAGCACTTCCAAGAAGCCATACCCAATCCTTGCACCAGCCAAAGATGCCACCCAGCGAACACCTCCACCCTCAGAACTACAGATCAAAGCACCTCTGTTTGGTAAATAAATCCAATCTCAAACTCATTTCGATCTCTGTTTGCATATTCATGTTATTACTGCTGTTTGTGAATGATTTAATGTGCTACATATAAGCTACAGCGCAGAGATGAGATTGTGCCATTGCTTGGGCACAATCTGAGTTTCTCCTTCGAATCCCAGGATAAAACAAACCCAAACCCAGATTCAGCAGGTGCGAATAAGGGGGAGATTCGAATCAGGGGGGTAAAATCCCCCCTGGACCTTTAACATGTGTTTCGTTTCTTACAGGAAATATATTCTCAGGATCCTGTTCAGAGTTTCGAAGCTCAGCAGCTTAGCTTCGAACTGGACCCAGGACTTCCAGATCGAAGGATGACATATCCAGATCGAACACCCTCAGAGTGCAGCCCCTCATGCACCTTTGATCCAGCCTCTTCACTGGGTCGAAAGACAGCCTGCACCTCTTTCGACCCAGGCCTCCAGAATTATATTTTTTTCCTTAATTTGCTGCCTGACCCATTTGTACTTTGTTTACTTTGTTTTTGTTTATTTCTTTTAGTTAGTTTTTTTAATCAACATAAAAAATCATAAAAATAAATAACTTAGAATTAGGATTTAATTTAGTTAATTATTTTAACTTATTTTCTTCAATTTTAAAATCAGTAGACTTAAGATTTATTTGAATTCAATCCTTTTCATAAACAAAAAATGCAAAAAATATTAGGTTTGTTTTAGAGTTAATTTTAATCAGTATTTTTAATTAATTAAATTTGACTTAATTGAACATTTAGCGTTTTCCCAAAAAATAAAATAAAACAACAAAAAAGAGTTCTTATTCTTAGGATTTTTTTAGATTCACGCGCGTTTATTTTATTGTAACTGCTTACTGGTTTGTGGTAGCTTAAATTAAGACTTTTACTTTACTGCTTTTATTTCCCCAATTTTTGGACATGTAAATAATCCCCCTCCCCGAAGCTTTGTAATAGCGTAGGGTTTACAATTTCCGCACTTTAAATTCCTGTACATATATTAACTGTTTAGATGTATGCTAACTAGGATTGCATGACAAGATTAACTCTTAACTTAAAATCAGCAGTAGCTCACCATGGCATGCAAAGATAATATAAACTGAAAATTGACACACTTGCACATGCCACTCCTAGGGTACGCCTCACTTGGTTGCCTCGAATGTGGTCATTAAGTATAGGATGTTTTAGAGGTCTCCCTCCTGTCCAAAGATCAAAGTTGCCTAGAAATGGTTGCCTCAGAAAATGATCTAAGACATTAGGTTTACCGCTAAAGCATCCTAACATTGCTTTAGTGACCACACGTCCCTTAAATCGAATTGACCCGAAAACTCCAACAACGATGCTACCTACTCCTCAATAGTGGGATAGCACTGTCTAAAGGACATTTGCACAATTTAATTCCTTTTTGAGTAGGTAGAGGTTCTTAAGTACTCGCTCCTTTTAAAAAAAACAAAACAAAACTTTTCTCACTTACACTCTTTTCAAAAACAAAACTCTTTTCAAAACCCACAATCACAAAGAAAAGCAAACCTTTTGAAAATACAGTGAGCAAGTAACTAAGAGCCCGTGGATAACCACAGATAGAAAGGGTGCTAATACCTTCCCTTTCTATAATCTACCTCCCGAACCCGAGAAAAAATCTCGAAAAGGAATTTTTATGTGCTTTCGTCCTTTCCTTGTTGGATAAAATAAAAGACGGTGGCAACTCTTGCTTACCGCGACACTTTGCAAAAACAAACGCAAACGCGAACCAGCATTCCAAAAACAGTCAGTTCTCTATTCCCACCGATCACAGAACTGACGACTCTGCTGGGAAAATATAAGTGAGGTATACCTTAGGATTAGATCACTTGTGTTTTCAATTGTATTGCTTTGTATGCTTTTAATTTTATGGGCTTGTATCGGAGTTCTATAAATCCTCCACCCGGATTTGGGGAAACATTCATAGATAGCAATACGTTGTGGAAACTGTGCGGGGTATACCGACACGGTTGAAGCAATAGCTATATTAGTGCGACATATTTGTGAGTACCGGTAGCCTTTGAGTCAATCAAAGAGAATACAGGGCCGCTGAGTGATGTCACTAAGCACTAATGACCTAGAACCTTACTTGACCATCTTGGCCTTTTTTAGGGGTAGTGAGATGACCGACTTTGGTGCAGTCTGAAGTTGGTAGATACTCGATACTGCACTCATTGAGGATTATTTTCTTGGAATATTTTGGTCGCTATTTCAGTGGCTAAACCAAAACGATGAACATAGAAAACAATCCAATGATATTGAGCTCCTTAGAACCCGTTACTATTTATAGGACAGGTTTTGAGCCAACTACACTCAAGAGGGTACTTACCTATGAAACTCCATGCCAGCCTAAACTTAAGGCTATTTGTGTGACTTGTGTGCTTTCAAACTTGAACTACTTGCACATTCTTGTTATCTGACAACATGAGTTCCTTGCAGGTTTTGTTTACAGTGCTTATCCAATATTTTGGATTTATTGTAGGGCTTACTTACATCACCTCACACTTTTGCTTAAACGCATAGCATACACATCATAACATCATGCCTTAACATTTCTTTAACCATTTCAAGGATCTCAAGGGTCTGTGATACAGGTTATGGTAAATAAAAAGTCTAGCAAGGGGCAAAGGGGATTTATTTTCCTCTAGCCAAGGTTGTTTAGAAATCAAAACACGATAACTCGAGTCAGGGGCTATGACCTACTCTATATGGTGAGCTTGACTCTTGAGGAAGGACTCTCAGCAACATGAAATTCCTTCAATCAAGCTACCAGATTCAGATTCTAACAGTTTCTTGTTTACCCCGCGAGATCCTTGAAAATATTGCATACATATATCATACATATCATTGCATAACAGGTCTCCCAGTATAGGTCTCTTATCTTCTTCGCTGTTTATTTCAGCAATCATCATGTCTACTGAACCTTCCACTGAGAAAGCTATCAAGGCCCTCCAGGCCCAGAATGCCCAATTTCAAGAGTTGGTCATAAGCCTAGCTAAAGGTCAGCAGGACCTGAAGACCCTGATTCTGAAAGAGAGGAAGAAGAAGAAGAAGAGGACCATCCTGTTCAACACCGGACGCAGGTTTAGAAACGGGTTGCAGAATGAAATTGATCTGGCCACCCCATCTGGAGAGAAAGATAGTCCACAAGAAAGGAGGTCTCCTAGCCCTTTGGTCTCCGACAACGAGACAGACTATGATGAAGAACAGTATCCTCCTGCTGAGGATAAGTACAAACAGCTGGAAGACCGTTTGAACGCTATGGAAATACAGAAGGTGCCTGGTCTGGACTTTGGAGATCTGGGTCTATCATCTGGGGTAGTGATTCCCCATAAATTCAAGGCACCTGCCTTTACCAAGTATGACGGAGCTTCCTGTCCAAAGCTGCACCTCCGGTCATATGTAAGAAAGATCCAGCCCTACACTGCTGATAAGAACTTGTGGATCCATTTCTTTCAAGACAGTCTTTCAGGGACTCAACTTGAGTGGTTCTATCAGTTGGATGGAGCCAACATCCATAGTTGGGAGGATTTGGCTGCTGCATTCTATAGGCAGTATCAGTATAACTCCGACCTCGCTCCTACGCACACCCAACTCCAGGGTATGTCAATAGGGACGGGTGAAGGATTCAAAGAGTATGCTCAGAAATGGAGAGACCTTGCCAGAAGGGTACAACCACCTTTAGCTGATCGTGAACTTGTTGATATGTTTCTGGGGACGCTGTCCGGTCCATTCTTTAATCACCTGATAGGGAGTTCTTCAACCGGGTTCACCGAGCTAATACTGACAGGCGAAAGGGTCGAAGCTGGCATCAAAAGTGGGAAGATTCAAGAAGCTACACCTTCTGATGCTCAGAAAAAGCCCTACAATGGGAAGAAAGAGTCCAATGCTGTGTATGGTCAAAAGAGTCGTCAAGACCAACACGTAGGAGAAATCTTGATCTCTAATCCTACGCCTGCTCAGCAAAGACAGGGGCATCAGCGTAAGGAGGTCGCGCCTAAAAGACAATTCACTAAGATCAACATGTCACTGGGTCAAGCGCTACAATGCCTATTGGAGGCAGAGCTGATTACGTTAAAGGCTCCTCTCCGGAACCCAAATACTTCCGCTCCTACCTATCATCCCAATGAAAGGTGTGCATACCACTCTGACAGTCCGGGACATGACACAAACAACTGTTGGGCTCTGAAGAACAAGGTCCAAGACATGATTGATGCCAAGGAGATCAAGTTTGACCTTCCAGAGACTCCAAACATAATCACTGCTCCTATGTCAAATCATTGAAAGCTTTTGTTTCATTTGAATTTTCAATTTGTAATCTCTTTGTTATTCAAACAATTATCTATTAATGCCAAACTTTGTTTCATTAATGCATTGCATATGTTTGTCTTGATTTGATCCAATCATTTTAATTACATTTAAACTATGCTTTTTACTCACTTTATGACATTCAACTCTTGCTAAAAGTTACAAGCCTTTAGAGGGAGGATGACGAAACAATGCCATAATCTCATACAGTATGCTTTTGGACAGACCTTGCTGACGATGTACAAGCATTTCTTTCAAATACTAAACACTGGAGTTATAAGGAAGATAATCCCTAGTCAACCCCTTCGAGCCAAAGAAGTATGAGTTTTCTGTTTTAAACAAATTGAAACCTTTAATTGAAACCTGGGGCAGGGTAGTCTCTCAGTTAATTCAAATGCGCATTGGAGTCGCAAAACTCTCAGTTCATAATACAACGAACGACATCAAAAGCATTCCTCTGGAATCAAAAGACAGTGGTGGTTCCTTATCTCATAGGCAGTCAATCTCTCAAAAGAAGAAAAAAAAGCCCACTGAGCCGAAACCTATAAAGGAGGCTTAAGAAAGCTGGGGCATCCCGCTGACTGTAATCTCGAAAACAGGAACAGTCAGGCAAAAATTAGGGATAATAAATCAAAAGAACGAGGTCACTAAAAATCCTCAACAACATGAAAAATGTTGCAAAAAATGATGACTGCCTTCAAAAATCCAACTTGTGGGAACCATCACCAAAAACGTCGTTCCAGACTCATTTGGAGTTCAAATGCACAATTAACTGAGTTTAGGATTGAAGAACATCACGAAGAGCGTGTGGGTACAAATATACTTTGAGCCTTTATCCTTTGTTTCTTAAACCGTGAACCAAGCCACGTTACAACCCTTCAAAAGTCCTAACTGAAGCATGGGTTAGTTCGAAAGCATACTGTTACAAAAGGTATCCTGACTCCTATAAGGCTTTGTCCTAAATCTTGTGTTGAATTTGTCTTATAAAAATTTTTCTGCTAAAAAACGCATTTTTCAAAACTTCGAGACAAGCATAAACTTGGCATTATTTAAATATCACTGTTTGCATTTGGCTATTTGTTTAACAGCGGAGAAATTCACACAACGAATATTTGATGAACGAAAGCCCTCTCAGTGAACAAAATCACTTCCATTGACAAATCTCCTATCAACAAGGGGGGCTTGACATGTCACTATCCAGCACACCTGGGGCAGTCCAGTCAAGATTTCAAGAAATCTCTGAAGAAGTGCAGAGTAACCAGGGGCAAGTCTCCATCTCCGTCACTTGGGGCATTGAACATCAACCTCAGTGGAGGGTTATGTACAATTAAACATTTTCTGGCAATGTCACAAACACTTTCTACTAGGAGCAATGACAAATCTCCCCAAAATCCTTCTCATAGGATGACATCCCAGCAAGGGTTTAATCTCTGAAAACCTTTCCCCAGCTGGATCAACCTCAAGAATCCTCGAGGATTTCCCCCAACGAAGGTGTCACCTCTCTAGCGGACTGGCGACAGGATTTATTTCCCCAACAACACCAGGATTCCCCAGCTTGAGTTTGTCTCCCCGACTACTTCAAATCAAAGGACCACAACTCCTCTTCCCTAGTAGACTACTCTACAATCCCCAGCAAGTTACTGTGAAACCTGGACCCGACCAGATGTCAGTTTAACTTTGACTCCCCAGTAGAGCAACGAACGACTAAGACTCCTAAACTCTTTTCCCAAGCAGAAATAAACATACTCCCCAGAGTTTTCAATACCCCCCAGCGGAGTTCTCATCAAACAACAAAGCAGGGATCCCCGGTGGAAACGTTTTGAGCAAAGTCCAAGACAAAATTACACTTCAACAACATTCATAACATATGCATACAAAATACATATGACACAAATCTCATTTTATTTTGAGAACATCATTACACAATGCATACATCATGACAATGCATACATCATGGCATTGCATACAACTAACTCTTTACCTTTTCAGGAAAGATCAATCAACAGGCAAAGATCATCACCTTCTAGAGATAGTTCAGATGCGACCCAGATATGGTTGACATTCTGATACTTATTCCAGACTCCTTCTAGAGATAGTTCAGATGCGACCCAGATATGGCTGACATTCTGATACTTATTCCAGACTCCTTCTAGAGATAGTTCAGATGCGACCCATATATGTCTGACATTCTGATACTTATTCCAGACTCCTTCTAGAGATAGTTCAGATGCGACCCAGATATGGCTGACATTCTGATACTTATTCCAGACTCCTTCTAGAGACAGTTCAGATGCGACCCAGATATGGTTGACATTCTGATACTTATTCCAGACTCCTTCTAGAGATAGTTTAGATGCGATCCAGATATGACTGACATTCTGATACTTATTCCAGATTCATTCAAAAGACAGTCCAGATACGATCCAGATTCGGATGTCATTCTGTCACTCATTCAAAATACAGTCTAGATACGATCCAGATTCGGATGTCATTCTGTCACTCATTCAAATTACAGTCCAAATACGATCCAGATTCAGATGTCATTCTGTCACTCATTCAAAATACAGTCTAGATACGATCCAGATTCGGATGTCATTCTGTCACTCATTCAAATTACAGTCTAGATACGATCCAGATTCGAATGTCATTCTGTCACTCATTCAAATTACAGTCCAGATACGATCCAGATTAGGATGTCATTCTATCACTCATTCAAATTACAGTCCAGATACGATCCAGATTCAGATGTCATTCTGTCACTCATTCAAATTACAGTCCAGATACGATCCAGATTCGGATGTCATTCTATCACTCATTCAAATACATTTCAGATACGCTCCAGAGGCAGACGCAATTCTGACAATCATCCAGACTCAATTCTATTCTCCAGCAGCTCCGGGATTTATTTTCCCTAGCTAAAACATTACATCTTCATACATCATGATACATGCACATACGCATCATACGAATACAATCTCATTTATTTTGAGAACATCATTGCCTGATCCATATCATGCATTGCATATGACTGACCTTTACCTTTCAGGAAAAATGCAGTTAGATTCTCAGCTTAGTCGAAGATCTGACCAGTTCTTAAATCTCAATTGAATTATCATCGGTTGAATTTCAGATAAGGTTCTCAATCTCGACAGTCTCCTCTGTCATAGTGTGGACAAGTTCTATAACCTCAGCGGTATACTCCCGGTGGGCACGAGACAATTCCTAGATCTTGATGTTTTCCTCCGTCATAGTGTGGACAAGTTCTATAACCTCAATGGTATACTCCCGGTGGGCACGAGACAGTTCCTAGATCTTGATGAAGATGTTTCCCCCTAATTGAATTATGAACAGGTTCTTAAAACTCAGCTGAGGCATTCTCCCAGTTGAAGTACAGGCAGGTTCCTAAATCTCAACGAAGTTAGACTTCCCCAATGGAATCTTCTACAACAACAGGTATGCAAGTTCTCGCTAAGGAATCTCTTATGCGATCGACACTCCTGCAGATGGCATCTATAAGCCCATCCTCCTACCAACAATCTCTAAATGGCATCTGTAAGCCCATTCCTGACATCACAATGCTGATACTACACCATGCGAGTGCAAATTTCTGGGCACTCTAGTGTTCAATCATCTTCCACCTTCGGATCACGAAAGGCACGCAAGCCAATCTACATCCTCAGGTTTAAGAAGATTGAACAGGGGCAACTGTTGTACCCCAAAATTTGCCCTCTCATGTTTTCCAAAGTCTTCCCCCTGCATGGTTGATCACAAACTCTTGCCTAAGGAAAAGGAAAATTTTTGAGTGGTGCTTTAAGTACATTTCGATTGGCATTCTGAAAGAGCCTTCGATTAGTGTTCTGAAGGAGCCTTTCGATTGTCATTATGAACATGTACTTAGATTGGCATTCTGAAAGACCCTTCGATTGGTGTTCTGAAGGAGCCTTTCGATTGGCATTATGGACAAGCACTTCGATTGGCATTCTGAAAGACCCTTCGATTGGTGTTCTGAAGGAGCCTTTCGATTGGCATTATGGACAAGCACTTCGATTGGCATTCTGAAAGACCCTTCGATTGGTGTTCTGAAGGAGCCTTTCGATTGGCATTATGGACAAGTACTTCGATTGGAATTCCAAAAAGGTCCATTCGAAGAAGCATTCAAAGGTTCCATTCGAAGAAGCTTTCGAAGAGCATTAGAAGGAGGCCATCAGCCCATTCGAAAGGGAGCATTTGAAGGCCAGTTATATGTCATTCAAAATTCAAAAAGGGACAAGATCGCATGTGTTTAGCCAATGTTATGAACTCTCATTCATGACTTTCAAACACATAATTAACGTTACAAATCCTCAGTCATGGTTGTCAAACACATAATTAAGGTCATTTAAACCTTTGTCTTCCTGTCCCCTCACACCCCTATAAATACAGAGGCCAGCATAAATATCCAACACACAAAAACTCTGCAGGAGAGGACGAAAATATACATAAAAAATAGAGAAAAGAAGCAGGGAGAACTTGGAGATACGCTGCCAAAAGTCCTCAACACTTCCAGGAAGCCATACCCAATCCTTGCACCAGCCAAAGCTGCCACCCGGCGAACACCTCCACCCTCAGAACTATAGATCAAAGCACCTATGTTTGGTAAAGAAATCCAATCTCAAACTCATTTCGATCTCTGTTTGCATATTCATGTTATTACTGCTGTTTGTGAATGATTTAATGTGCTACATATAAGCTACAGCGCATAGATGAGATTGTGCCATTGCTTGGGCACAATTTGAGTTTCTCCTTCGAATCCCAGGATAAAACAAACCCAGACCCAGATTCAGCAGGTGCGAATAAGGGGGAGATTCGAATCAGGGGGGTAAAATCCCCCCTGGACCTTTAACATGCATTTCGTTTCTTGCATGAAATATATTCTCAGGATCCTGTTCAGAGTTTCGAAGCTCAGCAGCTTAGCTTCGAACTGGACCCAGGACTTCCAGATTGAAGGATGACATATCCAGATCAAACACCCTCAGAGTGCAGTCCCTCATGCACCTTTGATCCAGCCTCTTCACTGGGTCGAAAGACAGCCTGCACCTCTTTCGACCCAGGCCTCCAGAATTATATTTTTTTCCTCTTAATTTGCTTCCTGGCCCATTTGTACTTTGTTTACTTTGTTTTTGTTTATTTCTTTTAGTTAGTTTTTTTTAATCAACATAAAAAATCATAAAAATAAATAACTTAGAATTAGGATTTAATTTAGTTAATTATTTTAACTTATTTTCTTCAATTTTAAAATCAATAGACTTAGGATTTATTTGAATTCAATCCTTTTCATAAACAAAAAATGCAAAAAATATTAGGTTTGTTTTAGAGTTAATTTTAATAAGTATTTTTAATTAATTAAATTTGACTTAATTTAACATTTAGCATTTTCCCAAAAAATAAAATAAAACAACAAAAAAGAGTTCTTATTCTTAGGATTTTTTTAGATTCACGCGCATTTATTTTATTGTAACTGCTTACTAGTTTGTGGTAGCTTAAATTAAGACTTTTACTTTACTGCTTTTATTTCCCCAATTTTTGGACATGTAAATAATCCTCCTCCCCGAAGCTTTGTAATAGCGTAGGATTTACAATTTCCGCACTTTAAATTCCTGTACATATATTAACTGTTTAGATGTATGCTAACTAGGATTGCATGATAAGATTAACTCTTAACTTAAAATCAACAGTAGCTCACCATGACATGCAAAGATAATATAAACTGAAAATTGACACACTTGCACATGCCACTCCTAGGGTACGCCTCACTTGGTTGCCTCAAATGTGGTCATTAAGTATAGGATGTTTTAGAGGTCGCCCTCCTGTCCGAAGATCAAAGTTGCCTCGAAATGGTTGCCTCGGAAAATGATCTAAGACATTTGGTTTACCGCTAAAGCATCCTAACATTTCTTTAGTGACCACACGTCCCTTAAATCGAATTGACCCGAAAACTCCAATGACGGTGCTACCTACTCCTCAATAGTGGGATAGCACTGTCTAAAGGACACTTGCACAATTTAATTCCTTTTTGAGTAGGTAGAGGTTCTTAAGTACTTGCTCCTTTTAAAAAAAATAAAACAAAACTTTTCGCACTTACACTCTTTTCAAAAACAAAACTCTTTTCAAAACCCACAATCACAAAGAAAAGCAAACCTTTTGAAAACACAGTGAGAAAGTACCTAAGAGCCCGTGGATAACCACGGATAGAAAGGGTTCTAATACCTTCCCTTTCTATAATCTACCTCCCGAACCCGAGAAAAAATCTCGAAAAGGAATTTTTCTGTGCTTTTGTCCTTTCCTTGTTGGATAAAATAAAAGACGGTGGCGACTCTTGCTTACCGCGACACTTTGCAAAAACAAACGCAAACGTGAACCACTATTCCAAAAATAGTCAGTTCTCTATTCCCACCGATCACACCAACAATCAGGGAGATCACTCTTTGCGTGAGTTACAATTTAGCCAGGCGGGTAGGCGCTCAATGCGTTTAGAGAGAGTCGTTAATGTGTCAGTTTTTTCTCTATTTTGAGTGAGGGCTCTGGTTAGGGACAAAATCTTTGTTCCTTTGTGCTCCCTTTCACTTGATTAGTGGTGGAAGGATGGATTTGATTAGACGTAGAATTCATTTTCGTCCTCTACTTTTCAGGAAAAATGGCCAGCAGCACTGAAGATGAAGTCATGAGCAAGCAAGGCAATTATGATCTGGATTTATATGAGTGTACTTCCACCGAGCAGAGTATGTCGGGGCAGTATAACTCTGAGCCAAGTGTGCCGAGGTAATATACGGTTGAGCAGGATGTGCTCGGGGCTCCTGCGGCTCCTAAGGAGTGGATCGTGTCAGGTCCTCGAGAGATCGCTTGCTACTTCACTAACCACCAGGAGGAAGTGTTTGCAAATATGGCTCCGGGGATGAAGCAAGAGGTTGTCGAGGAGGAATGGGCAGTCTACATCCTCGGGATGAACCATCTCATCTCCTCGAACTACGTTGTATATCATCTTCCCATGTACGAGATCCTCTTCAGGAACATGGGTCTCCCACTTTCCTTCACCGACCTACAGGTGACCGTTTTCAACTATCTTCATCTTGATCCCTCCTAACTCCACCCCAACTTGATATATTTTTTGCGGCCTTTTGAGATTGTGTATGATTATCAGAAGATTGGGGCCATTGTTCCTTTATTCTTCTATTGCTTTCATCTTCAAAGGGGTACAATCGGTGACCACTTCGGATGGGTCTTCTTGAAGCAGACTAATGGGAAATTGTTCAAGGCCTATCTTAAGTCAGTCTGTGACTTCAAAAGTAGGTACTTGTTAGTCCATCCCGTGTCGGAGAAGGCAGTCCTGAATTTTTCATTAGTGTCCTTCATATGGGTGAGGACAGGGAGCCGCTGATGATTGAGGAGGGGGAACCGAGGATGGAGTTGGTGCAGAGGTTTAATTTTCATTGGAACATGGAGCATTTTGACCACGGGGCCGATCATTACATAGTGAAGGGGGAGCAACTAAACCCTGAGGACTAGCCTGGCTATGATTGTCTATTGGTTTTTGTTGCTGGGATTCCACCTGTTCAGCGTATGGGCAAAGGGGAAGGCATGTTGCTGACAAAGATGGGAAGCCTATGTTTGAACCAGGACTTATAAATGTTAATAAGCTCCTCAAGTGAGAGGACCCTATGAAGTATTTAGGTAGTCATTTTTATTTTTGACTTGCTCTTATCTTGACGTCCATGTTTTTCTAATCCGTGCTCATTTTATTACAGAGAAAATGTCTACTCCCAAGAAACGCATGCTCAAAAATGCTGCGACCAAGGCCAAGAAAGCACAAAAGTCTATTACAAAGAGCCTCTTGGGTGAAGTCGGGGCTGGCTTTCCTCCGACAGGGTTAGGGACTTCTTCTCTGGGTCCAGTTGCTGGGCAGGCTTTTCCTCTCCCTGTGAGCTCCAGGTCAAAGAGACCTTGTTCGGATGATCTGATAGATCTGATTGGCGAGGCGGGTCCTTGGAAGTCCATTGGGAAGAGTCCATGTTCTACGAGGAGATGAACCGTTCAAGCAAGAGGGCCCTATTGGCTTAAGATAGTGCTGCCTTGATGCAGATGCTGGGGGAAGCAGTGATACATTATGGGGAGGGGAATGTTGAGGAGCTAGAGTTGAGAAAAACCCATGAGGCGAACAAGACCCTTGAGGGGATGTTGAAGAAGGTGAGGGTTGAGCTCAAGGAAGTTGCGAAGGTGAGGAAAACTCTGGACGAGGAGAAGGATGCTTGGATGGTCAAGAAGAAAACTCTTGAAGAAGAGGCGAATGGGATCAAGTTTGTCGTGGCCCTTAACAAGGAGGAGCCATAGGATGTCAAGGGGATAACGAACAAGGCTGAGCTAGTCGCTCGCATCCAACAGACCCACGATGATGCTCTTCGTGGCTGTCGATAATGGTTTCAAGAACGTAGTGGCCCAAATCCGTCAGATGAACCCAAGAGTTGAGCTTCTTTTGACAGGGACTTGTTTCCTTCATAGCATGGTGGATGGTCGAATGGTTATTCATGACTTCCTGTTGGAGGCCGAAGGTCATGCGGTCGTTTCCCCTAGGATTCCTATGCATCCATAGCCTGACACTGAAGTGCCCCATGAGCCTGAAGAGCAGCCCTAACTCGTCAGTTAAATAGAGCTTATTATTTCTTTATTCTGTCCGGCCTACGTTCCATTTTTATTGAAATCTTTTTTGGGTTTTTTCCCGTTTAATTTAATCTCTATACAATTGTGGTCCTCGTGGCCTACTTGCTCGTATTTTGGATGGGGGCTACGTGTTCCCTTTATGTAATGCTTTGACAATTGTTGCCTTCATGGTCGCCTTTTAGTTTTTTGGATGTGGTGGTCATTTATTCTAATTTGTATCGTTTAAGTGTTTTTAATTTTGTTTGTGCATGATTTATTGATTATTTGTCAAAGGGTTGCATGTTTGTATGCTCGTCCGCTCGAGGCGTTGGTTTTAATCAAGATTTTAGGGGGATTTGCTCGTTAGTCATTGTGGTTCGCCAATGAGGGGAACTGGTCGAATAGCCAGGGTAATTTCCGGGCATAAGATAGAACTCAGTTCTCGTTTGAAGCCTAAGATCAACAGCGTGAACTTCCCATTACGAGCTGGGCGTTTTACCATCATGGTACGACGATAATGGAGCTAGTTTGAGTTTTCCATGTCGGGCTAAGAATCTGCTCGTCAAAAGAGTGGAGACTTGCCTCTTTGTTAGAGCATGCCAACTATTTTTAGTGCCTTAACTGTAATACTGCTTCAATTTTTCGGTGATCCAAGGTCGAGCAAGTTAGTCCCTGTGTAAAATTGAAGATGTGAAAAACACGAGAAGGGGGGGGGGGGGGGGTTCAATTGACAAACTTGAAATCAAATGCGAAATGACACAATATTTTTTATCCTGGTTCATTTGATCTCAAACTACTCCAGTCCACCCATCAAGGTTATTTCGCCTCTCTCCAACGAGGTCTTAATTCACTAATCTCAACAAGATTACAATCACTACTTTAACAACTGTTAAAGTCTTCTTGAGTGCAACCACAGTCCGGTTAATCTCAAGGAACACTGTTTCAATATAATTATACAAGATATGTGTTGTTGTTTTTCTTACAAAAACTGTTTATCACTACTGTGATAAATTACACATGATTATAGCTTGGAAATGTAAAAGATATTGCTTGCAGCTTTGAATATATGTTAGTGGTAATGTAGCAAAACCGTTCTTGATTTTGAATGCTGACTTTGTTTATATAGGCAGTGGAATAACGTTGATCATAAAGCATGTTTAATGTCATTAACACACTTTCCATTTAGAGAAGATCCTGTCTGAAAGAAGCCGTTGGAATTGATGCTGTTATTAATGATCGGTAACGCTTTAGAATCTTATCTCCTTGCTTGTTGATGACGCTTCAGAATATTGATGACTTGGATTGGTATGTTCTTGTTCATAATCAGAGTTTACTTTGATTAAGCGCAGGTTCTGGTCATCAATCTTCAGCGCATATTCTGATTACTTCAGCGTGTAGCTATTATGGCTTATCTTCTGATGCTGATATGGTCAGAACTTCTGCATACATAAAAACATAATTTTTAGGGTGCATATTTATTCTTTGTATTTATTATTTATTCTTTGTATTTGTTATCGTCAAAACTCTAACCAAGGGTTGTAGAATCAAACTATGTTCTAACAATTTCCCCCTTTTTGATGATGACAAAAACTAGATTTTTCAATTAAAAAATAAAGAACAAAAGATTTAAGAGAAACTCCCCCCGAGTTGATTACTTCCCTTAAGTTTCTTGAGCATCAGATTTTAGCTGCATCTTCTATCAGAGTTTGTACTTTCTCACCCTGTTCAAATATTCTCAGAAAGTAGAGGTTAAGTAATTTAGAATGTTTGAGACTTTTGTCTCGGTAAACCATTATTGAAAATATCTTACTTTCTCCCCCTTTTTGTCAGTTATCAAAAAGGTAATATAATCAGAGCCAAAGGATAAGAATTATATTAAAAACATTAAGCAATGATAAGTTCTAGAACAGAAGAGGTAAAAAAAATAAGCGTTACAAATAAACAAATTTAAAACAGAAATCTAAGAAGGGGGGGGGGGGAGACATGTGAACAGCGCTTCCAGCAAGCTTTTGATCTGAGTATTAGACTCTTCTTGCTTGCCCAAAATGCCTTTGATTTCCTTTGTGGTGTCTTCCTGTTTAACTAGAATGCTTTTAATCTGCTTGTTCGTGTCCTCCTGCCGATCCAACCTAGCATGAATAAGAGCATTTTCTTTCTTCAACTCTTCCAGAGTTTGCATGACCAAGGAAGGTGCTAGAGCTTCTTCAGGAGTTGGACATTGCTCAGAGCATTCTGCAGCTTTTTCAGAGTGAACCATTCCTTCTGTTGTAACCAAGTCTTCTAGAGCAGCAGTCAGGGAGAGACTTTCTGATTCTGGTTGAACTTCATCTGAGGGGTGATGCTCTATCCAGGGAGCATTATCCAGAGAAAGGATTTCTTTCTTGAACAGTGGGGTCATAACTTGTTCTTGAAGAGCCTTCAGCTTATCACTAAAGTTTTGATGAACCTGTTCATAACTCTGTTCCTTCAGCTTCAGCATTTCAGAACTAAGCCAGTTTCTGAATCTTGTTAACAGATAATCAGAAGCAGCAGGATTAGTCATCTCTTGACTAGCATGCTTCAAAGAAGTTATCCATTCCTGCATTCTTGTTTTAAAAATCAACAAATTTTTACCAACATCTGATGGGTCTGATGTGGTTTCAGTTGGTTTGGGTTTGGGAATGGTGGTTTTGAGAGATGTGTTGGTTAGTCTTTCCAGCAAGATTGGATCAACGAAAAGTCTCAGATTGTCAGCTAGAAGGCTAGTAGGTGAAGGAGTGGGAGAGTCAGGTATGATGATTGGTCTAGTGGGGGTGTTTAGAGGAGTGGATTCAAGAGATGATGGGATTTATGGAATATCGTGGATGGTGAGAGGCATGCGAATAGCAAGTGGTTATGTGATTCCAGGTATAGGGATAGTATTAGAATCTGAATGAGGTTCTTCAGATTGGTTTGTTGAAACATGAGGAGGTTCTGGTTCATGGATAATAGAAGATTGATTTTCAGAAGGTTGAACTTCTGGTTGTTGTATTTCTGTTTGAGGAATTTCTGGTTGATGGGGTGATTGTAGTTGTGAAATTTCTGGTTGATGTGAATTTGGATGAGGAATTTCTATTTGGGGAGAGAGTTGATGCAGAATTGCTGGTGTGGTATCAGAGTTTGGATTTTGTGATACAAGAGCTGAAAAGTCTTGGTCAAATAAATCAATATCAGACAGAACTTTGGTAAGTTCTGGTTTGTTTTGTTCAGGATTTAGATAATGAGAAAGGGAGTGAGTTTCATTCAGACCTAGAGTTTCTGATGGCTCAAACCCTATTTCAAAGTCTTCAAATGTTTGTGGTGATGGGTTTTATGGTTGAGAAGGCATGGCTTCAGATGTTAATATATTTATTGATTCTATAACAGTAACAAAGGAAGGATTACCTTTCTTTTTGGCAGCTTTTGGAGTTCTCTGAGATGGTCCTTCTGCTACAGCTTTCCTTTTCTTGGTCTTCTTCAAAACAACTTCTGGAGCCGCCTTATGTAAATCCTGGATGTTGATTTCTGGTGCAGTACTGTGATCGGTGGATTTAGAACTGACTGTTTAACGCTGGTTCGCGAAATGTCGCGGAAGCAAGAGTCGCCACCGTCTTTTATTTTCTCCAACATGGACAGGACAAAAGCACAGCAAAATTCCTTATGAGATAGTTTCTCGATTCGGGAGGTAGATTTATGGAAAGGGAAGGTGTTAGCACCCTTTCTATCCATGGTTATCCATGGGCTCTTAGATACTTGCCCTTATGTTTTCAAAATGTTTTCTTTTCAATTGTGAGTGGGTTTTGCAAAAGTTTCTTTGAAAGATTTCTGAATAACTCTTGTATCTGTCCTCAAGAGTGTTCGAAAAATTGTTTTGAAAGCTTTTTGAAAGTGTCGGTGTGAAAAGAGTTTTTGTTTTGTTTTTTTAGAGAGCAAGTATCTATGAATCGTCTACCTACCCTAAGGAATTAAGCTGTATAGAAGTCCTTAAGGTAGTGCCATCCCACCATTGAGAGGTAGGTAGCACCACCGTTGGAGGTGTTCGGGTCAATTCGAGTGTAGGGACAGTGTGGTCACCGAAGCAACAGTAGGACACCTTAGAAGCTACCCTTATGTCCTTGATCCTTTTAATCCGAGGCAACCGTTTCGAGGCAACTATTCCGAGGCAACTTATTTCGAGGCAACTTATTTCGAGGCAACTGGATCATGGACATAAGGACTTACTAAAACGTCCTATACTTGACTACCACGTTTCGAAGGCAACAGGTGAGGCGTACCCTAGAAGTGGTGTGTGTATTTGTGTGTTGTTTTCAGTTTAACAATTATCTTTGATCATGGCATTGTGAGCTACGCTTGTTTTTAATTAACCATACATTCTTTCATGCAATTTAGAATTTAGGAGTGCGGAAATTTAAATGCGGAAAGATAAAAGCTATGCTATTACAAGGCGCGGGTCTATACATCGCCAAAGTACAAAGACCCGTTTTTGATAAAAGATGCGGAAAGTAAAAGAAAAACGATAAACCTAATTACTATTACATCCTTGGGCAGTTACATAATATTCAAAAGAAAATAATGCGCGAAAAGAGATAAAATTGAACGTTCGAGGGTGTTGACCCTTTGCTTGAAATTAAATTAAATTAAAGACTTAATTATTACTTAATTAAAGAAAATGTTTTTATGTTTTTTGGTGTTTAATGAAATAAAGAAAATTAAAATTACAAGGAAACCCTAATTCTAAGTCTATTTTAATTATTGAAAACGTTAAAGTTAACCTAATTTACGCTAATTAATTAATGTACATGTTTATTTACAAAAATAATAATTAATAATAATAATAAATAATGAGGAAAAATTAATTTAATTAAGAAAAAGATGAAGATGTCAAAAAACCTAATTCTATGCATTTTTTATTTATTAAAGAAAAAGATTGAATTAACCTAAATTAACTAAATTAATTATTGGAGTTTATTTACAAAAAATATTAATGAGTAGATTAATAAAGAATTAAACATATTTTGTATTTTGATTTTTCTGATTTTATTATGAAAAGATTAATTTTAATGACTTAATAATAATTATAAAAAATAAATAATGGAAAGAAATTAAAAGAAAGGAAAAAAAATCAAATTGCAAACCCAGGGGGTGTCAGGCCCAAAGGGAGGTTTGTTGGAAGCAATCCTGGCCCATTGAAACATATAACTCGTTTGACTTTCCAGATCGTGTATACGCTGGTTGACTAGGGTGTATCCTGGAATTCACCTTTTGACCATTAGATGGGATCTCCTGGCCACTTGGCAAGCACAGGCATGAGCGTGTATGGTGAGCCATTGAGTGAGCGCTGCATAGGAAGACAATAGAACAAAAAGTATCAATTATATGGGGGGACCTGGGAATCGAACCCAGGTCCCTATACCTGCAAGACACGTCCTCCAACCACCAGGCCATTTGCGTTTGTTTGTAAATATAACAACAAAGAAATATAATATATGAAATATGCTCATTATGCTGAAATATCAAAAAATCGCGCCAAAGTTTGAACGCCCCAGTCACGCTTGGACACGCATGCTTCTTCTTCATCTTTTTCCTGCAATTATAAAACAAGTAGCGGGGGTTTTAAACCCCCACTAAACTGAAACTCTGAAAATAGCGATTAGAAGAGGGATTAACATAAATTGAGCGCGAGGGTATCATCTAATTCGTCTCATTGCAACGAAATTGTCCATATAAGTCTGGAAGTCCAATTTTTCCATACAAGGAAAGCCCTAATTTGGATGTTCTGAAAACCTAATATCCTTCAATGGTGGATTTTGATACAAGCAGTGTTAGTCCAATTAAACTGTACCAATCGCTTCAGAAGATCATTATTAGTACAAATCAAACAAGAAAAATGGTTAAAAGCTCATGAATCATGTTATGCAATTTTGAAAAACAAGACAAACCGTGTGGCCTATGTTCTTCAGTTCTTTGCGCGTTTTGACTCGTTCTTGATTGTAAAAGCTTCCTAGCAATGTCAGCAAGGTGTTGGAATCCTTTAGAAGCTTTGAATTATGCTGCCACTATGAAATCAGTTTCAAGCTTTTTTATGAAAATTTGCAATTTAGTTATGAGTTTGTGAGCAGCTTTTCGTGTCCCCTTGAGTAGGGTTTCACTCAGTCTTTGTATGTGAACGAAATTAGGTCAAGAAACAAGCCCATAAGTCCATGAATTAATGTTTTGAATCTTTGATTTTCATCATATATTTTTCAATCTTTTTTCATTGAAATCTTTGCCAATCATGGAAAATCTTCCCTTTTTGAATGTGAAACGACTTGCCAGCTTGCCCTAGTCACCTTTGCTGCACAAAAAGATTTGAAAAAGCATTATTTGATATTTTCTCATAATTAAATCTAATTAAATGAATTAATAAGAATAAAAATTCAATTAATTAATTAAAAATAAGAAAATAAATCCCTTTGAGCTCAATGGGTCGTGAATAGGCTTTTGGTAATGATTCAAGAAAGAATTTGAGGCCCATTAGCAATTTTGAAGTGTTTTAGGCATAATTGACTTTTGAAAGTTCCCAAAAATTTCCTAACTTCTCCAATGCATATCTTGCTCAATTTTGAAGCTATAATCATGTTCTTGGACATTTTGGAAAGGTCTTGAAATCCTCTAACCAATTCCTTTGGTCCCATGTAATTTTGATTTACCAATCTCAAGTTATGGTCTTTGACTTAAAGTGCCTTTTTGTTGACTTTTGAAAATGACCTATAATGTTGAAATTGATAACTTTTTGTGAGAGCATTTCTTGGACTTGAAGTGTGAAGATGAGTTGTAGGAAATGTCATCCCCTTCAAAATGAGAATTGGATGGAATTTTTCTGATAAACCATGAGGAAGTTATGCCCTGGTCAATTTGTAGTTGACTTTTCAACTGTCCAAAAATAGAAACTTTTGCATCTTGAGACTTTTTGAGCCATGCTTTGAGAAATCATGATCAAGAATTGATCAAATGATGTTTGTGGCTTCAAAATAAGATGTTGACCAAAAATTTGGACTTTTGACTGTCAAATGACCATTTTGCCCCTGCAGTTGACTATGAAGCATTTAGGGTTTTTGACTGTGCAATTTGATGCTGTGAGTCTTGAAACTTGACATATGGATGCTTGACAATGTATATAGGCACTTGGGACTTGATTGGATCCTTGGAAACCTCAATTTCTTTGCGAGAACCAAAACCCTAATTTTGACTGTGTTAGGAGGCAATTGGGCTGTGCAATCCTTGAGAGATTTTGAATCCTCTGGAGATTGATCTTGGCAAATCTTGAAGAATATGGGAGGGCAAATTTTGGGGTACAACAGTTGCCCCTGTTCAATCTTCTTAGACCTGAGGATGCAGATTGGCTGACGTGCCTTTCGTAATCTGAAGGTGGAAGATGATTGAACACTAGAGTGCCCAGAAATTTGCACTCACATAGTCGAGTATCAGCAGTGTGATAGCGGGAATGGGCTTACAGATGCCATTTAGAGAGATGATGGATAGGAGGATGGGCTTATAGATGCCATCTGGAGACCGTTGGTAGGTGGATGGGCTTATAGATGCCATCTGGAGGTTGTCTGTTGAATTGTAATTTTTGTAAGTTGACAGAGGGAACCTGTGTAGGGTTGCTTGATGATGAGCTCGTGTAAAACTGCATCTTTGGAGGAGGGAAACCTGTGTAGGGTTTCTTGACGACGAGTCCATGTAAAACTGCATCTTTGGAGGAGGGAAACCTGTGTAGGGTTTCTTGACGACGAGTCCGTGTAAAACTGCATTTGAAATGGGGAAGGAACCGGTGTAGGGTTACTTTGATGATGAGCCCGTGTAAAACTGCATCTGAAAAGAGAAAGGGAACCGATGTAGGGTCGCCTCATGATGAGTCCGTGTAAAACTGCATCCTGGAAGAAATAAAACCTGTGTAGGGTTTCCGATGACGAGTCCGTGTAAAACTGCATCTTTGAAAAGAGAGAACCTGTGTAGGGTTTCTTTGACGACGAGTCCGTGTAAGACTACATCTGGAGTTGAGAAGGAAACCTGTGTAAGGTTACTGATGATGAGTCCGTGTAAAACTGCATCTTTGGGAAGAGGTAAAACCTGGGTAGGGTTTCTGATGACGAGTCCGTGTAAAACTACGTCCAGAGAGAGAGAACCTGTGTAGGGTTTCTTTGGGATAAGTTCGTGTAAAACTTCTGGAGGAACCGGGGTAAGGTTACTTCGGGATAAGTCCATGTAAGACTTCTGGAGGAACCGGGGTAAGGTTACTGCAGGATAAGTTTGTGTAAAACTTCTGGATGAACCGGGGTAAGGTCATCTTGAGATAAATCCGTGTAAGACTTATGGAGGAACCGGGGTAAGGTTACTGCAGGATAAGTTCGTGTAAAACTTCTGGATGAACCGGGGTAAGGTTATCTTGAGATAAGTCCGTGTAAGACTTTTTCTGAAAGAAAAGGAACCGGTGTAGGGTTACTTTGGTGGTAAGTCCATGTAAGACTTTGTCTGAAAATTGAGAAGGAACCGGTGTAGGGTTGCCTGATGATGAGTTCGTGTAAAACTGCATCTGAAGTTGAGAAGGAACCAGTGTGGGGTTGCTTCATGATGATCAAGTGGATGATTGTCCTGTCTAGTTTCGGATATTAACCCATGATCAGTCGTCCACAGAATTTTCCTAGCTTGTTACCGGTGTTGATCTGGAACTTGTAAAGGTAGATGGTAATCATCTTTGTATTGATCTTGGTCCTGAAAAGACAAAACGTTAGTTGTATGCGATGTCATGATGTATGACATGCGTGATGTTCTCAGAATAAATGAGATTGTATGTCCATGATGCGTATGTGCATGCTATAATGTATGAAGATATGATGTTTATGACTGTATTTTCGTCTAGGAAAATAAATCCTTGACGGGTGCCGGGAAGTCAAATCCTGGGCTGATGTTGAAGAGTAACGTTCTTTATTTTTGCTGGGGATGATGGTTGCAAGCATAAACCGGTAGGAGAAGATGACTCCGTTGAGGAATAAACTTGGCGAATAGATTACTCTGCGGGGAGTGAACTCTGTGGGGAGAGATACTTCGCTGAGGTTGATGATAACTCTGCTGGGGATACCATTATTGAGATTTGATGAAAGGTTTGATGAACTCCACTGGGGATAGGAAGACTTCGTCGGGGACGATCTTTCCGTGGAAACTAGCTGAGGATAACCCAGTTATATCCTGGTGGGGATATGGATTCCACTTTCCTGGGGAAACTTTTCAGATTGGACTGGGGAAATGGCTCCACTGGATGTGTCCGGTATTCCGCCGGGGAACAATCTGAGATCAAGATTGCCGGGGATGCTTGCTAAGAATGTTTGTGTACTCCGTTGGGGGATGTTAAGATCTTCGGGGGATAATCCAACTTCCATAAGGCTGACAGTGGTCTAGCTCTGCTTGGGGGAGAGCGTTACTGACTTGCTGGAGATATTGTGCCTTGTTCAGGGCTGATGGGAGGTCAACTGCTTGGGGAGAATTGTTGAATCTTGTCCTACTCGGCGGGGAGTGAAGGTATCTGGGTTACATTCTTCAGCCGAACTTACCTTGGTACCTTGGTGGACAAAGCAACCTGATCGCTTAGACAACTCTTATTGCCCCTGTTTCTGTGGGAGAAGATACCTGTGGAGGTCTTGATAACTGCCGATCGATGAATCTTCTTCTGGTAGGCAAGTGACATGATGACGGAACATAGTCGTACACTTTGATCCCTAACTTTTGCCTGGACCGCCCTTTCGGGGTTTCAGTCCACCGGGATACCCATTTTTGCCCAAGCCGCCTTTTCAGGTTTTCGACTTGTCGGGTGTACAGATTTTTTCATTTTCATCCCTTATTTTTTCCCGAAACCTTTTGGTTCGCCGGGAAGCCCTTATTTTTGCCTAGGCTAGTCGACCTAGCGGGTCTTTGATTGTGCGCAGTATTTTTTCGACTATGTTCACGCTCTCAGACTGTAGGGAGTTGCCCCTGTCAGAAGTGTTGTCGTACCACCAGAAGGTCTTCGTTGATCATGCAAGATTCGTAGTTGGAACTCATGTCCAATACCCCAGGTGACTCAGGCAGAGATTTGCCCCAGGCTGTTAGGCATTTGAGAGATTCTCTGAATCTTGACTGGACTGCCCCAGATGACGGACAATGATCACGTCTGCCCCTTGATTGGAAGTGCTTTTGTTCACTAGATATTCTTCGTGCGAACTTCTATGTTGTTCAAACAAATAGTCATATGCAAGCAGTGTTATATCAAGAATGCAAAGCTTATGTCTGTCTTGAAGTTTTCGAAAATGCATTTTTTTATTTATAAAAACAAGTGAATTTTTTTGTAAACTGAGATGTCAACTCGTTATTTTACCACAAGCCTTAAGGAGTCAGGGGTACCTTTCGTAACAGTATGCTTTCGAACTAACTCATGCTTCAGCTAGGACTTTTAAAGGTTGTAGCGTGGCCTGGTTCACGGTTTAAGAAACAAAGGATAAAGGCTCAAAATTTATTTGTACCCCCCCCCCGCTCTTCGTGATGTTCTTCAAACCTAAACTCAGCTGATCGTGCGTTAGACCTTGTTTGAGTCTTTGCTCTGATATTCCAGTGATGGTTCGGATATTGACAATTTATTTTGGATAGGAAGTCATTTCTTTTTTGTTGGGGGTTTGTGTGACCCCATTCTTTTTTGATTTTATTATCCCTGTATTTTTTTTCCTGAACTGTTCTTTTGTGATTACAGTCAGCGGGATGCCCCAGTTTTTGTAAGTCTCCTTCATAGGTTTTGACTTACTGGGTTTTTATTCTTTGAGAGATGATGACTGCCTGTCTTTATGATTATTCAGAACCATCACTGTCTTTTGCTTTGGAAGGACTTCTTTGGTGCCATTCGTTGTGCACTTGGATCAACTGAGAGAACTACCCTGCCCCAGGTTATGATTAAGGGTTTTAATTTTCGAAAAGAAAGACTCCAACTTCTTTGGCTCGAAGGGGTTGACTAGGGATTAACTTCCTTATAACTCCACTATTTAGGATTTGAAACAATGCCTGTACCTCATCAGCGGGGTCTGTTCAAAAGCATACTGTAAAGATCGTGGTATCATTTTCGTCATCCTCCCTCAAGAGGCTTAGAATTATTAATTGAGAGTTGACATCAAAAAAAATGAAAGCATTTTGAATATAGTGAACACAATTACTTCAAAACAGACACGTGTAATGCATTAATGAAATAACCAAGTTTGACATGAAATAAAATGTTTGAACAATCAAAGAAAATTACAACTTGAACATTTGAATGAACAAAAGTTTTTCAATCCTAGCCGTGTTTTGGCAAAGGAGCAATGATCACATTGGGAGTCTCAACAGGCTCGAATTCGATCTCCTTGGCATCGATCATATTCTGGATCCTGTATTTTAGCGCCCAACAATCCTCAGTATCGTGCCCCGGGCTATCAGAATGATAAGCACTCCTCGCTTCTGGGTTGTAGTTTGGAGAGGAGGTCTTGGGATTTGCAGGAGGGTTGATCACCGCAATCAGATTCATTTTCAACATGTGTTGCAGTGCTTGTGACAATGGCATGTTGATGTTGGTGAATTGTCTTTTAGGCTCGTCTGGCCTCCGCTGATTTCCCTTTTGTGGTTGGCGGCGTGGTGCAGAACCAGAGATCATGACTGCCCCTGCATGTTGGTCACGGCGACTCTTTTGACTGTATGCAGCATTAGACTCTTTCTTCCCCATGTAAGGCTTTTTGTGAATGTCAGAAGGCGTGGCCTCTTGAATCTTCCCCGCCTTGATACCAGCTTCAATTCTTTCCCCAGTCAAGATAAGGTCTGTAAACCCGGCTGAGGAGTTGCCAATCAGATGGTTGAAGAACGGCCCAGACAGGGTCCCCAAGAACATATCGACAAGTTCCCGATCAGTCAGAGGTGGTTGTACCCTTCCAGCAAGGTCTCTCCACTTTTGTGCATATTCTTTAAAACCTTCGCCTGCACCCATAGACATTCCCTGAAGCTGAGTGCGCGTGGGAGCAAGGTCGGCATTGTACTGGTACTGCTTGTAGAACGCAGTGGCCAAGTCCTCCCAGCTGCGGATGTTGGCTCCATTCAGTTGATAGAACCAGTCGAGTTGAGTTCCTGACAGACTATCCTGAAAGAAGTGAATCCATAAATTCTTGTCAGCCGTGTAGGGCTGGATCCTCCTTATGTAAGACCTGAGATGCAGCTTAGGACAGGATGCCCCGTCGTACTTTGCAAAGGCAGGTGCCTTGAATTTGTGCGGGATTACTACCCTAGAAGACAGACCTAGATCTTCGAAGTCCAGGCCGAGCACTTTTTGTATCTCCATAGCACTTAGCCGATCTTCTAACTGTTTATACCTGTCCTCAGCTGGAGGGTACTGTTCATCATTGAACTCTGTCTCGTTGTCGGAGACCACTGGACTAGGAACCTCTCTCTCATGGGGGCTGTCCTTTCCAACATATGGGGTAGTCTGCTCGACCTCATTTAGTGATCCATTCCCAGATTTGCGTCTCGGGTTGAACAACACCGTTCTCTTCTTCTTCTTCTTCGAGAGCAGAGTCTTCAAATCCTGTTGACCTTGGGCTAGACTCTTAATCAACTCCTGGAACTGCGCGTTCTGAGCCTGGAGGGCCTTGATGGATTGCTCAGTAGATGATTCAGGATTCATAATGAGACTACTGAAATAAACAGCAAAGAAGGTAAGTGACCTGTAAACAGTGGTACCTGTAATGCAATGATATGTATGATATGCATGTAATGTTTTCAAGGATCTCGCGGGGTAAATAGAGAAATTGGTTAGAATTTTGTAGCTTGATTGAAGGAACTTCATGTTGTTGAGAGTCCTTATTCAAGAGTCAAGGCTCACCATATCGAGTGGGTCATAGCCCCTGACAACCTTGGCTAGAGGAAAATAAAT
Source organism: Vicia faba (assembly GCA_948472305.1). Lineage (NCBI taxonomy): Eukaryota > Viridiplantae > Streptophyta > Magnoliopsida > Fabales > Fabaceae > Vicia > Vicia faba. The sequence goes on along the minus strand of OX451740.1, from coordinate 1,141,410,672 downwards.
CCCCTTTTCCCCTTGCTAGACATTCTGGTACATTATGACCTACATCACAAGACCTTGAGATTCTTGAAATGGGTTAGTCCTTACGTAGGATGTATGCAATGGTATGATGTTATGCTATGCATGGGGTAATGTAGGTAAACCCTGTTATGAGTCCCAATTAAGGACTGTAAACAAAACCTGCAAGAAACTCAAGTGTCAGATAACAAGCATGCAAATAGTCAAGTTGGAAGGCACACAAGTCACACAAAGAGCCCTTAGAGTTTAGGCTAGCATGAAGTTTAGGTACTACCCTCTTGAATTTGGTGGGCTCAAAACCTGTCCTATCAGAAGTAACCGGGTTCTAAGGGTCCCAATATCATTGGATTGTTTTCTGTGTTCATCGTTTCGATTTAGCCACTGAACTGGCGACCGAAATATTCCAAGAAAACAACCTTCAACTGAGTGTAGTATCGAGTATCAACCAACCTCGGACTGCACCAAAGTCAGTTATCTCACTACCCTAAAGATGCGAAGATGGTTCAATTAAGGTTCCTAAGGTCAGTTGATGCTTCACGACACCACGCGGCGGCCCCGTACTCTCCTTGACTTGACTCAAGGGTTACCGGTACTCACCAAAGTGCCACATCAATGTAGCAGACTGCTTCAACCGTGTCGGTATACCCCGCACAGTTCCCTCACAGTCTTGTTGCTACTTTCTAAGAAGGTATCCCCCAGATCCGGGTTAGGATCTATAGAACTCCCAAGACAGATGCCCATAATAATAAATCAAACAAACACAGCAATTGAAAACACAAGTATGAGCTATCCTAAGGTACACCTCACTTTACAATATCCCCAGCAGAGTCGCCAGTTCTGTGATCGGTGGATTTAGAACTGACTGTTTAACGCTAGTTCGCGAAATGTCGCGGAAGCAAGAGTCGCCACCGTCTTTTATTTTCTCCAACATGGACAGGACAAAAGCACAGCAAAATTCCTTATGAGATAGTTTCTCGATTCGGGAGGTAGATTTATAGAAAGGGAAGGTGTTAACACCCTTTCTATCCATGGTTATCCATGGGCTCTTAGATACTTGCTCTTATGTTTTCAAAATGTTTGCTTTTCAATTGTGAGTGGGTTTTGCAAAAGTTTCTTTAAAAGATTTCTGAATAACTCTTGTATCTGTCCTCAAGAGTGTTTGAAAAATTGTTTTGAAAGCTTTTTGAAAGTGTCGGTGTGAAAAGAGTTTTTGTTTTGTTTTTTTAGAGAGCAAGTATCTATGAGTCGTCTACCTACCCTAAGGAATTAAGCTGTATAGAAGTCCTTAAGGTAGTGCCATCCCACCATTGAGAGGTAGGTAGCACCACCGTTGGAGGTGTTCGGGTCAATTCGAGTGTAGGGACAGTGTGGTCACCGAAGCAACAGTTGGACACCTTAGAAGCTACCCTTATGTCCTTGATCCTTTTAATCCGAGGCAACCGTTTCGAGGCAACTATTCCGAGGCAACTTATTTCGAGGCAACTTATTTCGAGGCAACTGGATCATGGACATAAGGACTTACTAAAACGTCCTATACTTGACGACCACGTTTCGAAGGCAACAGGTGAGGCGTACCCTAGAAGTGGTGTGTGTATTTGTGTGTTGTTTTCAGTTTAACAATTATCTTTGATCATGGCATTGTGAGCTACACTTGTTTTTAATTAACCATACATTCTTTCATGCAATTTAGAATTTAGGAGTGCGGAAATTTAAATGCGGAAAGATAAAAGCTACGCTATTACAAGGCGCGGGTCTATACATCGCCAAAGTACAAAGACCCGTTTTTGATAAAAGATGCGGAAAGTAAAATAAAAACGATAAACCTAATTACTATTATATCCTTGGGCAGTTACATAATATTCAAAAGAAAATAATGCGCGAAAAGAGATAAAATTGAACGTTCGAGGGCGTTGACCCTTTGCTTGAAATTAAATTAAATTAAAGACTTAATTATTACTTAATTAAAGAAAATGTTTTTATGTTTTTTGGTGTTTAATGAAATAATGAAAATTAAAATTACAAGGAAACCCTAATTCTAAGTCTATTTTAATTATTAAGAAAACGTTAAAGTTAACCTAATTTACGCTAATTAATTAATGTACATGTTTATTTACAAAAATAATAATTAATAATAATAATAAATAATGAGGAAAAATTAATTTAATTAAGAAAAAGATGAAGATGTCAAAAAACCTAATTCTATGCATTTTTTATTTATTAAAGAAAAAGATTGAATTAACCTAAATTAACTAAATTAATTATTGGAGTTTATTTACAAAAAATATTAATGAGTAGATTAATAAAGAATTAAACATATTTTGTATTTTGATTTTTCTGATTTTATTATGAAAAGATTAATTTTAATGACTTAATAATAATTATAAAAAATAAATAATGGAAAGAAATTAAAAGAAAGGAAAAAAAAATCAAATTGCAAACCCCGGGGGTGTCAGGCCCAAAGGGAGGTTTGTTGGAAGCAATCCTGGCCCATTGAAACATAGAACTCGTTTGACTTTCCAGATCGTGTATACGCTGGTTGACTAGGGTGTATCCTGGAATTCACCTTTTGACCATTAGATGGGATCTCCTGGCCACTTGGCAAGCACAAGCATGAGCGTGTATGGTGAGCCATTGAGTGAGCGCTGCATAGGAAGACAATAGAACAAAAAGTATCAATTATATGGGGGGACCTGGGAATCGAACCCATGTCCCTATACCTGCAAGACACGTCCTCCAACCACCAGGCCATTTGCGTTTGTTTGTAAATATAACAACAAAGAAATATAATATATGAAATATGCTCATTATGCTGAAATATCAAAAAACCGCGCCGAAGTTTGAACGCCCCAGTCACGCTTGGACACGCATGCTTCTTCTTCATCTTTTTCCTGCAATTATAAAACAAGTAGTGGGGGTTTTAAACACCCACTAAACTGAAACTCTGAAAATAGCGATTAGAAGAGGGATTAACATAAATTGAGCGCGAGGGTATCATCTAATTCGTCTCATTGCAACGAAATTGTCCATATAAGTCTGGAAGTCCAATTTTTCCATACAAGGAAAGCCCTAATTTGGATGTTCTGAAAACCTAATATCCTTCAATGGTGGATTTTGATACAAGCAGTGTTAGTCCAATTAAACTGTACCAATCGCTTCAGAAGATCATTATTAGTACAAATCAATCAAGCAAAATGGTTAAAAGCTCATGAATCATGTTATGCAATTTTGAAAAACAAGACAAACCGTGTGGCCTATGTTCTTCAGTTCTTTGCGCGTTTTGACTCGTTCTTGATTGTAAAAGCTTCCTAGCAATGTCAGCAAGGTGTTGGAATCCTTTAGAAGCTTTGAATTATGCTGCCACTATGAAATCAGTTTCAAGCTTTTTTATGAAAATTTACAATTTGGTTATGAGTTTGTGAGCAGCTTTTCGTGTCCCCTTGAGTAGGGTTTCACTCAGCCTTTGTATGTGAACGAAATTAGGTCAAGAAACAAGCCCATAAGTCCATGAATTAATGTTTTGAATCTTTGATTTTCATCATATATTTTTCAATCTTTTTTCATTGAAATCTTTGCCAATCATGGAAAATCTTCCCTTTTTGAATGTGAAACGACTTGCCAGCTTGCCCTAGTCACCTTTGCTGCACAAAAAGATTTGAAAAAGCATTATTTGATATTTTCTCATAATTAAATCTAATTAAATGAATTAATAAGAATAAAAATTCAATTAATTAATTAAAAATAAGAAAATAAATCCCTTTGAGCTCAATGGGTCGTGCATAGGCTTTGGGTAATGATTCAAGAAAGAATTTGAGGCCCATTAGCAAATTTGAAGTGTTTTAGGCATAATTGACTTTTGAAAGTTCCCAAAAATTTCCCAACTTCTCCAATGCATATCTTGCTCAATTTTGAAGCTATGATCATGTTCTTGGACATTTTGGAAAGGTCTTGAAGTCCTATAACCAATGCCTTTGGTCCCATGTCATTTTGATTTACCAATCTCAAGTTATGGTCTTTGATTTAAAGTGCCTTTTTGTTGACTTTTGAAAATGACCTATAATGTTGAAATTGATAACTTTTTGTGAGAGCATTTCTTGGACTTGAAGTGTGAAGATGAGTTGTAGGAAATGTCGTGCCCTTCAAAATGAGCATTGGATGGAATTTTTATGATAAACCATGAGGAAGTTATGCCCTGGTCAATTTGCAGTTGACTTTTCAGCTGTCCAAAAATATAAACTTTTGCATCTTGAGACTTTTTGAGCCATGCTTTGAGAAATCATGATCAAGAATTGATCAAATGATGTTTGTGGCTTCAAAATAAGATGTTGACCAAAAATTTGGACTTTTGACTGTCAAATGACCATTTTGGCCCTGCAGTTGACTGTGAAGCATTTAGGGTTTTTGACTGTGCAATTTGATGCTGTGAGTCTTGAAACTTGACATATGGATGCTTGACAATGTATATAGGCATTTGGGACTTGATTGGATCCTTGGAAACCTCAATTTCTTTGCGAGAACCAAAACCCTAATTTTGACTGTGTTAGGAGGCAATTGGGCTGTGCAATCCTTGAGAGATTTTGAACCCTCTGGAGATTGATCTTGGCAAATCTTGAAGAATATGGGAGGGCAAATTTTGGGGTACAACAAGTACCATCTGCCTTACAAGAATCCATATATCTGACTATTATCTCTGGCTTGGAGTCAATCTCAAAGAAAAGAGGAAAATCATCCAGAGGAATTATTCTTGAAGTGATGGTTGCAAAAGAAGTAACGTTGGGTTCCTTCTTGATATTCTCAATGATTTTCATCTTCTTTAGATTTTTTGCATTCAGTGGCTTCCCAACGGTTGCTTCCAGTGTGCTGATTTCCTGAGCTTCAGTCAAATGCTCTATCAGCCTATTCTCTGTCAGAATATCTGATATGAGCCCGCCTAAGGGAATCCAGTCCCTCTTGATCCATTCATCTTCTCTTGTTTCCTTCACACTCGTTCTAAGGTGATTAAACAACAAGTGTGAAAGGTTTACCTTAGTCCTCTTAGAAATAAAATAGATCAGAAACTACTGATCAATGTGGATATAATCAGGAGAGCTAGTTGGCTTCCTGTGGTTGATACACCCCAGAATAATTCTTGCCCAAATTCTGTGGTGATCCTTTAGATCTCTTATTTTGTTGGAGGGAAGTCCATGAGTAAATATTTCCCTTGTAATAGAGGCTACATTAGAGCATCTCTCAGCCATGTCAATGCATCTGACACCTCCACCATTGTAACCAATAAGCTTTGAAATTAGGTCTTTTGTAATGACAATTTTCTTCCCCATGACATAAGAGGTAACTTGGTGATTTGAAGAAGAAGCATGTATCCAGAATTCTTTGACAAGGATTGGAAATGTTGGCCCCAGTAGACGGTCAAAGTATCTGTTCCAACCTTGAGCAGTGACGTCTTCATATAGATTGAATTCGTTTTCTTGTAAGCTTTCAAAGTCAATAATCAATTCTGAAAGAACTTCCAGATTATCAATGGGAGTGAGTAGCATTCTGTAAGGTTCTTCGTACTATTCCATTGAAGCAGATTTCTGAGTACTGATGTTTTGGACACTTGAAGAAGCCATTGTTCGCACAAGATTTGAGGAAGATGAAAGGGTTTTTTGAAAATAAGAACTTGAAACGATATAAAGTATTTAGAGAGTAAAAAGAAGTGAATGTAAAAAGTGAGATTTGAGTTTAAATAGTTTTTCTTGAAAGTATAAACAGTAAGAGAGAGAAATAATTAGTCATGATTATAAGCATTAATGACAACTGAAATTAGGGGATTCAGAAAGATACTGGAACGGTTACCCATGACATGTGTCTCAATGCACCCAATCAGCGTTTTTGACCTTTCAGAAAAGTGAACACGTGTTCAGCCTCAGAAAGTAGCTGATGAATGGATGACAACTATTTGATTATGTGAACAACATGCTTCTATCCTTGAAATGAAACGTTCAGATCTTCATGGATAGATTTTGATACAATATGTACTTCTAAAACTCTGAAGACAGGTTGATCAGTAGTTCACAGAAAATAACAAAGTTCTGAAGGTTAAGATATACAAATAAAATATTTTATTTTGGGCATAGCTTCATGTTGAGATAATTCATAATGAAGTTAAACATATCTTTAGAAAGAGGTTTTGTAAAGACATCATCCCATTGATGGTCTGTGTCAATGAATTTTAAGTTAAGAATCCCTTTCTGAATATAGTCCCTAATAAAATGATGTTTTATTTCTATATGCTTAGCCCTAGAATGCAAAATTGGATTCTTGCTGAGACAAATAGCAGAAGTATTGTCACAGAGGATAGGAATGTTACTCTCAAATATGTTGAAGTCTTCAAGTTGACTTTTCATCCAGAGCATTTGCGTGCTACATCCAACATATGCTATGTATTCAGCTTCAACTGTTGATAGTGCTATTGTAGACTGTCTCTTGTTGGACCATGAGATCATATTTTCTCCCAAAAATTGGCAGCTTCCAGAAGTGCTTTTACGTTCTACTCTATCTCCAGCGAAGTCAACATCACAATATCCTACTAAGCTATAATCATTTGATTTTCTATAAAACAAACCCAGATTAGCAGTACCTTTCAGATACCTGAAAATTTGCTTAACTGCTGTTAAGTGAGATTCTCTAGGATCTGATTGGAATCTAGCACATAAGAAAACACTAAATAAAATGTCAGGCCTTAAAGTCGTCAGATAGAGGAGAGAACCAATCATACCTCTGTAGACCTTCTGTTCTACCTTTTTACTTACCTCTTCCTTTTCCAGAATGCACGTGGGATGCATTGGAATTTTTGAGGGCTTACATTCTGAGAGATCAAATTTCTTCAGAAGTTCTCTGACATATTTGCTCTGATGAATGTAAGTTCCTTCTGGAGTTTGGTTTATCTGAATGCCCAGAAAGAATTTGAGTTCCCCCATTAGGCTCATCTCAAACTCTACCCGCATACATTTAGCAAACTCTCTTCCCAGAGAGGGTTTAGTAGATCCAAATATGATGTCATCAACATAAATCTGACATACTAATATGTCATTCTTAATTGTCTTACAGAACAAGGTTGTGTCCACTTTCCCTCTGGTGAATTCCTTTTCTAACAGAAAGTTACTTAGTCTTTCATACCAAGCTCTGGGAGCTTGTTTCAGACCATAGAGTGACTTTTTTAGTTTGAAAACATATTCTAGATTTTTGGAATTCTCAAAACCAGGAGGTTGGTGCACATATACCTCTTCATCTATATAGCCATTTAAGAATGCACTTTTGACATCCATCTGATACAGAGTGATGCCATTGTTTATAACAAATGATATTAAAAGTCTGATAGATTCTAACCTGGCGACTGGAGCAAAGGTTTCTGTATAGTCTATCCCCTCTTGCTGACTAAAACCTTGTGCTACCAGTCGTGCTTTGTTTATGATGACTTCACCTTGCTTGTTCAGTTTGTTTCTGAACACCTGAAGCTACCGGCAGAAAACACAGAGCCGCCACCGAACTTTATTTATCCCGAAGGAAGGGGAAATATAGATAAAACCACAAGGGAATGGATAATATGGTCTTGTGACCAAGAGAAAGGGTAAGGGAGTCAGTTATGCGAGGTGAACATATTAGCACCCCTCACATCCGTCGTACTCAACAGGATCCATTTTGTTTGTTTGTCTTAAAGGGGTGTATTTATCTAGACTATGCTTGCTTAAAGGGAAATGAATGGTTTTTATTATTGCGTTCGTGAGGGTTTCACGACCCTTTGCCTACGTATCCAATGAAGGAATCAGAACACCGTAGTTCCTCTAGAAAATGGTTGGTTTGTGTTTTTTAGTGGGCGACGTTAACGCACGCATTCTAGCAATAGGCACGGCCGGTATCACCGTAGAAAGGAGATAACATGCCCTTTGGGGGAGTTTTGATTGGTTGAGTGTTTTTGCGAGTTTTAAAATAAGTTCAAGTAAGGATTAAGGAGTGTTTTTGGATTTTTGACTTGATTAATGTTAAGTTTTAATTACAAAAAGAAGAAAAAGGGTCAAGAGGGAGACTAAAATACCTAATTATTTTTTATATACAAGGGGTAAATTAAAAGTCTATCTCAACATAAGGCGATCGAAACGGGATGTAATCGCCTCATGGAGCTACCTAAGGGAGTATGGTATCATGGTTTGAGCGAGTAACTTAAATTCTAAATGTTTTTTAATGGTTTTTATATTAAATTAAATAAATAAATAAAATTTAAAAATAAATTAGAACCTAATTCTAAAATATATTTTATTATTTTATCATGTTAGAAATTAAAATAAGAGAACATAAATAAAAATAAAAAATGGAAATTAAACCACAACTTGAAAAGGGATTAAGGTTTAGAAAGTTGTATTCCTTCAACTTCTAAACGTGAAAATAGAGGTTTCTCTATTCTTCTACGGCACAACATAGTGGCTACCATCCTCCTCTCTGATCACCCTTCGATTCAATCTACCCTCATCCTGTCTCCCTTCGCTTTCCTCTTCTCCTATCCATGATGCTTCATCTCTGTTCGTATTCTTCTTACAAACAGCGGCAAAAACCTCCTCCTCTCGCTTTCTCGATTTCCCTTCCATGCTTCATTCTGTCATCTCTCCAAACAAACATCAACAACAAAACTCAATTCCTCCATCGATTCTTATTTTTGCTCTTAGTATCGCTCAAATCTCTCTCTCGGTTCTCCTCTCTCAACTTTATTGTTTTGCTTCAGACTGGCTAAGCCATGGATTCAACTTCGTTTTCAAAGATTTTTGAACAAAAAGTGCAAAAGGGAAAGTGAAGCAGACTTACCGATTGTGGAACTTTGACGTTGTTGCGAACAAAAATGGAAAACCAGAGATTCCAGGTATGATTATGATTCAACCTTATTCTTCTTCCCTACTTTTCATTTTTACGATTTTGGTGCTACTGTGTTTTTGCAGTGTTATGTGGTAGATTTGTGTATGTCGTTATTGTGGCTGAAATGAAAATGGAAGGTGCTGAAGAGCTTGTGACTGAAGCTTGTGAGGGCAAATTGTGGAGGAAGGATGAGTTCTGACTTTTGGCAGAGCTTTTGTTATGTTTATTTCTATGGGTTTTTTGGATGTGTGATTGGTGTGAGATTATTGGTTTTTCTGTGTGTTCTTCGTGCGTTTTTGCATAGAGATGTATGGAGTTTTTCTATGGTTTTGGCAAGTGTATTGGTCTCTCTTTTTGTGTTGTCTATCTAGGTTCTCTTTTCTCCTTAACACCTCCTCCTTTTTGAACACAGAAAAGGGGTTTATGTAACGTGAGATTAAGTGGGTTTGGGGGGGAAAATGAGATAAGTTTGAACACAATTGGTATGCTGTCTTTGTGCTTCAGGGTGCAGGTTTTTGTCTATGTCTATTTTGGTGTTTGTATGCAGGCTGGACAGAATTATGCAACAGGTTTTGGTTTGTCGTGTTTTGTTGGACAATTTTATGAAGGTTTGGGCAGTAATGTGCAGGTGATATCTTTCCTCTCTCATCTTTCTATGACACAAAGCTGTTGCTTTTTTTTCTCCATATAATTATGAAGGGTTAGTACTTTCTAGGAACATGATGACACAATAGGGTGTTGTGAGTTACTTGATGACTTGCTATTTTTATGAACTGCTGCTTATTTTCATTTGCTGCAAACCTGCCATTTGCTTGTCTTATATTTGCTGTTGTTCTATTGTTGTTCTGCTTTGATATTCTGGTGTGTTTAGCTGCTTCCTGGTTTGCAACTTTGGGCTGCGTTGTTGTTGTTGGTGTATCTGCCTTGGCCTGCTGTTGCTTTTTGTTTGCTAGCCTGTGGCTTTTGTGATGCAATGCTTGTTGGTTGCAACCTTGGTCTTGTTACACTGGTTTTATGACTTTAGCAGCCTACTGCTTGCGCTGCTGCTTGCGGTGTTTATTGTTTTTGTTGTTTTTATGTGTTGTTGGCAGTTTGCTTAGGCTGTAATTTGGCAGTGTAGCTTTAATTTGACAGCTTGACTATTTCGCTTTAGCAACAAGAAAATGTTTGCAATTTTCTTTCTCCTTTTTTTGTGAACCAAAAGGGAAACTTTTTGTGATTTGCAATTGGGAGAAATGGTCCATGATTAAAGATAAACCCCTTCTGATTTCTGATTCCAAATACCAACCTTGATGATGAGCATTTTTATTTTAACAAATAATTGTTTGGAAATTTTCACCTATCAATTGTTTGCTAATTTTTCTTTTCTCGATCTTGTTTCATGAACACTGAGAATTGGACGGCCAAAGCGAGGCAATGTGAAGAGAAGATCATGGCTAGTAAGAAGTGGACGCGTTTCTTGAAGATGAAGACTTGGAGAAGCACACATTACTTCTCTCTTTGTAAAAAAAACAATTGTAATTTGTATTTCACACTGTAACATGCCTTGTAACTTGTCTCAAAAATGTAATGAGCACGAATTTGACCGAATTTATTAATGATGAACTTTATTGTAGAAATCAAATAACTCTTGAATCTTGTTTGAATTCTGAAATTCTCTCTTGAATAATTCGAATGCACGTCTTAACTTTGTAAATCAAACCTCAAGAAATCATGAATAATGGTTGTAACTTGTTCTTCAAGCAATCAATGTGCCTTATCTTTCAAAATCCAATCAAACTCTCCAAGAAAATAAATGCTTGAGAATTTAATTCCACTGGTTAATTCGAACCCAAAACACCGGTCGCTTAAACCTTGATCTTCATATCATGCCTGAACCACACTTGCACTTCTCGACCAGAACCCTAATTTTTGATATTCAACCCACAATAACTTGTAACTTAAGCAACAAAAACATGTCTTGATGGTCATTAACCCCCAGCCTCATTTCTTGTGCCCAAACTCCAAATTTGCCAACTTAAACTGCAAACTCTCGACTCAATGGCTTAGAGACTTTAAGAAGAAAACTTGAAATGCGAAGAGATGAAATTCTTGACCTAATGCCCTGAGCTTTGAGCCATCTTTGAGGCAGGCGAAATAAACATCTTCCCAGAAACCGAAGACCCCAAAACCCTAGCCTTTTGACCAGCAAACATAGGGAAATAAACCCTAATCCAGGCTCTGATAAATTTGAGCAAGAACCAACCTTGTAACGTGATGACAAAATTCGTTCCACGATCCACTAATCGAGAACGAGATGCGTTTCCCTTTTACCTGATAAGAAAACTCCAAAACAAGATTAGACATAAAGAGGGCGCAACCATAATAACTCAAACCAAAGCGCCTGATCCCATGAGATGCGGGATATGCCAATGACTGAGTAATAAAATGATGCAAATGGAATGTAAAGTTCAAAGCTAGACAAAAATAAAAGAGATAGGGAAAATTTGGGGTACGACAACACCCACTTTGTACCAATGACGTTGAATCCTTTTGGTTTGGGAACCAGATTCCATACGTCATTTCTGGTGAATTGATTCAGTTCCTCATGTATTGCCAGAATCCAGTCATTGTCCAGAAGTGCTTCATCAATTGTTGTTGGTTCAATCAGAGAGACCAGTCCCATGAGAGATTCTTCAGAGTTTCTGAATGTTGATCTTGTTTTGATTGGATCATCCTTCTTTCCCAGTATTGTATCTTCTGGGTGATCAATGCTTCTTCTGGATAGTCTTTTCTGGAGTTGATCAACAGAATATGCTGGATTGCTTGCAGTAACTCTTTCTGATGTTGAGGGAGTGTCTCTGTTAAGAACTTCTGATGAGTTGTCTTCAGTACCTGTGAGTTCAACTTCCATACCTACAAGGAATTCCCCCTGCTTTGACTTTTGAGAGTCAAGCTTATCATCAAACCTAACACTGATTGACTCTTCAACAATCTGTGTTTCTGTATTGTATACTCTATACCCTTTTGAGCGTTCAGAGTATCCTAACATAATACACTTTTGTGCTTTGGAGTCAAACTTGTTCAAATAATTTTTTGTATTCAGAATAAAGCATGTGCATCCAAATGGATGAAAATAAGAAATGTTGGGCTTTCTGTTCTTCCACTATTCATATGGAGTCTTTTCCAGAATAGGTCTTATAGAGATTCTATTCTGAATGTAACATGCTGTGTTAATTGCCTCTGCCCAGAAGATCTTAGAAACGTTAGTCTCGTTGATCATGGTTCTGGCCATTTCTTGCAATGTTCTGTTCTTTCATTCTACTACTCCATTTTGCTGGGGAGTTCTAGGATAAGAGAAGTCATGCAAGATGCCTTTTTCATTAAAAAATAATTCAAAATTTTTATTTTCAAATTCCCCACAATGATCACTTCTGACTTTGACAATTCTAAGATCTTTTTCATTCTGAACTTGGTTGCAGAAGGTAACGAACACAGAGTGTAACTCGTCCTTGTGTCTTAAGAACTTTACCCATGCCCATTTCTATAGTCATCTATGATTACTAACCCATACTTCTTGCCGCTGACTAACGCAGTTTTGACTGGTCCAAATAAGTCAATGTGCAGAAGTTCTAATGGCTTAGAGGTGGAAACAACATTTTTGGATTTGAAAGCAGGTTTTGCAAATTTGCCTTTCTGACATGCTTCACACAGAGAATCTGAGCTGAACTTCAAATTAGGAAGTCCTCTGACCAGATTGAGTTTGTTAATCTGAGATATTCTTCTCATACTAACATGCCCCAATCTTTTGTGCCAGACCCATTGCTCGTTGTTAACAGAAAGTTGGCATTTTACATTCTGACTCTTTTGTTCAGAAAGTTTTATTTTATAAATGTTGTTTTTCCTCTTTCCATTAAATAGGATAGTTCCATCTTTCTGACTAACAGCTTTGCATGAATTTTGATTAAAGATAATATCATAACCGTTATCAGTTAATTGACTTATGGATAACAGGTTATGCATTAATCCATCAACTAATAATACATTATTTATAGAGGGAATATTTCCATTACCTACTGTTCCAGAGCCAATGATTTTTCGTCTCTAATTGCCTCCAAATCCTACGTAGCCTCCAGGCTTAAGTTCCAGGATTTGGAACATATGCCTTCTTCCCGTCATGTGTCGTGAGCAGCCAGAGTCCAGGTACCATGACTGGTGTCTTAGCCTTGCTGCTAAAGATATCTGCTACATGTATAATTTTATCCTTAGGTACCCACATTTTTTTGGGTCCTGATTGGTTAGTTTTACCAAAATTTTGATTGAATTTTGGTTTGACAGAGTAATCACTACTTGTGTATTTTATGTCATGTGTGTGCCCATATATAAAGTGTGATTTGAGTGGTGTGCGTTTTATAACTAAGTCCATGGCATTTTTTGGTGTAGATACCTTACCTTGATATCCTATCTCTTTTATTCAATTTCTACTAACTCCATAGATCATTGAAGCCATCTTGCTTCTGCCTATGTTTTTAGCTAGAAACTTCTGAAAGCTGTGATCATACTCTTTAATGATCTCATCAGCATTACTGGGAGTCTCAGAGATAGTTTCCTTCTGAGAGTTTTGCAAGTCATTTTCTAATTCTGAAATTTTTTCTTTTAACTCAGAATTCTATAATCTGAGACTCTCATACTTTTCAGAGTCAGAGGCAAGATCCCTTTTTAGGTTCCTGAATTTGAATCTGATTTGCGGATACCTTTCCAGAATTTCATTTAGACTTTCTGCAAGTTCAGCCTTAGTAAAGTTTATGGTAAAATCAGGAAATACCTCTTCAGTGTCTGATTCTGAGTCTGAACCAGAAGCTTCACTGTCTTCTGATACGTTTGCCATGAGAGCTATGTTTGCTCTTTCATCATCTGATTCCGAGTCAACTTCAGATGTGTCAGAATCATCCCATGTAGCCATGAGGCTTTTCTTCTTTTCCTTGAAGAACTTCTTTTTGGGCTTTTCTTTCTGAAGCTTTGGGCAATCACTTTTTTAGTGCCATTGCTTGTTACATTCATAGCAGATGATGTCCTTGTTATTTGGCTTTCTATATCCTGAAGAACCTTCAGATCTTCTGTGTCCAGAGGAAGACTCAGACTTTCTGTATCTGGAGGAGGGTTCATTCTGATTCTCTAATCTTCTGGGATTTCTGAACTTCCTTTGTCTCTGCTTCCACAGTTGGTTCACCCTTCTGGAGAGGAGAGAAAGTTCATCTTCTTCTGATGAGGATCCATCAAAAGTTTCTTCCACAACCTGCAAAACCTTAGAGTCAGATTTTCTGTTAGATTTTAAAGCTAATGGCTTACCTTGCTTTTGAGGCTCATCTTCTTCTAGCTCTATCTCGTGACTTCTGAGGGAGCTGACAAGTTCCTCCAGAGAAATTTTGTTGAGATCTTTGGCTAGCTAAAGTGCTGTGACAATTGGCCTCCATTATTTGGGAAAACTTCTGATGATCTTCTTAACGTGATCAGCAGTGGAATACCCTTTTTCAAGAATCTTTAGTCCAACAACAAGGATTTGGAATATTGAAAACATAGTTTCTATTAATTCACTATCTTCCATCTAGAATGCCTCATACTTCTGAATGAGTGCAAGGGTCTTGGTCTCTTTGACTTGAATGTTGCCTTCATGCGTCATTCTCAGAGAGTCAAACATGTTCTTAGCAGTCTCTCTGTTTTATATTTTCTCATATTCTGAGTATGAGATGGCGCTGAGAAGTATCGTTCTGGCCTTGTGGTGGTTTCTGAATTCACGCTTTTGCTGATCAGACATCACTTTTCTGTCTATCTTCTGACCACGTCCATCCACTGGGTGCATGTATCCATCAGTCACCATGTCCCACAGATAAGCATCATGAGCCAGAAAGAAACTCTCAATTCTGTATTTCCAGTAGTCAAAGTTTTCTCCATCAAAGACTGGAGGTTTGCCACTGAATATATCCTTGTCTTCATGGTTGTCATTGTTGATGTTTTAGCTTGGTCCCACCATAGTGTTTTTTCTGAAGCTTGGATCTTGTACTGACACGGTTAAGTGTTTAAGCTCAGAACCAGGCGCTCTGATGCCAATTGAAGATGTGAAAAACACAAGAAGGCGGAGGGGGGTTGAATTGACAAACTTGAAATCAAATGCGAAATGACACAATATTTTTATCCTGGTGCGTTTGATCTCAAACTACTCCAGTCCACCCATCAACGTGATTTCGCCTCTCTCCAACGAGGTCTTAATTCACTAATCTCAACAAGATTACAATCACTACTTTAACAACTGTTAAAGTTTTCTTGAGTGCAACCACAATCCGGTTAATCTCAAGGAACACTGTTTCAATATAATTATACAAGATATGTGTTGTTGTTTTTCTTACAAAAACTGTTTATCACTACTGTGATAAATTACACAGGATTATAGCTTGGAAATGTAAAAGATATTGCTTGCAGCTTTGAATATGCGTGAGTGGTAATGTAGCAAAATCGTTCTTAATTTTGAATGCTGACTTTGTTTATATAGGCAGTGGAATAACGTTGATCATAAATCATGTTTAATGTCATTAACACACTTTCCATTTGGAGAAGATCTTGTCTGAAAGAAGCCGTTGGAATTGATGCTGTTATGAATGATCAATAACGCTTCAGAATCTTATCTCCTTGCCTGCTGATGATGCTTCAGAATATTAATGACTTGGATTGGTATGTTCTTGTTCAGAATCAGAGTTTACTTTGATTAAGTGCAGGTTCTGGTCATCAATCTTCAGCGCATGTTCTGATTACTTCAACGTGTAGCTCTTATGGCTTATCTTCTGATGCTGATATGGTCAGAACTTCTGCATACATAAAAACATAATTCTTAGGGTGCATATTTGTTCTTTGTATTTATTATTTATTCTTTGTACTTGTTATCATCAAAACTCTAACCAAGGGTTGTAGAATAAAACTATGTTCTAACAAAAATTTCTAAGTAGTAGGACCATGCCCCCGTGTTGTACCCCAAAATTTGCCCTCCCATATTCTTCAAAGTTTTGACAAGCATCATCTCAATTTGCTCAAGTCTACTCAAGGGTTGCACAGTTCAAACCATCCTCCTAAGCCAGTCAAATTAGGGTTTTGGTTCTTGCAAGGAAGTTGAGGTTTTCAAGGGCTCAATCAAGTCACATATGCCTATACACATTGTCAAGCATCCACATGTCAAGTTGCAAGACTCACAAGGTCAAGTTGCACAGTCAAAAACCCTAATTGCTTCACAATCAACTGTAGGGGTAAAATGGTCATTTGGCAGTCAAAATTCAAAATTTTTGGTCAACATCTTATTTTGAAGCCACAATCATCATTGGATCAAATCTTGATCATGATTCCACAAGAATGGCTCAAAAATCATCAAGATGCAAAAGTTTCCATTTTTGGACAGGTGAAAAAAGTCAACTGTAACTTGACCAAGGCATAACTTTTTCATGGTTCATCAGAAAAATACCATCCAATGCTCATTTTGAAGGGGATGACATTTCCTACAACTCATCTTCACATTCCAAGTCCAAGAAATGCTCTCACAAAAAGTTATCAATTTCAACATTATAGGTCATTTTCAAAAGTCAACAAAAAGGCATTTTAAGTCAAAGACCATAACTTGAGATTGGTAACTCAAAATGACATGGTACCAAAGGCATTGGTTAGAGGACTTCAAGACCTTTCCAAAATGTCCAAGAACATGTTCATATGATCAAAATTGAGCAAGATATGCATTGGAGAAGTTGGGAAATTTTTGTGAAATGGCAAAAGTCAACTATCCTTGAAACTTCAATTTTTGACAAAAGGGCCCACTTTTTTCCACTTGATTCAGCCTTGTTATGCCACCCACGTGTCCCATGATCAATTTCAAGACCAAATAA
This sequence comes from Vicia faba, assembly GCA_948472305.1. Lineage (NCBI taxonomy): Eukaryota > Viridiplantae > Streptophyta > Magnoliopsida > Fabales > Fabaceae > Vicia > Vicia faba. The sequence goes on along the minus strand of OX451740.1, from coordinate 1,141,393,879 downwards.
TTATTTTTCTATTTTTATTTAATTTTTATGGATTTAATTCATTTTAATCCATAATAATTCAAGTAAATCTAAAAAAATTAATTAAATGGTATCTTATGGTTTGAATAGCCTTCATGAAGCATTTGCAACCTACCAATTTCATGCTAAGCTCATTTAGGCATGAAAATTCAAATTTTGAACAAGCTTTGAAAGGCCTTTAATGGTGGTTAAGACAAAATCCAAAGTTTAATTGCAATGGTTAAAGGCTCCTAAATGTGACTTATTCTCACTCATTACTATATATACAAGCCTTGCAAGCCTCATTCACAACCTAGAGTGTGCACAAACGGCCAGAGCAAAATCCAAAAAGTGTCAAAAAAAAGTGTAAGATCAAAAGGAGTGTTGCAAGTATTTTCATGCCAAAAGGAGAACGTGACTCTCTTCTTTGCCATACTCTGAAGCTAAAGCAACCCTTGCCACGTCCTAAGGTCCATCATACCGCTCTGTAAGTTTTCCCAGGTCCCCTCAAAATCCCATATTATTTTTTGTTACGTACTTGCGTGCAGGCTTCAAAGAAGGCTTATCATGCGCCTCACAAATCCAAAGCGCCAGGTGGCTACAGGCATGCATCCAAAGGCCAGGAAGTGATCCTCACCATGCACTCAGTCAACCAACAAACACTTGATCCAAGAAGTCAACGTGGCTGGATGAGTAATGGGCCTCAGATTCCAATTTTCACCTCCATATTGGGCCCAGACCCCCTCCCTTGGTTTATCCTTTTTCTTTTCCTTTTTATATTTTCTAATTTAATTATTAACTTTTTTTAATTATTATTATTATCACCAAAATTAATTATTTAACCCTTTCACAATAAAAAATCAAAAAAAAAAAAACTAATATTATATTTATTATTAATTTCATTTTACTTTTGTAAATAAATACTAATAAATTGAATTAGTTTTAATTAGGCAACTTTAACCTTTTTTTTCTTAATAACTAAAATAAATTTAGAATTAGGTTTTTATTAACTTTTAATTTTATTTCCTTTTATATTATTTCATTAAAAACATAAAAATACAAAAACATTTTTCTTTTAATAAATTAATTAATTAGTCATTAATTCTAATTTCATTTAATCACAAAAAAGGACAAAAAAAATTAATTCTTTTCTTAAAAGGGTCAAAACCCTTAAGGCATTCCCGATTAACTTTTATTCGCGCGCATTTTATTTTGATTATTATGTAATTGCTTCCAAGTATGTAATAGTAATTAGGTTTATCGCTTTATTTAATTTCTCGTACTTATTTACCAAAACTGGTCTTTGTATTTTTGGCGATGTATAGACCCGCGCCTTGTAATAGCGTAGAATTTATATTTCCGCACCCCTAACTGCTAATATGCCTGCAAGAATGTATGTAAATAAAACCAATCCGTAGCTCACAAATAACATGTACAAGACAAACATAAACTGAAATTGAACACACAAGCACATGCCACTTCTTAGGGTACGCCTCACTGGTTGCCTCGAAACGTGGTCATCAAGTATAGGGTGTCTTAGAGGTCGCCCTTCTGTCTAAAAGATCCAGTTGCCTCGAAACGGTTGCCTCGGATAAAAGGATCTAGGACATTAGGGTTACTTCTAAGATGTCCTACCATTGCTTCGGTGACCACATTGTCCCGATAATCGAATGGACCCGAACACCTCCAACGATGGTGCTACCTACCTCTCAATGGTAGGATAGCACTATCTAAAAGACTCTTACACAACTTAATTCCTTAGAGTAGGTAGATCTCATGGGTGCTTGCTCTTTTCGAAACAAACAAAAACAACTTTTCGCACCTCACACTTTCAAAAGATTTCAAACAAATTTTTCATACACACTTGAGGACAGATACAAGAGTTACTTAGAAATTTTTCAAACGAAACTTTTTCAAAACCCACACACACTTGAAAAGCAAACAAATTTTGAAAACATAAGAGCAAGTACCTAAGAGCCCGTGGATAACCACGGATAGAAAGGGTGCTAACACCTTCCCTTTCTATAAATCTACCTCCGGAACCGAGAAACATTCTCGAATAAGGAATTTTGCTGTGCTTTTGTCCTTTCCATGTTAGAGAACATAAAAGACGGTGGAGACTCTTGCTTACCGCGACATTTCGCGAAACCAGCTTAAAAACAGTCAGTTCTATTTCCACCGATCACAGAACTGGCGACTCTGCTGGGGAATTAATAAAGTGAGGTGTACCTTAGGAATAGTTCATCATCATGTTTTCAATTGCTTGATCTGTTTGCTTTAAAATTGCGGGCCTGTTTTGGGAGTTTCATAGATCCTAACCCGGATTTGGGGGATACCTCTTAGAAAGTAGCAACAAACTGTGAGGGAACTGTGCGGGGTATACCAACACGGTTGAAGCAGTTTGCTACGTTGATGTGGCACTTTGGTGAGTACCGGTAACCCTTGAGTCAAGTCAAGGAGAGTACGGGGCCGCCGCGTGGTGTCGTGAAGCATCAACTGACCTTAGGAACCTTACTTGAACCATCCTGGCCTCTTTAGGGGTAGTGAGATGACTGACTTTGGTGCAGTCCGAAGTTGGTTGATACTTGATACTGCACTCATTGAGGGTTGTTTTCTTGGAATATTTTGATCGCCAGTCCAGTGGCTAAGTCAAAACAATGAACATAGAAAACAACCCAATGATATTGAGCTCCTTAGAACCCGGTTACTTTTGATAGGACAGGTTTTTGAGCCCACCAACTTCAAGAGGGTAGTACCCCAAACCCCATGCTGGCCTAAACTCTAAGGGCTTTGTGTGACTTGTGTGCCTTCAAACTTGACTACTTGCATACTTGTTATCTGACACTTGAGCTTCTTGCAGGTTTTGTTTACAGTCCTTAATCTGGACTCATAACAGGGTTTACCTACATCACTCCATGCATAACATAACATCATACCATTGCATACATCCTACATAAGGACTAATCCATTTCAAGGATCTCAAGGATTTGTGATGCAGGTCATGATGAATCAAATGTCTAGCAAGGGGCAAAGGGGATTTATTTTCCTCTAGCCAAGGTTAATGACTTGAGTCAGGGGCTATGACCCACTAGATATGGTGAGCCTTGACTCTTGAAGAAGGACTCTCAACAACACGAAGTTCCTTCAATCAAGCTACGAAATTCAAATCCTAACAACTTTTCTTGTTTACCCCACGAGATCCTTGAAAACATTGCATGCATACATACATATCACGACATTACAGGTACTCCTTTGACAGGTCACTTACCATCTTCGCTGTTTATTTCAGAAATGGCTTCCCAACAAAACAACCAGGATCTTTATGCTCAAGAGACTCGGTTCGGGAAGATCCTCCTAAATCTATCCAAGGGGCAGGAAGAGCTGAGAACACTCCTCATGGGGAATTTGGTCAGGGAGAGTCCCGAAGACGACAAGGACGAACGGATGAAACATCTGCAAGCTGAGGTGGATGTAATGAGAACCCAGATGCTGGGGCAAATGGCTCTTATCCAAGACTTATCTCAAAGACAAGGAGAGCTCAGGGTTCTCGTCAACCAACTGCTTCGGGATAACCAACTGGGGAAAACATCTAAGGTTGAAGAGCAAGCCATCATTCAACCACCTGTGGGGCAAGAAGACAAGGGAAAAGCTCCTCAGTTTGCTTCAGGGTCACAAGCCCAGCATCAACATCACCAGTATCAACAGGGTAATCGGCGTAAGTGAAATACGTCTGGAAGACATTTCTCGGAGACTGGTATACCATCATCACTAATACTGAAACGCTTGTTGGAGGTCAAGCTGATTGCTTTAAAGGATCCTCCTAAGAAGCTCAACATAACCTCCCTGAAGTACAATCCTGATGAGAGGTGTGCATACCATTCTGACAGTCCTGGACATGACACCGACGACTGTTGGAGCTTGAAGAACAAGATCCAGGACTTGATCGACAGAAGGGTGCTGGAGTTCATGCCGGGTGGAAAAATGAAAATCTTCTGCTGAGAATCTTCCATTTGAGATGACTAGTTCAAACTAAAAATAAAAAAAAAACTTTTGTTCATTCGAATGTTCAAGTTGTATTTTTCTTTGATTGTTCAAACATTTTATTCATGTCAAACATTGTTATTTCATTAATACATCGCATATGTCTGTTTTGAATCAATATATTCGCATTCGCTATATTCAAACTGCTTTCATTTTTTGATGTTCAACTCTCGGTTAATAATTCTAAGCCTCTTGAGGGAGGATGACGAAAACGATACCACAATCTACAATATGCTTTTGAACAGACCCCGCTGATGAGGTACATGCATTGTTTCAATTCCTAAACACTGGAGTTATAAGGAAGATAATCCCTCGTCAACCCCTTTGAGCCAAAGAAGTAGGAGTTTTTCTTTTCGAAAATTAAAACCCTTAATCATAACCTGGGGCAGGGTAGTTCTCTCAGTTGACCCAAGTGCACAACGAATGGCACCAAATAGGTCCTTACAAAATAAAAGACGATGATGGTTCTCTATAATCGTAAGGACAGGCAGTCATTATCTCTCAAAATAAAAGCCCAATAAGTCAAAACCTATGAAGGAGACTTACACAAAAAACGGGGGCATCCCGCTGACTGTAATCACAAAAGAAACAGTTCAGGCAAAAAATAGGGATAATAAAATCAAAAAAGAAAGAGGTCCTACAAACCCTCAACAAGAAGAAATGACTGCCTATTCAAAATAAATTGTCAACATTCGAACCATCACCGGAATATCAAAGCAAAGACTCAAACAAAGTCTGACGCACGATTAGCTGAGTTTAGGTTTGAAGAACATCACGAAGAACGGGTGGGTACAAATAAAATTTGAGCCTATATCCTTTGTTTCTTAAACCGTGACCCAGACCACGTTATAACCCTTAAAAGTCCTAGCTGAAGCATGGGTTAGTTCGAAAGCATACTATTACGAAAGGTATCTTGACTCCTTAAGGCTTGCGGTAAAATAACGAGTTGACATCACAGTTTACAAAAAATTTCACTTGTTTTTATGAAAAAACTGCATTTTCAAAAACTTCAAGACAGACATAAGCTTTGCATTTTTAATATAACATTGCTTGCATGTGACTTTTTGTTCGAACAGCAGAGAAATTCGCACGAAGAATATCTAATGAACAAAAACACTTCCAACCAAGGGGCACGGTCTGATCATGGTCCATCATCTGGGGCAGTTAAGTTAAGATTCAGAGAATCTCTCAAATGCCAAATGCTAGGGGAAGATCTCCGTCTGAGTCACTTGGGGCATTGGACACAAATTCCAACAACGAATCTTGCCTAATCAAACATCTTCTGGTCACATGGAAACACAATAACAGGGGTACCTCCCTACATCCTGAGAGCGTGGACATAGTCGAAAAAAAAATACTGCGCATAACCAAAGACCCGCTAGGTTGACACACCTAGGCAAAAATAAGGGCTTCCCGGCGAACCAAAAGGGTTCGGGCAAAAATAAGGGATGAAAAAAAATCTGTACACCCGGCAAGTCGAAAACTTGAAAAGACGGCTTGGGCAAAAATGGGTATCCCGGTGGACGGAAAACCCGAAAGGGCGGTCCAGGCAAAAGTTAGGGATCAAAAGCGTACGACTATGCTCCGTCATCTCGTCACTTGCCTACCAGGAGAAGATTTGTCAACCGGCAGTCATCAAGCGCCTCCACATGTATCTTCTCCCACAGAAACAGGGGCAATATGAGTTGTCTAAGCGGTCTAGTTGCTCCGTCCACCCAGGTACCAAGGTAAGTTCAGCTGAAGAACGTAACCAAGATACTTTCACTCCCCGCAGAGTAAGACCAAACTCAACAATACTCTTCCCCAAGCAGAGTTAGTCTCCTGTCATCCCTAACAAGGCACTGTATCTCCAGCAAGTCAGCGATACTCTCCCCAAGTAGAGTTAGTCTACTGTCAGCCTTAAAGAAGTTGGGTATCCCCAGAAGATCTCAACATTCCCCACCGGAGTATACAGATGTTCCTAAGCAAGCATCCCCGGCAATCTTAATATAAGATTGTTCCCCGGCGGAATACAGACACCCCAGTGGAGCCGCTTCCCCAGTGCAGTCCAAAAGTTTCCCCAGGAAAGTTGAATCAATCTCCCCAGTAGATTCTGGAAGCTTATCCCCAGTAGATTCTGGAAGCTTATCCCCTATAAAGTACGAACGCCTCCCCGGCTATATTCAAAAGTTATTCCCCACCAGGGCTTATAACTGGGTTATCCTCAGCTAATTACCACGGAAGGATCGTCCTCGGCGAAGTTCTTCCTATCCCCCAGCGGAATTCATCAAAATCCTCAACATAAGCTTATCAACGGAATCCCCAGGGGAGTTATCATCAAAACCTCAGCGAAGTATCTCTTCCCACAGAGTAATTCCCCGCAGAGTAATCTCTTCAACAAGTTTATTACCCAACGAAGTCATCTTCTCCTACCGGTCTATTCTTGCAACCCTCATCTCCAGCGGAAACAAAGAACTCAACTCTTCAAAATCAGCCCAGGATTCAACTTCCCGGCATCCGTCAAGGATTTATTTTCCTAGACAAAAATACATTCATAAAAATCACATTATCATACACCATGACGCATGCATATACGCATCATAACACACAAATCTCATTTATTCTTGAGAACATCTTAATATCATGCAGTTCATGCATCATGACACTGCATACAGCTAACGTTTTGCCTTTTCAGGAAAAGGTCAATCAAAAGATGATTACCATCTACCTCTACAGTTCCAGATCGACATTGGTAACAAGCCAGGAAAATTCTGTGGACGACTGATCGTGGGTTAATATCTGAAACCAGACAAGACAATCATCCACTTGATCATCATGAAGCAACCCCACACTGGTTCCTTCTCAACTTCAGATGTAGTTTTACACGAACTCATCATCAGGCAACCCCACACCGGTTCCTTCTCAATTTTCAGACGAAGTCTTACACGAACCCCTCACAAAGTAACCCAACACTGGTTCCTTTTCTTTCAGAAGAAGTCTTACACGGACTTATCATCAAAGTAACCCTACACCGGTTCCTTTTCTTCCAGAAGAAGTCTTACACGGACTTATCATCAAAGTAACCCTACACCGGTTCCTTTTCTTTCAGAAGAAGTCTTACACGGACTTATCATCAAAGTAACCCTACACCGGTTCCTTTTCTTCCAGAAGAAGTCTTACACGGACTTATCATCAAAGTAACCCTACACCGGTTCCTTTTCTTCCAGAAGAAGTCTTACACAGACTTATCATCAAAGTAACCCTACACCGGTTCCTTTTCTTCCAGAAGAAGTCTTACACGGACTTATCATCAAAGTAACCCTACACCGGTTCCTTTTCTTTCAGAAGAAGTCTTACACGGACTTATCATCAAAGTAACCCTACACCGGTTCCTTTTCTTCCAGAAGAAGTCTTACACGGACTTATCATCAAAGTAACCCTACACCGGTTCCTTTTCTTTCAGAAAAAGTCTTACACGGACTTATCTCAAAATGACCTTACCCCGGTTCATCAAGAAGTTTTACACGAACTTACCTTGCAGTAACCTTACCCCGGTTCCTCCAGAAGTCTTACACGGACTTATCTCAAGATAACCTTACCCCGGTTCATCCAGAAGTTTTACACGAACTTACCCTGCAGTAACCTTACCCCGGTTCCTCCAGAAGTCTTACACGGACTTATCTCAAGATGACCTTACCCCGGTTCATCAAGAAGTTTTACACGAACTTATCCTGCAGTAACCTTACCCCGGTTCCTCCAGAAGTCTTACACGGACTTATCTCAAGATGACCTTACCCCGGTTCATCCAGAAGTTTTACACGAACTTATCCTGCAGTAACCTTACCCAGGTTCCTCCAGAAGTCTTACACGGACTTATCTCAAGATGACCTTACCCCGGTTCATCCAGAAGTTTTACACGAACTTATCCTGCAGTAACCTTACCCCGGTTCCTCCAGAAGTCTTACACGGACTAATCTCAAGATGACCTTACCCCGGTTCATCCAGAAGTTTTACACGAACTTATCCTGCAGTAACCTTACCCCGGTTCCTCCAGAAGTCTTACACAGACTTATCCCGAAGTAACCTTACCCCGGTTCCTCCAGAAGTTTTACACGAACTTATCCCGAAGAAACCCTACACAGGTTCTCTCTCTCCAGACGTAGTTTTACACGGTCTCGTCGTCAAAGAAACCCTACACAGGTTCTCTCTTTCCAAAGATACAGTTTTACACGGACTCGTCATCAGAAACCCTACCCAGGTTTTACTTCTTCCAGGATGCAGTTTTACACGGGCTCATCATCAAAGTAACCCCACACAGGTTCCCTTCTCAAACTCCAGACGTAGTTTTACACGGACTCGTCATCAGTAAACCCTACACAGGTTTCCTTCTCAGCTCTAGATGCGGTTTTACACGGGCTCATCATCAAAGTAACCCCACACAGGTTCCCTTCTCAAACTCCAGACGTAGTTTTACACGGACTCGTCATCAGTAAACCCTACACAGGTTTCCTTCTCAGCTCTAGATACGGTTTTACACAGACTCGTCATCAAAGTAACCCTACACAGGTTCCTTCTCCATTTCAGATGCAGTCTTATACAGACTCATTACCAGTAAACCCTACACAGGTTCCCTTCCTCCAAAGATGCAGTTTTACACGAGCTCATCATCAGTCAACCCCACACAGGTGTCCTTCTTTCCAAGATGCAGTTTTACACGAGCTCATCACCAGTCAACCCTACATAGGTGTCCTTCTTTCCAAGATGCAGTTTTACACGAGTTCATCATCAGGAAACCCTACACAGGTTCCCTCTTTCAACTTACAAAAATTACAATTCAACAGACAACCTCCAGATGGCATCTATAAGCCCATCCACCTACCAACAGTCTCCAAATGGCATCTATAAGCCCATTCCCAACAAGGTTCTGTCACATCTCCAGATGGCATATATAAGCCAATCCTCTCATACCATCTTTCCAAATGGCATCTATAAGCCCATTCCCGACAAGGTCCTGTCACGTCTCCAGATGGCATCTATAAGCCCATCCTCCCATCCACCATCTTTCCAAAATGGCATCTGTAATCCCATTCCCGCTATCACACTGCTGATACTCTACTATGTGAGTGCAAATTTCTGGGCACTTTAGTGTTCAATCATCTTCCACCTTCGGATCACGAAAGGCACGCAAGCCAATCTACATCCTCAGGTCTAAGAAGATTGAACAGGGGCAACTGTTGTACCCCAAAATTTGCCCTCCCATATTCTTCAAAGTTTTGACAAGCATCATCTCAATTTGCTCAAGTCTACTCAAGGGTTGGACAGTTCAAACCATCCTCCTAAGCCAGTCAAATTAGGGTTTTGGTTCTTGCAACGAAGTTGAGGTTTTAAGGGCTCAATCAAGTCACATATGCCTATACACATTGTCAAGCATCCACATGTCAAGTTGCAAGACTCACAAGGTCAAGTTGCACAGTCAAAAACCCTAATTACTTCACAATCAACTGTAGGGGTAAAATGGTCATTTGGCAGTCAAAAGTCAAAATTTTTGTTCAACATCTTATTTTGAAGCCACAATCATCATTGGATCAAATCTTGATCATGATTCCACAAGAATGGCTCAAAAATCATCAAGATACAAAAGTTTCCATTTTTGGACAGTTGAAAAAGTCAACTGTAACTTGACCAAGGCATAACTTTTTCACGGTTCATCATAAAAATCCCATCCAATGCTCATTTTGAAGGGGATGACATTTCCTACAACTCATCTTCACATTCCAAGTCCAAGAAACGCTCTCACAAAAAGTTATCAATTTCAACATTATAGGTCATTTTCAAAAGTCAACAAAAAGGCATTTTAAGTCAAAGACCATAACTTGTGATTGGTAACTCAAAATGACATGGTATCAAAGGCATTGGTTAGAGGACTTCAAGACCTTTCCAAAATGTCCAAGAACATGTTCATATGATCAAAATTGAGCAAGATATGCATTGGAGAAGTTGGGAAATTTTTGTGAAATGGCAAAAGTAAACTATCCTTGAAACTTCAATTTTTGACAAAAGGGCCCACTTTTTTCCACTTGATTCAGCCTTGTCATGCCACCCACGTGTCCCATGATCAATTTCAAGACTAAATAATTATGTTTCTATTTTTATTTAATTTTTATGGATTTAATTCATTTTAATCCATAATAATTCAAGTAAATCTAAAAAAATTAATTAAATGGTATCTTATGGTTTGAATAGCCTTCATGAAGCATTTGCAACCTACCAATTTCGCGCTAAGCTCATTTAGGCATGAAAATTCAAATTTTGAGCAAGCTTTGAAAGGCCTTTAATGGTGGTTAAGACAAAATCCAAAGTTTAATTGCAATGGTTAAAGGCTCCTAAATGTGACTTATTCTCACTCATTACTATATATACAAGCCTTGCAAGCCTCATTCACAACCTAGAGTGTGCACAAACGGCCAGAGCAAAATCCAAAAAGTGTCAAAAAAAGTGTAAGATCAAAAGGAGTGTTGCAAGTATTTTCAGGCCAAAAGGAGAACGTGACTCTCTTCTTTGCCATACTCTGAAGCTAAAGCAACCCTTGCCACGTCCTAAGGTCCATCATACCGCTCTGTAAGTTTTCCCAGGTCCCCTAAAAATCCCATATTATTTTTTCTTACGTACTTGCGTGCAGGCTTCAAAGAAGGCTTATCATGCGCCTCACAAATCCAAAGCGCCAGGTGGCTACAATAATGCATCCAAAGGCTAGGAAGTGATCCTCACCATGCATTCAGTCAACCAACAAACACTTGATCCAAGGAGTCAACGTGGCTGGATGAGTAATGGGCCCAGATTCCAATTTTCACCTCCATATTGGGCCCAGACCCCCTCCCTTGGTTTATCCTTTTTCTTTTCCTTTTTATATTTTCTAATTTAATTATTAACTTTTTTTAATTATTATTATTATCACCAAAATTAATTATTTAACCCTTTCACAAAAAAAAAAGAACTAATATTATTATTATTATTAATTTCATTTTACTTTTGTAAATAAATACTAATAAATTGAATTAGTTTTAATTAGACAACTTTAACCTTTTTTTTCTTAATAACTAAAATAAATTTAGAATTAGGTTTTTATTAACTTTTAATTTTATTTCCTTTAATTTTATTTCATTAAAAACATAAAAATACAAAAACATTTTTCTTTTAATAAATTAATTAATTAGTCATTAATTCTAATTTCATTTAATCACAAAAAAGGACAAAAAAATTAATTCTTTTCTTAAAAGGGTCAAAACCCTTAAGGCATTCCCGATTAACTTTTATTCGCGCGCAGTTTATTTTGATTATTATGTAATTGCTTCCAAGAATGTAATAGTAATTAGGTTTATCGCTTTATTTAATTTCTCGTACTTTTTTACCAAAACGGGTCTTTGTATTTTTGGCGATGTATAGACCCGCGCCTTGTAATAGCGTATAATTTATATTTCCGCAATTTACTTTCCGCACCCCTAACTGCTAATATGCCTACAAGAATGTATGTAAATAAAACCAATCCGTAGCTCACAAATAACATGTACAAGACAAACATAAACTGAAATTGAACACACAAGCACATGCCACTTCTTAGGGTACGCCTCACTGGTTGCCTCGAAACGTGGTCATCAAGTATAGGGTGTCTTAGAGGTCGCCCTTCTGTCCAAAAGATCCAGTTGCCTCGAAACGGTTGCCTCGGATAAAAGGATCTAGGACATTAGGGTTACTTCTAAGATGTCCTACCATTGCTTCGGTGACCACACTGTCCCGATAATCGAATGGACCCGAACACCTCCAACGATGGTGCTACCTAACTCTCAATGGTAGGATAGCACTATCTAAAAGACTCTTACACATCCTAATTCCTTAGAGTAGGTAGATCTCATGGGTTCTTGCTCTTTTCAAAACAAACAAAAACAACTTTTCGCACCTCACACTTTCAAAAGATTTCAAACAAATTTTTCATACACTCTTGAGGACAGATACAAGAGTTACTTAGAAATTTTTCAAACGAAACTTTTTCAAAACCCACACACACTTGAAAAGCAAAGAAATTTTGAAAACATAAGAGCAAGTACCTAAGAGCCCGTGGATAACCACGGATAGAAAGGGTGCTAACACCTTCCCTTTCTATAAATCTACCTCCCTAACCGAGAAACATTCTCGAATAAGGAATTTTGCTGTGCTTTTGTCCTTTCCATGTTGGAGAACATAAAAGACGGTGGCGACTCTTTCTTACCGCGACATTTCGCGAAACCAGCTTAAAAACAGTCAGTTCTATTTCCACCGATCACACCCTGTTTTTACATGGACGCGGTAAGGGCCTTCCCAATTTGTGACAAGCTTGCCCTCGTGAGACTCCTTTTGATTTCTATTTAGAAATAGGTGTAATACGGTGGGAGAACTTACTTGGTTGTTTTGCATTTTATCACAAGTATGCAGATAGCAAGAGTCGCCACCGACTTTTCTTTTATCCATAAGGAAAGGCTGAAAAGAATAGGAAAAACCTTTAGAGATGTTTTCTTGAGTTCAGGGGGTAGATTATGAAAAGGGGAGATATTATCACCCTTTTCATCTGTAGTTATCTACGGGCTCTTAGTTGCTTGCTAGGTCACTTACTTTTGATTGAAAATGTGCTTTGTGTGGTTTTTTGAAAGTATTTTGAAAAGGTGCCATCGTTTAGGCAAACTTTGTAATAGTTCTCGTTCGTAAGAACGTGTACAAAGTGTTGATATTTTGAAAATGTTTCAAGTTTGAAAGATGTTTTGAAAGTGTTGGTGTTTGTTTTGAAAATAGCAAGGATGTTTTGATTTGAAAATGAGCAAGCAACTTAGGAACATTCTACCTACTCAAAAGTCTTTCTTGTTTATTTCCTCTTTCCTTTGACATTGTTATTTTACCATGGATTGGTAAGTAACCTTATCTTTGGATATAAGAGGGAAGAGCAAGGGTCATCGTATAGCCATGAATAACAATGTTGTAAGATATCTTAGCATTTTCTTTAAGGGACTAAGATCATTCATAAGGCAACATTTGTAGCGTCATCGAGGGACTTATGATCTTGTATTTTTGTTTGTTTTTGCTAAGAGTCTTACATGCGTATTATGACCATTTGTTTCTCAAGGAAACAAGTGGAGTTAACCCTAGAGGTGCAAAGTGTGCAAGTGTATCTTTTTCATGCTTGACTTGTCTTGTATTAGGATTTTCTAAGCATTGATTTTATCTTTCTATACAAACCCGAATTACTAGCATTTATATAAAGCGATAAATTGTGGAAAGTAAATATTCTACGCTATTACATTATTTGGGGGATGGGGTATACATTTTTACAAATGGGGATTGCAAGAATTTTAAATCTACTTAACTATTACAACCATATTGAACAATGTTCAAGAATTAAAATAATAATGTACAAGCATGAATAAAACGGAAAAAGAGTATGAATTTGTTTGGATTTTAAGGGTTTTAACTTAATGTCTAAGAAGGAAAAATAATTAACTAAAGATAATAATATTAAACCTGGATTAGCTAAGAAAAGAAAATTAGGTTAAAAAAAGTATTTTTTTAGGGTTTTTTATATGAAAGGTTTTAAGTTAATAAAAATGAAATGAAAATTAATTAATTAAAAGAAACCTAAGTTCTAAATTGATTTTAATTTAAAAGAAAATAATATAATAAATAAATCTAAGTCTAAAATGTTAAAAAAAAAAGAAATTTATTTGTTTAAGAAAATGTTTTTTTTGGTCTTTTTGCATTTATAGAGAAAATGAAATAAATAAGTGTAAATAATAAAATAAAAATATTTTTATATATTTTTTATTAAATAAAAATAAAAATAATAATAATAATAAAAATATAATAAATAAAAAGAAATAAAAAAATAGAATAGGAAAAAAAGAAATAATAAAAGGAAATGGGCCAGAGGTGCAAAAGTAGTCAGGGGGTTAGAAAAAACAAAAAAAAATGGAAAGCCCAATGTGGAGGCCCAGGCGCTGCTTGCTGAAACAAAAAAAAAAGAGTGAAAATGTAAAAAATGAATAAAAGGTAGCGCGCTGGGTGTTGAACCCACGCCCTCTTGGTTACCAGCATGCCGCCTTACTACTGGGGTGGCTATACATCCGTTTATTAAAATGAAATGATAAATACATAACACATAATACTTCCAAGGCTTGTACTTCATCTTCAACCTTCAGCCAGCCAGAGCACCTGTAACTTGTTCATCTCTCAACAAAAATGGAAAGTATAAACATGAAAGTTGTGGCATTTCTTCCCACGAATCCAACCATATAAATAACTAAAGCTATAAATCCAAGATGAGTGAGAATTTTTCTGGCCCTAATTTAAAACCTAAAAATTTCAGAAACTTTAACTCCAAAATTCTCTAAGCTCATGCCATATAAATGTAAACTATGGATATGTATATCTTCGTGGCAATGGTATCTACATTTTATCTTTGAAAGTGAAAGCTTAAAATGCCTATATGAGGAGTTCAAAAATAAGAAAACTCACCTTGCAAGAGGGTATCATGTTTTGAGTTAGAGCAACTTTCAATGAGTTCTAGTGATTGAGTTAGATTCCTCAAGTTCCCAGGAAGCTAATGTGATGCTTGGCTTGAGCTTAAAGTGGCTGAGGAGTTCTAGAGAAGTCAAGTTGCAGACCCCCTATTTTTGAAAATGGAACTTGATGATGGAAGTGTTACAGTTGGGCAAAAGGACTTTGGATGGTTTGTATTTGATGTTTAGAAGCTTTAGGAACCAAAAGGCTTGGAAACGCACGAGAGAGATGTGAGTTTCAAGTTTTTGGTCAGATTATGAAACAATGGAGTTTTTGTGTGTGATTCTAATTTCTAGGGAGTTTGAGGGCTTAAGCATACATGTGTTATCTTGCAAATAGTGTATGTATTTATAGGCAAGAGGTTTTGTGTTCTACAACAAGTGAGAATTTGAATTTACATGTTGTAAAACCTTTACTTGTTTTTGAAGCAAACATGACAAACATCTTCCCAAAGCTTGTACCATGCTATTGTAGAGTGGTTGAACCTTTTACAAGCTTGCTTCTGACTTGTAGATGTTGTGTGTGCAGAAGGATCCATTGAGAGGCTCAAGAAGGGTTGACATTTGCAAAAGCATACTTTTCCAAAATGGAAGTCTTGCCTTTCTTCCAAAAATGGAAAGTTAACTTAGACAAAGCTTGAATTTAATGGATAATAGCCATAAAGTTTGTGTAATCTTATGATTAAGGATAGATACACAAGTTAGGGGGCCTGAAAAGTGGGATTATGCAGCATGGCTATGGATTTGGTTCATGTTCATCACAAAATATGTCTTGCAAAACAAGTTTGAAACCCTAACTTATTGCCTTCGATTCTCTTAGATCAAGTATGGTTTTGATGAGTTCTTGGACATTTTGGAAAGTTTGTAATGTGCTCTACAATCCCTCTTTGAATCACTTTTGCAAAATCCAATTGGAACTATGTGAAACTTGGCCCAGAAGTTAGGTCAAAATCCTGACCAAAATGCTCAAAATTTCACTAAGTGTTTTAGTTTCATGAACATGATTTCATGGATTAATAACTTGAAATCCAAGCATTTCTATGAGGATTTGTGTTCAGAAATGTTTTATATCTCATTGAGATCTATAACTTTCATGTTGAAAGTTTCCTTTGAATCATATTGCATCATGGTGAAAAATTGGCTCAATGTTGTAAAAAATATGAAGTTTTCAACACTTAGAAAAATTTCTATGTTTGAAAACTTTGACTTTTCAAAATGAAATCTTGACTTTTTGATTTCTTGATGAACATGTTTCATATTTTGACATGTGTTGATGAATTATGATCTTTGACACTTTATTTTGATCAAAAAGACAAAGTTTGACTTTTCAGTGTGCAGTTGACTTTTAATCAATTGACTGAAAATCAACTATCAATTAATTGACCTTGAGCAATGTTTTGAGTCACGCCATTAGGTAAAAATGATTCCATTGAAACCTTGAGATCACGTCTCACACCAATTAACCATTTGCTAGGTCAAAAATCAGAAATTTCCCCTTCTCAGGCAAAACCCTAATTTTGACCATTTTGCCCTTTTGATGATCTGATCAAATTTCTTGAGGAATTATGGTCCAAACTTGATCAAATGACATATATGAGCTCATAATGTTAACATAGATAAAAATTATGAAATTTGACTGTAAATTGACCACAGTTGACTTTTTCCCCAATATAACTGATTTTTAGGTCAACTGATCAATTGACTGAGCAAAAATGTGATCCAAGACTTGAAACTTGACATAAAAAATCTTGAGAGTCCAAATGATCCATGAAAGTCATATGAGACATTAAAAGTTCATTTGTCCTTGTGCAATCTCAAACCCTAATTTTTAGTCATCAGTGTTTAAGGAGGTGTCTTGAGCTGATCAGAATAAATCTTTGGAGCAATCTATCTGAAACTAGCATAAGTCTTGTACGTTGTTTGACTGGGAAGAATTAGAATAAATCTTGGAGCAATTTATCTGAACCAGAAATGTTCATTTGAAAAGTATCAGGATAAACCGTTGAGAGGTTTAAACTGAACCAAAAAAGGTCTTGAATATTCTTTAACTGGAGAGAATCAGAGTAGATCTTTGAGCGATTTATATGAACCAGAGAAAGTGCCCACTAGGAAAGAATCAGAATAAATCATTGAGAGATTTATCTGAACCATCAGGGATTTGGAGAAGAATCAAAATAAATCGTTGGGAGATTTATCTGAACCAGAGAAAATGTCTGTGGGAAAGAATCAGAATAAATCGTTGAGAGATCTAAACTGAACCGACATGGATATGGAGAAGAATCAGAATAAATCATTGAGATATTTATTTGAACCAGAGAAGATGTATGTGGGAAAGAATCAAAATAAACCATTGAGAGATCTAAACTGAACCGACATGGATCTGGAGAAGAATCAGAATAAATCATTGAGAGATTTATCTGAACCAGAGAAGACGTCTATGGGAAAGAATCAGAATAAACCGTTGAGAGATCTAAACTGAACCGACAGGGATCTGAAGAAGAATCAGAATAAATCATTGAGAGATTTATCTTAACCAGAGAAAACGTCTGTAGGAAAGAATCCGAATAAACCATTGAGAGATCTAAACTGAACCGACAGGGATCTGGAGAAGAATCAGAATAAATTGTTGAGGGATTTATCTGAACCAGAGAAGGCGTATGAAATAGAGAAAGTGTTTGCAGGAAAGAATCAGCATAAACCATTGAGAGATTTAAACTGAACCAGCAGGGGTCTAAAGGAAATATCTGTTATGTAGATGGTCGACTAGTCCTTTCTCAAGAATTGATCTATAATTGACTTGTTGAAAATTTGACGATAATTTTTTGTTGATTGATCTTTCCTGAAAAGGTGAAGGGTTAGTTTCATGAAATGCCATGATGTATGAAATTCACGGTATAATGTTGTTTCTCAAAATAAATGAGATCACGCTATATGTATCTGTGTTTTCAACGCTATGACGTATGGATGTAATGTATGGACACATTAATTGTTATGGTGCAGTGTTGCTGGAGTCGGGGAAAATAAATCCCTGAGTACTGCTGGGAATGAGGAGTGTGATTCTTCATATTTTAAAGTTGAAGTGTTGATGGATGAGTTTCCACTTATTAGAGAAATAAACTCTGTTGTGGAAGGGAAACATCGTGCATTACTTGTGGACTTCGTGAAATCCTGCTGGGGAATCCTGAGAAACTAGGCGACTTTGACTGGGGAATCTTTGGAGCGGTAACTGGAAGTTTTTTTTCATCAGGGATGTGAGAGAACTTGATACTATTAGGCTGCATACTAGAGATACGTTAGCGATCCTGTAGTGGGATGTCCCGGTTTCCGCTCTTGCTGGAAAAAGTACCTGCGGGGAATTTTGTAGAATGGTCTATAGATATTATCCTATTTCTTAAAGCCATAGTGATTGTATTTCTATTTTCTGTTCCCTTTTTTTTGCTCATTTGTAAACAGTAATCACAGCTCAAATGCATATGTTCAAAAATAATCATTGGACGTTTTTGCAAACAAAATACGGAAATAAAAGAAAAACATATAGTTTTGCACTTTCAAAGGAATATCTATGTATTAACTTGAATAAGTATTTTTTGTACAACGAGACGAACATCCTAGTAAGGGAGTATCATCATAGAAAATGAAAATTGATACAAAGAAAAGATAGCTATGTGAAATAATCCCATGGGGTTCCCATTATGCTATAGCCTTCATGTCTCTGAGGGTCTCGTCCACTTGCTGCTTTGTCCGAAGCTGATTAGATTGATTAGAATCGTTTGAGTTTGTCAGTCAATACTGAAGGTTGTCTGTAAGGTGATTCAACGGGACATAGTCATACGCTTTAATTCCCTAACTTTTTCCTGGACTTCCCTTTCGGGTTTTCAGTCCACCGGGATACCCTTTTTTCCCAAGCCACCCTTTCGGGTTTTCAGCTTGTCGGGTGTACATATTTTTTTTGTATTTTATCCCTAACTTTTTCCCGAACCTTTTCGTTTCGCTGGGATGCCCTAATTTTTTCCTAGGCCAGTCGACCTAGCGGGTCTTTATTCATGCGTAGTATCTTTTGACTATGTCTGCGTTTACAGGATGCGGAAGGTCGTCGCCATCCATAGTGGTTAAGATCATTGCTCCATCAGAGAATATGCTTTTGATCACAAATGGTCCTTCGTATGTAGGAGTCCATTTGCCCCTGGGATCACCTTATGGAAATATGATACGTTTGATTACCAAGTCACCAACCCGATATACCTGACGTCTGACCTTCTTTTTAAAAGCTTTAATCGTACGTTTTTGGTACATCTGACCATGACAGACAGCCGTAAGCCTCTTCTCATCAATCAAGTTCAAATGGTCAAGTCGAGTTTGAATCCATTCATCTTCATTCAGCCATGCATCTTTTATGATTCTCAGAGAAGGTTTTTGGACTTCAATTGGTAGGACGACTTCCATACCGTATACCAAAGAGAAAGGAGTTGCCACTGTTGACGTGCACGCCGTGGTACGGTAACCATGGAGAGAAAATGGTAACATCTCATGCCAGTCCTTGTAGGTCACTGTCATTTTTTGTATGATCTTCTTGATGTTTTTATTTGAAGCTTCGACAGCGCCATTCATCTTTGGCCGGTAAGGAGAAGAATTATGGTGCTGGATGTTGAATTGCACGCATAGTGCGGTAATCATAGTATTATTGAGATTAGTACCATTATCCGTAATGATTCTCTCTAAGATACCGTACTGATAGATGAGATTCTGTTTGATGAATCGGGCAACAACGTTCTTGGTAACAGAAGCAAAAGAAGCTACCTTGACCCACTCCGTGAAGTAGTCAATGGCGACCAAGATGAAGCGGTGTCCATTAGAAGCTGTAGGTTTGACTTCTCCAATCATGTCGATGCCCCACATCGAGAATGGCCAGGGAGTAGTCAGGACGTTTAGAGGAACTGAAGGCACATGTACTTTGTCAGCATAGATCTGAAACTTGTAACAGGTTCGTGAATCCTGATGGCAATCTGCTTCCATGGTAGACCAGTAGTACCCTTCCCGTAGGATCTTTTTAGCCATCATGTGCCCACTAGAATGGGTTCCAAAAGTGCCTTCATTTAGATCAGCCATGATCTTGTCTGCCTCACTCTTGTCTACACAACGAAGCAAAGTAGAGTCGTGGTTGCGCTTGTAGAGAATGCCATTACTGAGGAAGAACTTAGCAGAGAATCTTCTCAAGAACTTCTTATCATTGACTAAAGCTCAC
This sequence comes from Vicia faba, assembly GCA_948472305.1. Classification (NCBI taxonomy): domain Eukaryota; kingdom Viridiplantae; phylum Streptophyta; class Magnoliopsida; order Fabales; family Fabaceae; genus Vicia; species Vicia faba. The sequence continues at coordinate 1,141,374,043 of OX451740.1, read as the reverse complement.
TCCGGATACTCTTGGGCCTCGAGATACCTCTTAACTTCATAGAACCAAGGCTTTTCCATTAGTTCTCCAGTATCGATCTCGTGACAAAAAGCTGGTTCATCCATCCGCTCGATGGTGATCTGGGGAGCCTCGTTATCCCACTTGATTTTAAACATGGATGACATAGTGGCTAGCGCGTCCGCTAGTTGATTTTCCTCGTGGAAAATGCTCAAAGGTAATTTCCTCAAAATGTGGGATTAATGTCAACACCTGTTCTTTGTAGGGGATGAGATTAGGGTGCTTAGTGTCCCATTCTCCTTTGATCTAACTGATGACTAATGTTGAATCTCCAAATACCCTTAAGGAATTGATTCCCAAATCTATGGCGGCTTTGAGACCCATAACACACACTTCATATTCCGCCATATTATTGGTACATTTGAAACAAAGTCTTGCAGTGAAGGGAGTATGACATCCTTCAGGGGATATGATCATAACACCTATGCCATTGCCGAGTGCGTTGGAAGCTCCGTCAAAAACCAAGGTCCATCGGGATCCTTGTTCAGGTCCGTCATATGGTCTAAGTTCTTCACAATTGTTTACCAACATGATGTCTTCATCTGGGAACTCGAATTTCATGGACTGGTAATCATCCACAACCTGATGATCAAAGTGATCGGCTAGAACACTGCCCTTTATTGCTTTTGGGTAGTGTATTGAATGTCTTATTCAGTCAGGATCATCTGCCATCTTGCTATTCTTCCAGAGAGGGCGGGCTTCTCGAATATGTATTTAATTGGATCCATCTTGGATATCAATAAGGTAGTATGGGTCAACATATACTGTCTTAGCCGACGAGCAGCCCATGCTAGAGCGCAACAAGTTTTCTCGAGCAGTGAATATCTGGTTTCATAGTTGGTAAACTTTTTTCTCAGGTAATATATTGAATGCTCTTTTCGGCCAGACTCGTCATGCTGCCCCAGCACACACCCCATTGAATTTTCTAAGACAGTTAGATACATGATCAAAGGTCTTCCCTCGACTGGAGACATCAAAATAGGAGGCTCTTGAAGGTACTCTTTGATCTTGTCTAAGGAAGCCTGACAGTTGTCGTTCCAATCCAACACTTGATCTTTCTTCAGTAATTTGAAGATTCGTTCACAAGTAGCGGTTAGGTGAGAAATGAATCTGGAGATGTAGTTTAGACGTCCTAAGAATCCTCTGACTTCCTTCTCGGTGTGAGGAGCATGAATTTCTTGTATTGCTTTTACCTTTGCAGGGTCCACTTCGATACCTTTACCTCTGACGATGAAGCCTAAGAGTTTATCGGACCTCACTCCAAATGTGCATTTACTCGGGTTCAACCTTAGCTTGTATTTCTTTAGCCTTTCAAACAGTTTCTGCAAATGGTCAAGATGTTCCTCTTCAGTTTGAGATCTGGCTATCATGTCATCCACGTAGACCTCTATCTCATGATGGATCATATCATGAAATAGAGCTACCATGGCGCGCTGATAAGTTGCCCCAGTATTTTTCAACCCGAATGGCATAAGTTTGTAACAGAACATGCCCCACCGTGTGACAAAGGTCATTTTCTCCATGTCTTCAGGTTCCATTTTGATTTTATTATACCCGGAGAAACCATCCATAAAGGAGAATACTTTATGCTGTGCGGTATTGTCAACCAGAATATCGATATGGGGAAGCGGGAAGTCATCCTTAGGGCTTGCCCTATTTAAATCTTTGTAATCCACACACATGCGTACTTTACCGTCCTTTTTAGGCACTGGAACAACATTGGCGACCCATTGTGAATAGGAGGTGATGGCTAAGAATCCGGCATTGAATTTTTTCATGACTTCAGTCTTAATCTTCTCTGACATTTCTTGTCGCATGCGATAGACTTTCTGTTTTACCGGAGGGCAGTCTTCTTTTGTCGGTAGACGATGGACCACAATATCAGCGTCAAGTCCTGGCGTGTCTTCGTATGACCAGGAAAAGACCTCAACATAGTCATGTAGTAACTGAGTTAAGCGCTTCTTAACACTAGGTTCTAGATTGCCACCTACCTTGACTTATTTCTTGTCCTCTTTAGTACCTAAGTTAACCGTGTCAACTGGTTCTTCGTGGGGCTGTATGGTCCTTTGTTCCTGTTGTAGTAACCTGGCTAGTTCCCCTGGCACCTCACAATCTTCCTCACCTTCGTCTTCAGATTGGTAGATCATATTTTCAAAGTTACAATAGGCCATAGCAGAATCGTTACCCATGGGATCCTGAGTGGATGTGGATCTGCATTTTGATATGTGAGTGTGTGTAAGAGCATAGCTATCTTTGAAAAAATAAAAAATGTAGAAAAAGAAGAACAAAGAGCGTAAAATTTGCATGCAAAAGCGTCCATGATTCATTGATGACATATGAAAATGAAGTAAAAACCCTTACAAATGGACCATCGTTCCTCGGGTAAGACACAAGGTTTTAAAAGTCTAAATTGTTTAATTATTACAAGTCTGAAAAAAATTTAAAGACAATTACTGTTGGATAAAAGTAATAGGGACAAATTATTTGGCTTCCCAGTTGTTGAGTCCTCCGCTGATAGTTGGAAAAATCCATTCTTCTAGGTCACAGTTGTCATCACTATCCTCCACTGTGTTGACTCCATGGTTACTGATCCGCAAAGGTTGTTCCCCGACACGAGCACGACGAATAACTTCCTGGGCTCCTGAAGTAAAACCCAAACCAAATTTTTCAGATTTGTAGGGAATATCTGGGAGTTGGCCCCAAATGGTACACCTGCCTTCTTCGACTAGTGCCTTGGCATCTTTTAGAGAAGCCATCTTCAGTGGAGGCCTGGTGATCTTCAGAACTTTGGAAACAGTCTTGGTTGTCGCAACTGTTTGTAGGACTTCCTCGAAATGCTGACACAGAGTTTCGATGAATTCACCATCCATTTCAACATATCTGAAGGAGTTCAGGTGACTGACCATATGTTCCTCCTCTCCATGGACAGTGATGATTTTTTCCCTTGGTTGGGTATTTCAACGTCTGATGTAATGTAGAGGTGATGACACCAGCGTCATGAATCCAGGGTCGGCCCAATAAACAGGAATAGGAAGAGCGAATATCCATCACATAGAAAGTTGAATCAAAGGTCTGAGTTCCAACTTTAATGGGGATGCCCACCTCCCCGTGCACCATTCTCTTCGAACCATCGAAGGCCTTTACCACTATGTTGCTGGGTTTTAAGGTCAAACCTTCACAGTCTAGTCTATCCAGAGCCTTCTTAGGCATCACATTCAATAATGAACCAGTATCTACCAGGACATGAGCCAAAGTCGTGCCCCTGCATTCGAAAGAGACATGCAACACCTCATTGTGTTTCCTCCCTCTAGGTGCCAGATCAGCATCAGAAATTCCCAAACCGTTATTAGCTGTCAAACTGGCCACACAATCTTCGAATTGGCCATTAGAGGTTTCCTTTGGCACATGGGCAATTTTAAGAAATTTCACCAAGGCCTTCGCATGAGCTTCGTAGAAAAATAGTAAAGCTAGCATAGAAATCTTTGAAGGGGTATGCCCTAGTTGTTCGACTACATTGTAGTCGCTTCTCTTTATAATTTTCAAAATTTCTTCCATCTCCTTCTTGGAAGCCTCTGGGATAGATACTGATTGCACCTTCATCCGGACAGGTTCAACCAGAATGCCTTTGCGTCGAGTCTCGATCGACTCGGTGATAGAGGTGTCAGTAGGGGTAACCACGGGAACTGTAGTAGTAGTATCAGTAGGAACAAAAGCAGGAATGATCACATGATCGGTAACAGTTTTCGGAGGAGTAATATCAGGGGAGAACACTCTTCCACTTCTGGTTATTTTGCTGGTTCCCACAATGTTGCCGATGTTGGGGTCAACACTCTCAAAAACCGGGTTTTCAATAGCCAGCCATTCTTGCTTGACACCATGGTAGTAGATGTCACCCCCATAGTTCCAGGGAACAGTTTTGTCTGAGGATTACGGGATCGGCCCTGGCATAGTAATTATCAGTGGAGTCACCTTCGGAACAGATGTAATCCTAACGTGTCTTTTGGTGGAGACCCTGAGAGGATTGGCGGAAATGGTTACTATTGAAATATCCTTGTAAGCAATGGTTGGAACATGAGTCTTTTCAAACAAAATCTCTTTGTCATCCATCAGGCGCTGGACACCTACCTTCAATAAATGACAACCAGTCGGTAGGGATAAACAAAGGTGGCAGCCTTCGCCACAGCCCGAAAATAAACCGACCTTCAACAAGTTCCTTTTGACAGTTAGGAGAGGAGTAACAAGTTCATCAACAACAGAAACAAACATATCATCTTCAACAACGTTGACACCACGACCGTGCTTGGGCATATGAGCGGTGATAACACTTGGGATATCAGGAGCGTCAAATTCAATTTCCTCTGCCTCAAGAAGGTCTTGCACCTTGTTTTTCAAAGCTCAACAGTCATTTGTATCATGACCTGGACTTTCTGAATGGTAAGCACAACGAGCATTTAGGTTATAACGGGGAGAGGCAGTGTTAGGATTCTTCGGAGCTTCCCGCAAGGTCACCAGATTAGATTTTAACAAATGTGGTAAGACTTGAGAGAATGTCATATTTATCCGGGTAAACTACCTTACCGATCTTTCTGTTCTAGGCTGGTTGTTCCTTTGTTGAATAGGTGTAGGCTTAGAGATCATGACAGCCCCTACCGCTGGAAGACATTCAGTTCTGTCCTGATTCCTATGGTCATATGCAACATTGACCTCATTCTTTCTGATAAAGGGCTTCTTTATCGCACTTGAGGATGCATCTCTTTGAATTTTACCACTTTTTATACCCGCTTCTACCCGTTCACCAGTCATGATTAATTCGGTAAATCCAGTCGAGGAGCTTCCGATTAAGTGTTTGAAGAATGGACCAGATAGTGTGCCTAAGAACATATCCACCAATTCTCTGTCAGATAGAGGGGGTTGGACCCTTCCCGCGAGATCTCGCCATTTTTGAGCAAGGTCTTGAAACCTTCACCTGCACCCATAGACTTGCCTTACAACTGTGTCCGTGTTGGAGCTAAGTCAGCATTATACTGGTATTGCTTGTAAAAAGCGGCTGCCAAATCTTACCAATTGCGGATGTTAGTCCCTTCCAACTGATAGAACCAATCAAACTGCGTTCCTGACAAGCTTTCTTAGGAGAAATACACCCATAGATTCCTATCCGCAGTATGGGGTTGAATTTTCCTGACGTACGATCTCAAATGCAGCTTTTGACAAGAGACACCGTCATATTTAGTGAAAGTGGGGACCTTGAATTTCTGCAGTATGACAACCCTTGAGACAAGTCCTAGCTCATAAAAATCCAACCGGGTACTTTCTGGATCTTCATAGCATTGAGGAGATCTTCCAACTGTTTGTATTTGTCATCAGCTGGAGGATACTGCTTTTCAGAGTAGTCAATCTCTTCTTCCTCTTCAGATTCTGGAGGGTCAGTCACTTCCTTGTCTTTCCCTTCTTGATTATCCATTTCACCTGACGATGTTGCAAAGTCTAGAGTCCTTCTGGCTGGTCCTTTGAACCTTCTTCCCAGATTCAAAACACCGGTTGATTTCTTTGCTTTCTTCTTATTTTCTTTAATCAATAGGGTTTTCAAATCATCTTGTCCTTTTGCCAAAGTCAAGAACATTTTTTGAAAAAGGGCATTCTGCGCCTGGAGATATTTTACTGCCTGTTCAATATCAATCTCACTGAAATAAACAGTAGAAAGATAAGGATACCTGTTGTAAGAAACCTGTTTGTGTTATGACGAATGAAGATGCATATGTAAATGATTTCAAGGAAATTAGAGATTCAAATTTTCTTTATACAAAAAGAAACACACATTATATTAATAAATCAAAGTTTGAGTACATCATTCCTCTTTGGGCTTACAAAGAAATAAAATACAAAACTTTAAGACAAAAAAGTTGAACGCATCCTCTTTGGTGTGATGTAGGCGTTCAGACTCCGCTCTTCATGAAGCTGCTTGGTGAGTTCCAGAACTTTCCTCTCGCTGGCGTAGAATTGGGCCTCGAAAGTGTCTCGCTCCCCCTTAAGCTGTATCCAATGCCTTTGCAAGTCTTCAAGAGAGGTGGGCATGTTAGGATGAAGGATAGTGTATGGGACATCTCCTTCCACAACAGGTTCTATGATAACTGGTAAGATGGAATGATAAGGCATCACAAGTTTCTGAGCACGAGCTCGTATCCACTTAAGGTAAGGCTCAAGGGGGATGAAATTCTTGTGCCCCAGCATCTTTCTATCTACCTTGTTCAACATCCTCCAAGCTCGGATAAACCTCTGGCGGTAACCTTGATCATCATTCTCGTAATCAAATACCAACCCTTGAATAAGCATCTCATGTGGACCATCCCTTCGGGCGTAACCAAACTGTCGTAAGGCCAAGCAGGGGTTGTAAGTGATACCTCCCCTAATGCCAAGTAGGGGGACATTAGGGAATTCTCCATAACGGCCGACGATAGTAACATTCTCCACAGATCGGGAACACCAATGAATATCTGAATGTCTAAGCGTCATCAACCAATGGGACTACCTTGAACCTTGCTCGTTCTTCAATACAGACTGGGGAAGATGTGGAATAAACCATCTTGCCAAGAGAGGAGTACAACACATGAGGATACCTCTTTTCCTCATAGTGCAAGAGTGAAAAGAATGTAGGATGTCTCCTAACAAAGTAGGCACCGAGTTACGAGACATGAAGATTTTGACGGTGTTTACATCTATGAATTGGTCAGGATTTGGAAACAAAACTATCCCATAGATGAGAAGGGCCACAATTTCCTCAAAAGCTTGCAAGTCCAAGAAGTTCCAACAGTCTTGAGCTTTCTCAAACAAGAACTTAACTAAGAAACCTTTGACACCACTCCTTGTTTCCAAATTAGTTGTGACATCATATTGTTGCAAGTGTAGGGCTTGAGCAATCTCTTATGGTTTTGGATCTCTTTCCATACGGTTGAAGGGTAGTTGATTGAGAATGGGAATCTTCAAGAGTTGGGAGAATTCTTCCAAAGTTGGCACAAGTTGATAATCAGGAAATGTGAAGCAATGGTGTAGAGGATCAAAGAATTAGAAGAGCACCTTCATCGTATCTTCATAAGTGTTTGAGGTAACCAAGTTTAGGAGGTGGCCATGTCTTTCGGTAAATGGAGAATTCTCAGGAACCCTTGATGCTAACTCTTTAAGTTGAGGAGGGATCCTTACAAGATTAACTTTAATGGTTTTCTCGCGAATAGAATCCATGTCCTACAAAACAAAACAAAGATAAATCCCAAAAATCCTAAAAGAAATGGTTAGTGAGTATGAGCATGATGTTATGATGTTTATGATGTTATGTACAAGTAAATATATACAAACAAAACAAACAAGTCCTTAAGTTTAGGTTTGCATGGAGTCTCATAGGTAAGTACTCTCTTGAAGTTTAGTTGGCTCAAACATGTCCTAGCAATAGTAATCAGGTCCTAAGGGAGCTCAATATCACTAGTTTGTCTTCTCGGACATTGTTTCAGCGTAAGCCTCTTTAATAGCGACCTAAATATCCTAAAAAACTAAACCTCAATGAGTGTAGTATCGAGTATTTACCAACTTCGGACTGCACCAAAGCCGGTCATCTCACTACGTCCTAATGGCCAAGTTGGTCAAGTAAAGGTTCTAGAAGTAAGTTAGTGCTTCATGACATCACTCAGTGGCCCCGTATTCTCCTTGACTACTCAAGGGCTACTGGTACCCACAAATATGTCACACTAACGTAGCTATTTCTTAGACCATGTCGGTATATCCCGTACAGTTTCCATAACATATTGCTACTTACCTATAAGGTATCCCAAATCCGGGTAGAGGATTTAAACCCAAACAAAGAACCAAAATGTAAAGCAAACAAATCAAACAATGAAAGCAAGTAAATATGATCTAGCCCTAAGGTAACCCCACTTTTAAGTTTTTCCCCAGCAGAGTTGCCAGTTCTGTGATATGGTGGGAGAATTAACTTGGTTGTTTTGCATTTTATCGCAAATGTGCAGATAGCAAGAGTCGCCACCGACTTTTATTTTATCTAAAAGGAAAGGCTGAAAAGAACAGGAAAGACCTTTAGAGATGTTTTCTTGAGTTCAGGGGGTAGATTATGAAAATGGAAGGTATTAGCACCCTTTTCATCTGTAGTTATCTATGGGCTCTTAGTTGCTTGCTAGATCACTTGTTTTTGTTTGAAAATGTGCTTTGTATGGTTTTTTGAAAGTATTTTGAAAAGGCTCCATCGTTTAGGCAAACTTTGTAATAGTTCTCATTCGTAAGAATGTATACAAAGTGTTGATCTTTTGAAAATGTTTCAAGTTTGAAAGATGTTTTGAAAGTATGGGTGTTTATTTTGAAAATAACAAGGATCTTTTGATTTGAAAATGAGCAAGCAACTTAGGAACATTCTACCTATTCAAAAGTCTTTCTTATTTATTTCCTCTTTCCTTTGACATTGTGATTTTACCATGGATTGGTAAGTAACCTTATCTTTGGATGTAAGAGGGACGGGAAAGGGTCATCGTATAGCCATGAATAACAATGTTGTAAGATATCTTAGCATTTTCTTTAAGGGGCTAAGATCATTTATAAGGAAACATTTGTAGCGTCATCGAGGGACTTATGATCTTGTATTTTTGTTTGTTTTTGCTAAGACGTGTTACATGCGTATTATGACTATTTATTTCTCAAGACAACAAGTGGAGTTAACCCTAGAGGTGCAAAGTGTGCAAGTGTATCTTTTTCGTGCTTGATTTGTCTTGTATTAGGGTTTTCTAAGCATTGATTTTATCTTTCCATACAAACCCTAATTACTAGCATTTATATAAAGCGGTAAATTGCGGAAAGTAAATATTCTACGCTATTACATTATTTGGAGGATGAGGTATACATTTTTATAAATGGGGATTGCAAGAATTTTAAATCTAGTTAACTATTACAACCATATTGAACAATGTTCAAGAATTGAAATAATAATGTACAAGCATGAATAAAATGGGAAAAGAGTATGAATTTGTTTGGATTTTAAGGGTTTTAACTTAATGTCTAAGAAGGAAAAATAATTAATTAAAGATTATAATATTAAACCTAGATTAGCTAAGAAAAGAAAATTAGGTTAAAAAAAGTATTTTTTTAGGGTTTTTTATATGAAAGGTTTTAAGTTAATAAAAATGAAAATTAATTAATTATTTAAAAGAAATCTAAGTTGTAAATTGATTTTAATTTAAAATAAAATAATATAATAAAAAAACCTAAGTCTAAAATATTTAAAAAAAAAGAAATTTATTTGTTTAAGAATATGTTTTTTTGGTCTTTTTGCATTTATAGAGAAAATGAAATAAATAAGTGTAAATAATAAAATAAAAATATTTTTATATTTTTATATTTTTTTATTAAATAATAATAATAATAATAATAATAATAATAAAAATATAATAAAGAAAAAGAAATAAAAAAATAAAATAGGAAAAAAAGAAATAATAAAAGAAAATGGGCCAGAGGTGCAAAAGTAGTCAAGGGGTTAGAAAAAGCAAAAAAAAAGTGGAAAGCCCAATGTGGAGGCCCATTCGCTGCTTGCTGAAACAAAAAAAAAGAGTGAAAATATAAAAAATGAACGAAACGTAGTGCGCTGGGTGTTGAACCCACGCCCTCTTGAATCAATCTTAAAACCAAAAAATCACAAAAAATATTAGGTTAGTGTTTTATTAATCAAATTAATTTTTGAATAAATTAATTATTTATTTTAACATCTTTTTTCTTAAAAGTTAAAATTAAATAGACATAGGCTTTATTTTCTTTTATACTAAAAACAACAAAAATATTTTCTTTTACATTTTCAGACGTATTTTCAACTTTGCGCGCGTTTATTTAATTTCGTATTTTTACTATTATTGTATCTGTTTATTGGGTGTAATAGATAAAAATTAGGATATTTACTGCTTTGTTCCCCTTTATCCTTGTATAATGTAAATCCCCTCCCTGAAGAATTGTAATAGCGTAGATTTAAATTCCTGCACTTTAATATTATGCAATATATTAACTGCTAGTAATTAGGCTTGTATGACAAGACTGAAATCAAACGTTAGCAAACTTAATAAAAAGACAAAAAAAATAACTGAATATAACACACTTGCACATATAGACCTCTAAGGCATCGCCCACTTGGGTTTCCTTCAAAAATAAAACAGTCATGAGGCAGGAATGCTTTAGCAAAGACCCGTAAATCAAAAAGATCATAGTTCCTCGATGACCCTACAGTTGCCTTTCGGTAAATGATCTAGTCCCTAAAAGAAAATTGCTAAAGCGTCTCCACAAGTTGCTTTTGTGACTGTAAAACGTCCCTCTCGAATGTCCCTAATACATCCAACGATAGGGCTACCTACTCACTAATAGTAGGATAACGCTGTCTAAAGGATAGGAAAAAAAGAACGACCATTTTCGAGTATAAAAGTAGATAGCTGTTTGAAGTTTTCTCAAAAACACTTTTTGCACTTATACACATACTACTTTTCAAAAACAAGTTTCAAAAACATTTGCTTTGTTAGCACTCTTGAGGACTGATACAAGAGTTAAACGCAAAGCAAATCGCTGCACTAAGTCATTTTCCAAACATTTTCGAATGCACAAAGAACAAAGGTATTTCAAAATGAGCCAACCTTTAAGAGCCCATAGATAACTAAAGATGGAAAGGGTGCTAACACCTTCCCTTTCCATAATCTACCCCCTTACTCATAAAATCTCGAAAAAGGTCTTTTTCTGTTCTTTTCACCCTTTCCTTTGTTGGATAAAAGAAAAGTCAGTGGAGACTCTTGCTTACCGCTACATTTACGAACAAAAAACACACCCCAGTATAAACAGTCGGTTCTGCCACCATATCACATAACTGGCGACTCTGCTGGGGAGAATAATAAAGTGGGGTTTATCTTTGGGTCTAGATCATTTTAAGCTTGCTTCTTTGTCTGTTTGATTGCTTTACTTTTAAGGGTACTGTTTAGGTTACTATAGATCCTACACCTGGATCTGGGGAAACCTTTTAGGTAAGTATCAATAGATCGTGGAAACTGTGCGGGGTATACCGACACGGTTGAAGCGATGGCTATGTTGATGCGACACTTTGGTTGGTATCGGTAGCCCTTGAGTTAATCAAGGAGAATATGGGGCCGCTGCGCGGTGTCATAAAGCGTCAACTGACCTTAGAACCTTTAATTGAACAACTTGGCTATTAGGACGTAGTGAGATGGCCGTCTTTGGTGTATTCCCAAGGTCGGAAGATACTCGATGCTACACTCATCGAGACTTGACTCCTGAGTTTTGTTTGGTTGCGAGTCAGTCGCTTATCGAACGAAGCTTGTGGGAAAGGTCAGGGATATTGAGATCCCTTAGAACCCGGTTACCATTTGTAACACGGTGGGAGAACTGACTTGAGGTTTCGCGTTTGTGTTCGCAAATGTTTCGGTTTAGCAAGAGTCGCCAGCGACTTTTTATTTTATCCTAAGGAAAGGTCAAAAAGCACAGGAAAGACCTTTGAGATGTTTTATTGGGTTCGGGGAGTAGATTATGGAAAGGGAAGGTATTAGCACCCTTTCTATCCATGGTTATCCATGGGCTCTTAGTTACTTGTTTAGATCACTTGCTTTGTTTTTCAATTGTTTGAAATGGTGCTCTTTAATTGTTTGAAATGGTGCTTTGTGTATGGTTTTGAAAGATGTTTTGAAAAGAGGCCATCATTGTGGCAACCTTTGTAATGATTCTTGTTTGAATGTATAAAAAGGTGTTTTTGTCATTTCAAAAGTTTTCAATGTTTGAAAGTTGGGTTTTGAAATTGTGTTGTGAAGTGTGTTTGAAGATAGCAAGGGTGTTTTGCAAGTTTTTGATCAAGTAACTAAGAGCTATCTACCCTATTTTACTCAAATATCTTTCTTATGTTTTTAACCCTTTTAACAGTGTTGTTTCACCATTGTATTTGGTGAACAACCTTGTATTAGGATGTTAAACGGGACAGGCGCGGGTCATCGTATAGACCATGATAGCAATTGTGTCAAGTATCTTTGGCAATTTTTTTGAGGGGCTTGATCATTTTTGTTTAGGCAATCAAGATAGCGTCATCGAGGGACTATGATCTTTTGTTTTATTTTTGTTTTGCCAAAGTACTTAACATGCATACCATGACCCATTTTTGAAGGCAACAAGTGGATTGTAACCCTAGGGGTGCAAGTGTGCATTGTGTTTATTTTTCATGTATTTTCGTCTTTGATTAGGTCAAACTATTTGTTGATTTGTATTTTTGCATACAAACCCTAATTGTCTAATCATGGCATAATTGAAAGTGTAAAAGTGCGAGAATTTAATTTCTAAGCTATTACAACATGATATAGGGAGGGGGGGGGGGTACAATTTTGAATAGGGGATTATTTTGTAAGAAATTTAAATCCTAAGTTATTAAAACCAAATTGAATTTACAATGCATAATATTTAAATGTATAATATTTAAATAAACACAATAAATATATATAGAATGAAAATGTATTATGCAAAAAAGAAGTTTTTCATGTATGTAAAAAAAAATATTTTTAATGTAAAGAAATATAAAGAAATAAATAAACAAAAAAAAAGGTTAATTTTATTTATTTTATGTAAACCCTAATTCTTTTAAGAAAATAATATTATATATTATTTATATACAAAAATATATTAATATGTACAAAAATAAAAATATATTGAAAAAAAATGTATTTTTTAGTAAAAAAAATAAAAGGGTAATATTTTTATATCTTTACTCTAATTATTTAATAAAATAAAGGTATATATATATATATATATATATATATATATATATATATATATATATATATATATATATATATATATATATATATATATATATATATATATATATATATATATATATATATATATATATATATATATATATATATATATATATATATATATATATATATATATATATATATATATATATATATATATATATATATATATATATATATATATATATATATATATATATATATATATATATATATATATATATATATATATATATATATATATTAAATATGTATGAAATAAAATAAAATATTTACAAAAATAAAATATATTCAAGAAAATATTTTCAGTGTGAATAATAATAATAAATGAAAATAAAAGCATTATTTACATTATTTTTAAATTTAAACAAATAATAAAATGGTATTAAAAATGTTTTAATGTTAGAAATAATTAAAATAAATACCAAATAAATGTAAAAAATAATGAAAATATTTTTCAAGTATTTTTTATGTTTGGAAATAAAATAATAAAGTTGGAAATGAAATTAAAATGCAAAAATAATAAAAATACAAGAAAATGGGCCAGGGGGTGCAGAAAGTAAGCTGGGAGGTGTTAGCAGCAAGAAGGCCAGGCCCAGCCCAGACTTCATCTTCAACCTCCAAAAATTTGAAAACACGTGCGCGCCTGTACAAACTTGGGATATCCTGTATTTGTGATCTTTTGCCAAAACTCAAAACATGAAACTTGTAGAGCATCAAACCACGATTCTAACCATATAAAAAACTTGATCTAACTCTCAAAGACCAGAGAGAATTTCTCTGGCCCTAATTTCTAACCTAGTTTTTTCAGAAAGTTCATGGATGAAATTCTCTTAGCATGCTTAATATAAATGAAAACTGAAGCATATGTGTGGTTTCAGGGAAATGAGTACTACATCTTTCATTCACAAACCTAAGGATAAATGCTCCTAAATAGAGTGATAGAAGTTGATGAAAAACCTGTTTCAGTTGGACACGAGTATGGAAATGCAACAACTTTCAGTGAGGCCTGAGGTTCTTTTGAGCTTGCTTGATGTTCCCTGGACCTTTCCCAATGCTTAGTTTGTTTTGAAATGACCTGAATCTTTCTACAGAACTCAACCTGCAAAGCTTCAAAACAAAAATGGTGAACATTGTAAATGAAGTTACAGTTGGCAATGGAGGTTTGTGATAACTTGAGTGAGTTGAATGGAAGGTATTGGAACTGATTGCAAGCAAAACGCATGAGTGGAATATGATTTGGCTTGTGATTTGCAGGTCCTGCCCTGTTTTGGAAGAAAATGGTGTTTTTGGTGTACAAGGGTGTTTGAGAGGTTGCTAGCTCATGTTTCTGGCTTAGTGTAATGTGAGAAACTTGTTTGAAATCTTGGCTTGAGTTGAAAATATCAGATGTGCAAGTTATGGACTTTTGGCACAATGACTTGGTTTTGAAGCAAAAAGTGAGAGTTGACAATGCAAGGGCTGTACTGGCTTGTAACCTAGATGCACAAAGTGGTTGAGCTTTTCCTGACATTAGGGAGCCTTGTTTGCAGCAAATGGCTTGGTGTATGGCTCAAGAAATGAAACTTGACATAAAGCACGCTTTATGTAAATGAAAGTGTTATCTTTATGCCTAAAATGGAATTATTCATTGTATAATGCTCCCTTGATCAGAACAATTCTTCTAACCAATGTATTTGAATTCAATTTTTGAGTGTAAATTGGTTTAAAGACCTGTAATCAAGTACAAAGCTAGTTTGGTCAGATTTTGCAACTTGTATGAACATGTATTGGCCATGGTTACAAAGTGAGTTTTTGCCAACTTCAAGCATTCGATTCTCCCTAACCACAAATGTGTTTGAGGAGTTCTTGGACAATTTTTAAAGCTTGCAACAAGTAATATAATCCATCTTTGAAATGTAACTTGAGACTCCAAGTTGAACTATGTGAAAAATGGCCAAGAAGATGGGTCAAAATCCTGCCTAAACTAGGGTAAAATTTCTCTAAGTTAAAAGTTTTAGGGACCCTTGTTCCAAAAATCATAACTTGAGATCCAAGCTTCTTTTTAGAAAACTTTGTGAATGAAAGTTGTATACTTTGTGATGGACTACAACTTTCATGTTGTAAGTTTTGTTTGAATCCATTTTCATCTTGGTGAAACTGTGGGACAAAGTTAGGAAAAATTAAGAAAATTTCATAACTTAGAAAAATTCTAAGTTATGAATTTTTTTCAATTTCAAACCCTAATTTGAAATTTTGGGTTTCTTTATGAACAAGTTTCATAATTTTACACCTCTTGATGAAAAATGACCCTTGGCACTTGATTTTGACCAAAAAGTCAAAGTTTGACTTTTCAGTGTACAATCAAATTTTGATCAGTTGACTGAAAAATTCATCTGTCAATCCTATGCATTTGAGATCTTTTGAACTTGTTGAATAGGTCAAGATAATTTAATTGAGTCCTTGAGTCCATGGTTGAACTTGATTTGCCATTGGCTAGGTCAAACAGTCAAAAATTGCCTTTGCACAGTCAAAACCCTAAAAATGACCATTTTGCCTTTTTGGTGATCTGATCAAATTTCTTGTGGAATTGTGGTCCAAACTTGATCAAATGGTTCATATGAGTTCATAATGTTGATGTGGGTCAAAATTCATGAGGTTTGACTGTAAATTGGCCACAATTGACTTTTTCCCCAATACAGTTGATCTCTAGGTCAACTGTCCAATTGACTGGGCAAAAATTTGATTCAAGGCTTGAAACTTGGTATGGGAAAACTTATGAGTCCAACTTGAAGCATGAAAGTCAATTTGGGCATTGAAGGCCCAAAAATCCCTGTGCAAACTCAAACCCTAATTTAGGTCAACAGTGCAAGGAGGTGTCTTGAGCAGAGCAAACCCTAGCTTGATCCTGAGTTCCAAGAGTCTTGTGATGAGAAATGTTGATAAAATGAGAGGGAAAATTTTGGGGTACAACAGTTGCCCCTGTTCAATCTTCTTAAACCTGAAGAGTTAGATTGGCAAGTTTGCCTTTCGTGACTCGAAGGTATAAGAGGATTGGACACTAGAGTGCCCGTAAATTTGCACTCGTCAAAATATTGTTGAGGGAATGGGCTTAAAGATGCCATTTGGAGATGGTAGAATCTTGCTGGGGATGGGATTAAAGATGCCATCTAAGATGGTTTGTTGAACTGGAGCGTATCCGAGCTGTAACTGTATTTGATCTTTGAATGAATATCAGAATGACTGCCGTGTCTGGAGTGTATCTGTATTCTGAATGGGTAATAGAGAAACATCTGTATATGGAGCAACTGTGTGCTGGGGATAAGTTCTGAATGAGTGGCAGAATGGCAACCGTGTCTGGAGCGTATCTGGACTGTATCTGAAATTGAGATCTGTATGAGTAGCAGAATGACTTCCGTGTCTGAAGTGTATCTGAAACTGTAACGGGGATCTGAATAAGTGACAGAATGACTTCCGTGGCAATCTGTACTGGGGGGAATCAAACTTCTGGTGTAAGGGACAGAATGGCATCCGTGTTTGGAGCGTATATGAACTTGAAGTTGACAGTTGAATCTGAAAGAGAGATAGAATGGCCGCCGTGTCTGGAGTGTATCTAGTTCGTATCTGATTGCTGAAGTCTGAATGAGTAGTATAATGACCGCCGTGTCTGGGGTGTATCTGTACTGTATTTGACTTGAAATTATGAATGAGTAATAGAATGACCGCCGTGTCTGGGGTGTATCCATACTGTATCTGAATAAATGTTAACGATAGTCTTTTAATCTTATCCTGAAAAGGGTAAAATGTTAGCTAAAACACCTAGTTATGTTGCATGATATGTATGATGCAATGAACTGTGTTTCATCAATGTTTATGATATATGAATGTAATGGATGTGCATGTAAGCTGAGTAGCTGTGTTGCTGAGGAAAAGAAATCCTTGGTAACTGGAGATAATGAAATCTTTGACTACTGCCGGAGGAAGTAAATTCCTGACCGATGCTAAGGATTCAAAAATGTTTGATTGTTGAAGATGAGAAGTCCTTGCTGACTGCTTGGGGATTGAAGATCTTTGATTGTTGAGAATGAGAAATCCTGGGACCACTGCTGGGGATTGAAAAACCTTGGTGACTGGTGGGGATTTAACAAGAGCTTTGACAACTTCTGCGGGGAATGAGAATCCTTCATGACTTTTATGGGAAATAAGGAAAACTCTGAAAATCTCTACTGGGGAGTTAAAACCTGGGAGGCTTCTGCTGGAGAAATGAGACCGAGAATATTTGATCTGCTGGGAAATAACTATGGGGAGAATGTTTACTCGGCCGGTGAAATCAGGAGCTTCGGGTTGTACTCCAATCTACTGGGGAAGTTGGGGAAAATTGAATGGTTCCCACTGGGGATTGATAGTTGGAAATTGACTCCGCTGGGGAAGAAGGTTTAGAATATTCTAGCTTCGCTGGGGGATAGGTATTTCAGGGTTTTTGGGCTCCACTGGGGATCGGGAGTTTGGAGACTTAATTCTGATGGGAACTTTGAAACTT
The DNA here is from genome assembly GCA_948472305.1 of Vicia faba. Classification (NCBI taxonomy): domain Eukaryota; kingdom Viridiplantae; phylum Streptophyta; class Magnoliopsida; order Fabales; family Fabaceae; genus Vicia; species Vicia faba. Next base: position 1,141,356,640 of record OX451740.1, on the reverse strand, counting down.
AACTCCGCTGAGGAATAAAGTTTAGAATACGCTGGCTCCGCTGGGGATCTTGAAGCTTAACTCCTGCTGGGGATATGTACTCCAAGGTTTTAGCTTTGTTGAGGATCTGAATGACATATTGCAGGGGATTTCTTCTGGAATAGCCTAAAGACGTTTTCCTATACTTTCGACCTACCAGTAATTATCCTTTCTCAATTTGTTTTATTTGTAAGCAATGATTATATTCAAATGCATATGCCTATTTAACAAAACATTGGACGTTTTTCAAAATAAAACATAAGCGTAAAAAAGAAAAGAAAGGCAAGCAAATTTCTACACTTGAAGTATCTTTGTATTAACTTTTGTAAGTGTTTTTGTACAAAGGAGACAGACATCCTAGTAAGAGAATGTTGTTGAAAATTTGAGAAAAATTTCATACAAAAAGAAAGATGGCTATGTGTAACAATTCCATGGGGTTCCCATTCTTCTATAGCCTTCACAACTCTGAGTATCTTGTCCATTTGCTGCTTCATCCGCCGATGATTGGATTGATCAGAAGCTTGGAGCTTGTTGGTGAAAAGATTGTCCTTAAAGTGATCCGACGGGACATAGTCATACGCTTTAATTCCCTAATTTTTGCCTGGACCGCCCTTTCGGGTTTTCAGTCCACCGGGAAACCCTTTTTTGCCCAAGTCGCCCTTTCCGGTTTTCAACTTGCCGGGTGTACAATTTTGTGTTTATCCCTAATTTTTTCCTGAACCCCCTTTCGGGTTTTCGATTCACCGGGATGCCCATTTTTGCCCAAGTCGCCCTTTCGGGTTTTCAACTTGTCGGGTCGTTTTATGCGTAGTATGTTTTGACTATGTCTGCGTTCGCAGGGTGCGGTAAGTCGTCACCGTCCATGGTGGTCATAATCATTGCCCCACCAAAAAATATGCTCTTGATCACAAATGGTCCTTCGTAAGTAGGAGTACACTTTCCCCTGGGATCACTTTGCGGCAAGATAATCCACTTGATTACAAGATCTCCGACTTGATATACCTGACGTCTGGCTTTCTTGTTGAAAGCCTTGATCATTCGTTTTTGACACGTCTGACCATGACAAACAGCAGTAAGTCATTTCTCGTTGATCAAATGAAGTTGATCAAGCCGGGTCTGAATCCAATCGTCTTCACTCAAATCGGTATCTTTGATGATCCTTAAGGAAGGAATCTGAACTTCCATAGGTAAAACAACTTCCATGCCATATACCAAAGAAAAGGGGGTTGCCCCTGTTGAAGTGCGCGCTGTGGTACAATATCCGTGCAGGGCAAACAGTAACATCTCATGCCAGTCCTTGTAGGTGACTGTCACCTTTTGAATGATCTTCTTGATATTTTTGTTCACGGCTTCAACAACACCGTTCATCTTTGGCCGATAGGAAGATGAATTATGATGATAAATCTTGAACTGCTCGCACAGAGCGGTGATCATAGTGTTGTTCAAATTTTTACCGTTGTCTGTGATAATCCTGTCGGGGATACCATACCGACATATGAGATTTTGCTTGATGAAGCGGGCAACCACATTCTTTGTAACGGAGGCAAAGGAAGCTGCTTCGACCCATTTGGTGAAGTAATCAATAGCCACCAGGATGAATCAATGTCCATTGGATGCCGTGGGCTTGATTTCTACAATCATGTCGATGCCCCACATTGCGAATGGCCAAGGAGCCATTAGAACGTTGAGAGGAACAAGAGGAATATGTACCTTGTCAGCATAGACTTGGCACTTGTAGCAAGTACGAGAATGTTGATGACAATCAGCTTCCATGGTAGACCAGTAGTAGCCTGCCCTTAGAATCTTCTTAGCCATCGTATGTCCGCTTAAGTGGGTGCCAAACGTGTCACTATGTATCTCGGTCATGATCAACTCTACTTCAACCTTGTCCACACAACGAAGTAGAACACAATCATGGATGCGCTTGTAAAGGATGCCATTGCTTAGGAAGAACTTGGCAGCAAATCTCCTTAAGAACTTTTTGTCATTGATGAAAGCTCCTTCAGGGTATTCTCGAGTATGGAGATACCTTTTGATTTCATGAAACCAGGGTTGTTCCACTACTTCTTCGGTATTAATTTCATGACAGTGCGCAGGTTCGTCCATTCACTCAATGGTGATTTGGGGAGCCTCGTTATCCCAGTTGAGTTTAAACATGGAAGACATTGTAGCCAGAGCATCTGCTAGCTGATTTTTCTTCTCGCGGGAAGTGCTCGAAAGTAATCTGCTCGAAATGAGGCAACAATGTCAGGACATGTTCCTTGTATGGGATAATATTAGGATGTCTAGTGTCCCACTCTCCTTTGATTTGACTGATAACCAAAGCCGAGTCCCCAAATATGACCAAAGATTTGATTCCCAAGTCTATAGCAGCCTTGACTCCAAAGATGCAAGCTTCATATTCAGCCATGTTATTGGTACAGCTGAAGCAAAGTCGGGTAGTGAAGGGTGTATGGAAACCTTCCGGAGAAATGAGTACCGCACCGATACTGTTACCAAGTGCATTTGAAGCACCATTAAAGTACAGGGTCCATCGGGATCCTTGTTCAGGTCCGTCATACGGTCCGTTACCTTCAATGTTGTCCAATGTCATGATGTCCTCGTCAGGGAAGTCGAATCTCATAGATTGGTAATCTTCGACGGCTTGATGAGCTAGATGGTCATCTAGTACACTCCCCTTTATAGCTTTTTGGGTAGTATACTGGATATCATACTCAGTCAGGATCATTTGCCATCTAGTGATTCTTCCAGATAAAGCAGGCTTCTCGAAGATATACTTGATCGGATCCATCTTGGAAATCACCAAAGTGGTATGAGTCAACATATACTGCCTTAGCCGGCGAGCAGCCCATACCAAAGCGCAGCAAGTTTTCTCGAGCAGTGAGTAGCGAGTCTCACGGTCGGTAAACTTTTTTCTAAGGTAATAAATGCCATGCTCTTTTCGGCCAGACTCGTCATGTTGGCCCAGTACGCACCCCATTGAGTTATCCAAAATAGTCAGATACATGATTAACGGCCTTCCTTCGATGGGTGGAATCAAGATAGGAGGTTCCAGTAAATACTCCTTGATCTTATCAAAAGCAACTTGACAATCATTGTTCCATTCAACTACCTGATCTTTCTTCAACAACTTGAAGATTGGATCACAGGTAGATGTTAAGTGAGAGATGAACCTCACAATATAGTTTAAGCGTCCCAATAAACCTCTAACCTCCTTTTCAGTGCGGGGGGCAGGCATTTCTTGTATAGCCTTGACTTTAGTAGGATCAACCTCAATGCCTTTGTTGCTGACGATAAATCCCAAGAGTTTACCATACCTGACTCCAAAAGTGCACTTGCTTGGGTTCAGTCTGAGCTTATACTCCTTTAACCTGACAAACAGCTTTTGTAGATGATCAAGGTGTTCTTCTTCTGTCTGTGATCGGGCTATCATGTCGTCTATGTAGACTTCGATCTCATGATGTATCATATCATGAAACACAGCTACCATGGCGTGTTGATAGGTTGCCCCGACATTCTTCAGTCCGAATGGCATCACTTTGTAGCAGAAGGTACCCCATTGCGTGACAAAAGTAGTTTTCTCCATGTCCTCGGGGGCCATTTTGATCTGGTTGTATCCCGAGAATCCATCCATGAAGGAAAATATCTTGTGTTGAGTTGTGTTGTCAACCAAGATGTCAATGTGTGGCAGTGGAAAATCGTCTTTAGGGCTAGCCCTGTTTAAATCCCTATAGTCCACACACATTCTGACTTTGCCGTCCTTCTTAGGTATGGGCACAATGTTAGAAACCCATTATGGATAGGAAGTAACAGCCAAAAATCCAGCGTTGAATTGCTTCATTACCTCAACTTTGATCTTCTGAGACATGTCGGGCCTCATTCGGCGGACCTTTTGCTTGATCGGTGGACAATCTTCTCTTGTAGGGAGACAGTGAACCACAATATCAGTGTCTAATCCCGGCATGTCTTCATAGGACCAAGCAAAGATCTCAACATATTCATTCAACAACTGCACTAAGCGCTCTTTGACACCTGGTTCCAGATTGGCACCCACCTTAACCTCTTTCTTGTCTTCCTCTGTTCCTAAGTTGATGGTTTCTAGCAACTCTTCATGAGGAATAATAGCCCTCTCTTCTTGTTGCAAAAGTCTGGCTAACTCTCCCAGCACTTCACAGTCTTCGTCAACTTCGTACTCAGCATGATTGACCAAATCTTCAGAGTCACCGAAGGCTAAAGCAGAATAGTCACCCATGGAATTCGGAGTGGATGGGTACCTGCATTTTGTGAGTGTGGGTGTGTGTAAGGGATAGTCATCCTTAAACAAAACAAGATGCAAAAGGAAAGAAAATGAACACAACAGTTTATAGATGAAAACGTCCAATGATTCATTAAAACATGGCATATGAAAATGAAGAAAATCAAGCCCTTACAAATGGACCTATATGCCCCGGGCAAGGCATAAGGTGAAAATAATGTACGAATTGTTTAGTTATTACAGACCAAAATAGGAAATTGTTCAAAGGTAAATTACTGGTTGATGAAAGTGATGGGAATAAAGTCCTTTGCTTCCCAGTTGCTTAATCCTCCTTCGACGGTTGGAAAGATCCAATCTTCAAAGTTATCTTCTTCATCATCATCTTCTAAGGCATTAATTCCATGGTGAGTGATTTTTACGGGTGGTCCTCCAGCCTTGGAGCGACACATAGCTTTCTGGCCAGCAGGAGTAAAACCTAGTCCAAACTTGTCCGTCTTGTGAGAAAAATCAGGCAGTTACCCCCACACTGTACTCCTATCTTCTTTGATTACAGCCTCCGCATCCTTGAGATATGCCATCTTAGACACATGCTTGGAAACAATAGGCACATCAACCATTGTCTTCGCAACTGCGACTTCAGGAGAAACTTCTTCAAAATGTTGGAAAGACATTTTTATGAATTCTCCATCCAACTCCACATAGCGGAAGGAGTTGATGTGACTTATCATGTACTCTTCCTCGCCGTGCACCGTTATAATCTTACCTTGAACAAGATACTTTAGCATTTGGTGTAAAAAGGAGGTAACTGCCCCGACATAGTGGATCCACAGCCTTCCCAACAAACACGAATATGAAGGACGGATGTCCATCACATAAAAGGTGGATTTGAAAGTCTCGGTGCCCACTTTGATAGGGATGTCCACCTCTCTATGAACCATCCTTTTGGACCCGTCAAAGGCCCTAACCACGATATTACTGGGCTTCAGCACTAAACCTTCACAGTCCAAACGGTCTAACGCTTTCTTCGGTAGCACATTCAAGGATGAACCGGTATCCACCAAGACATGGGCAAGTGTGGTTCCCCTGCATTTCACTGAGACATGCAGCGCGTTGTTGTGTTTCCTTCCCTTAGGGGTCAAATCAGCGTCGTAAAAACCAAGACCATTATCAGTAGTGAGGCTAGCCACGCACTCTTGAAACTGGTTAGCCGAAGTTTCTTGAGGCACGTGTGCCGTCTTTAAAAATTTGATTAAGGACTTAGCATGAGCCTCAGAGCAGAGTAGAAGAGGCAACATGGAGATTTTGGAAGGGGTCTTCCTTAGTTGTTCCACGACGTCGTAGTTGCTCTTTTTGATTATCTTTAGGATTTCTTCCATTTCTTTCTGGGTGGTCTCGGGGATTACCACAGTTTGAGCCTTCATCCTGACAGGCGCTTCTAGTATCCCCTTACCCTTATAGGTAGTATCAACGGATGGTCTAACTTCAGGAGTATCCAATTCTTCAATTATTGGGCCTTGCACAAATGGCTTAACAGAAACAGAAGCCTTCGAGGGTCTGAAGACTGCTCGTGGGGGAGCAATCTCCGGAGAGAAAATCCGTCCGCTGCGAGTTATCTTGCTTGTTCCCGCAATGTTCCCTATATCAGGGGTTTCATATTCAGAATTATCTTGGACTGATTCAATCTGTTTGATACCATGATAGAAGATTTCTCCTTCGTAGTTCCATGGTATCGTCTTGTTAGATTGATACGGGACAGGCCCCAGCATGGTGATTTTTAACGGCACAAACTTAGGATCAGGCGTAATCTTGACAGGCCTTTTGCAAGCCTTGGGAAGATTGTCGGAGATGGTTATATTGCAATGTCATTGGTTGAAGTAACAAAGGTAGCAAGAGTAACAGGAGTGAAGGTATCAACATGAGTCTTTTGGAAGAGTATCTCTTGGGTATCCATCAGGTGTTGGATGCATGATTTCAACAGTGGGCAGTCAGCTTGTATGTTTAAACAGAAGTAACCGTTTTTTCCACAGCCTGGGAATATCCCGGCTCTCATCAAATTCACTTTAATTACTGGTAACAAAGTCAAAAGGTCAGCAACATTGGTAACATGAAGGTCTTCCATAATGACATGAACATTATGACCGTGCTTGGGCATTGGGGCAGAAATCACATTCGGCTTTTCAGGCGCATCAAATTCTATCTCCTTGGCGTCGATCAGGTCTTGGATTTTGTTCTTAAGAGCCCAACAGTTGTTGGTATCATGCCCTACACTGTCAGAGTGGTAAGCACATTTTGCATTGGAGTGGTAATATAGAGAAGAGGTATTGGGGTTCTTTGGCGCTTCCTTCAAATTGGTAAGATTCAGCTTTAGCAAATGAGGGAGTACTTGAGCCGGTGTCATGTTGATTTGGGTGAACTGCCGTTGTGGCCTTTCTACCCGTTGCTGATTAGATCTTGGTTGATTGCTGCGAGGTTGATCATTTGAAGAGTTTTGGATCATCACAGCCCCTACAGTTGGCCTCCGCTCGGTTCTTCCTTGGCTTTTCTAAGAATAAACAGCAGAAGCTTCCTTCTTAGCTGGGAAGGTCTTCTTAATAGCAGTGGACGCGGAGGCATCTTTCTAAATCTTACCACTTTTGATGCCGGCCTCGACCCTTTCACCGGTCAAAATTAATTCGGTGAATCCCGCGGAGGAACTCCCAATTAAATGATTGAAGAAAGGGCCAGACAGGGTCCCAAAAACATGTCAACCAGCTCTTTATCCAACAATGGGGCTGCACCCTTCCAGCCAGATCATGCCACTTCTGGGCATACTCTTTAAATCCTTCATTTGAAGCCATACCCATACTCTGTAGTTGAGTACGAGTAGGTGCTAAATCAGCATTGTATTGGTATTGTCGGTTGAAAGCAGCAACTAAGTCTTCCCAGTTGTGAACCTCTGATCTCTCGAGTTGATAGAACCAGTCCAATTGTGTGCCTGACAAACTATCTTGGAAAAAATGGACCCAAAGATCCTTAGATGCATCTTTGGACACGACAGACCGTCATACTTGGAAAATGTAGGAACTTTGAACTTGGGAGGAATGACAATCCCAGCGACCAATCCTAGTTCTTCGAAATCTAAACCAGGTACCCTTTGCAATTCCATGGCTGCCAATCGATCCTCAAGATTTTTAAACTTAACATCCGCCTGGGGATATTGCTGTTCGGAGTAATCTTCGTCTTCTTCCTCTTCCTCTTCTTCTCCTTCAACTTCAGATTTAGAAGGCATTGAGGTTCCTTTTCCTTTACCAGCCCCTTCATCAGACGTCGAGGGGAATTCGAGAACTTTTCTAGCATTGCTTTCAAACCTTCTTCCCATGATGACTACACCAGGTCTTTTCTTCTTTTTCTCTTTATCTTTCTCCAACAGTGCTTTAAGGTCCTCTTGACCCTTTGCTAAGGTCATGAGGAGTTGCTGGAATTGAGAGTTCTACGCTTGCAGATCCTTAACCGCCTGCTCCAAATCCATCTTGCTGAAATAAACAAAAGAAAGATAAGGAAACCTGGTGTGAATACCTGTTTATGCATATGATGAATGGTATGTTTATTCATGTAATGCATTCAAGGATTCAAAAATTCAAATTTGTTGCAAACAAAAAGAACACACGTCATATTAAGAAGAAATTTGTTAGTACATAAGTTCCCCATGGGCAAAATATTACAAAATTCTTAATGTAAAAAGACATTGCACATCCTCTTTGGTTTGATGTAAGTGTTGAGAGTTTCCTCCTCATGAAGTCGGCGGGTAAGCTCCTAAACCTTCTTCTCACTAGCATAGAAGCTGGCTTCAAAAAGTATTTTGTTCTTCTTTGAGTTGGATCCAACTCTTTTGTAATTCTTCCAATGATGTTGGCATGTCTGGATGTAGGAGGGTGTATGGAACCTCTCCTTCCATAACAGGATCTTTGATCACGGGGAGAATGTGAGGATATGGCATCATAAGATTCTGGGCGCGGGTTCGTACCCACTTGAGGTAAGGCTCAAGAGGGATGGAATTCTTGTGCCCCAATGTCTTACTATCCACTTTGTTGGGAATCCTCCAAGCTCTTATGAACCTTTGTCGAAGTCCTTGTGCATCATTGTCGAAGTCAAAAACCAAGTCAGGAATCAGCATGTCATGAGGGCCATCCCTCCGAGCATATCCAAACTGTCTTAGAGCTAAACAGGGGTTGTAGGTTATGCCTCCCCTAATTCCAAGTAGTGGGACATTAGGGAATTCCCCATAAAGATCAATGATGATGACATTTTCTCTGGACCGAGAACACCAATGAACATCAGAATGTGTGAGGGTCATCAACCGTTGTGACCACCTTAAACCCTGCTCATTCTTCAAAACTGATTGTGGAAGGTGAGAAATAAACCACCTTGCTAGGAGAGGAGTACAACACATGAGAACACCTCTTTTCCTCATTGTTCGTGTGTAAAATGAGTGTAGGATGTCCCCAAGCAATATAGGCACAGGATTCCGAGATATGAAAATCTTGACAGCATTCACATCTATAAGCTGATCAGGGTTTGGGAACAAGACCAACCCATAGATGAGGAGTGCCACAATCTCTTCAAAAGCTTGTAGATCTAAAGAATTCCAGCAATCTTGTGCCTTCTCAAGCAGGAACTTTGCCAAGAAACCCTTGACACCAATTCTAGTTTCCCAATGACCTTTGATATCAGATGGTTGCAAGTGTAATGCTTGAGCAACATCTTCAGGCTTTGGTTCTTTTTCTGTACTGTTGTAGGGTAGTTGATGAAGAATAGGAATCCTCAGGAGTTGAGAAAATTCCTCCAAAGTAGGTACTAGTTGGTAATCAGGGAATGTGAAACAGTGGTGTAGGGGGTCAAAGAATTGGAAGAGAACTTTCACCATGTCTTCTTCAATGTTGGAGTTGACCAAGTTGAGAAGTCTACCATGTCTTTCACTGAAGAGAGAATTCTCTGGAATCCTGGAAGTAAGCTCTTTGAGTTGAGGAGGGATTCTCACGAGGTTGACTTGAATTGTTTTCCTGCGAAGAGATTCCATGACCTACAAAACAAGAACAAAGATGAAGATCCAAACCCTTGAAATGGTTAGTGGATGCAAATGATGCTTTATGATGTTCATGATGTATGCACAAGCATATGTACAAACAAGTCACACAAGATCCTAGTTTCAGGCTTGCATGAGGTTTCATAGGTAAGTACCCTCTTAAAGTTAGTTGGCTTAACCTGTCCTATAAATAGTAACCGGGTTCTAAGGAGCTTAATATCACTGGATTATTTTCTATGTTCATTGTTTTGGTTTAGCCACTTAACTAGCGACCAAAATATTCTAAGAAAACAACCCTCAATGAGTGTAGTATCGAGTATCTACCAACTTCGGACTGCACCAAAGCCGATCATCTCACTACCCCTAATAAAAGGCCAAGATGGTCAAGTAAGGTTATAAGAGTTCATTAGTGCTTCATGACATCACTCAGCGGCCCCGTATTCTCTTTGATTGACACAAAGGCTACCGGTACTCACAAATATGTCGCACTAATATAGCTATTGCTTCAACCATGTCAGTATACCCCGCACAGTTTCCACAACATATTTCTATTTACCTATGAATGTTTCCCGAATCTGGGTAGAGTATTTCAAGCCCAAACAAGAGAACCAAATGTAAAGCAAACAAAGCAATCAAGATAAGCATGCAAAGGTGATCTAAGCCCTAAGGTTACTCCACTTTTAAAGATTTCCCCAGCAGAGTCGCCAGTTCTGTGATACGGTGGGAGAAATGAGTTGAGGTTTTACGTTTGTGTTTGCAAATGTTTCGGTTTAGCAAGAGTCGCCACCGACTTTTTATTTTATCCTAAGGAAAGGTCAAAAAGCACAGGAAAGACCTTTGAGATGTTTTCTTGGGTTCAGGGAGTAGATTATAGAAAGGGAAGGTATTAGCACCCTTTCTATCCATGGTTATCCATGGGCTCTTAGTTACTTGTTTAGATCATTTGATTTACTTTTCAATTGTTTGAAATGATGCTCTTCAATAGTTTGAAATGGTGCTTTGTGTGTGGTTTTGAAAGATGTTTTGAAAAGAGGCCATCATTGTGGCAACCTTTGTATTGATTCTTGTTTGAATGTATACAAAGGTGTTTTTGTCTTTTGAAAAGTTTTCAATGTTTGAAAGTTGGGTTTTGAAATTGTGTTGTGAAGTGTGTTTGAAGATTGCAAGGGTGTTTTTCAAGTTTTTGATCAAGTAACTAAGAGTTATCTACCCTATTTTACTCAAAGATCTTTCTTATATTTTTAACCCTTTTAACAGTGTTGTTTCACCATTGTATTTAGTGAACAACCTTGTATTAGGATGTTAAACGGGACAGGCGTGGGTCATCGTATAGACCATGATAGCAATTGTGTCAAGTATCTTTGGCAATTTTCTTGAGGGGCTTGATCATTTTTGTTTAGGCAACCAAGATAGCGTCATCGAGGGACTATGATCTTTTGTTTTATTTTTGTTTTGCCAAAGTACTTAACATGCATACCATGGCCCATTTTTGAAGGCAACAAGTGGATTGTAACCCTAGGGGTGCAAGTGTGCATTGTGTTTATTTTTCATGCATTTTTGTCTTTGATTAGGTCAAACTATTTGTTGATTTGGATTTTTGCATACAAACCCTAATTCTCTAATCATGGCATAATTGAAAGCGTAAAAGTGCGAGAATTTAAATTCTAAGCTATTACAACATGATATAGGGAGGGGGTACAATTTTGAATAGGGGATTATTTTGCAAGAAATTTAAATCCTAAGTTATTACAACCAAATTGAATTTACAATGCATAATATTTAAATGTACAATATTCAAATAAACACAATAAATATATATAGAATGAAAATGTATTATGCAAAAAAGAAGTTTTTCATGTATGTAAAAAAATATTTTTAATGTAAAGAAATATAAAGAAATAAATAAACAAAAAAAAGGTTAATTTTATTTATTTTAGGGTAAACCCTAATTCTTTTAAGAAAATAATATTATATATTATTTATATACAAAAATATATTAATATGTACAAAAATAAAAATGTATTAAAAAATGTATTTTTTAGTATAAAAAATAAAAAGGGTAATATTTTTATATCCGTACTCTAATTATTTAATAATATATATATATATATATATATATATATATATATATATATATATATATATATATATATATATATATATATATATATATATATATATATATATATATATATATATATATATATATATATATATATATATATATATATATATATATATATATATATATATATAAATATGTATGAAATAAAATAAAATATTTACAAAAATAAAATATATTCAAGAAAGTATTTTCAGTGTGAATAAAAATAAGAAATGAAAATAAAAGCATTATTTACATTATTTTTAAATTTAAACAAATAATAAAATGGTATTAAAAATGTTTTAATGTTAGAAATAATTAAAATAAATACCAAATAAATGTAAAAAATTATGAAAATATTTTTCAAGTATTTTTTATGTTTGGAAATAAAATTAAAATGCAAAAATAATAAAAATACAAGAAAATGGGCCAGGGGGTGCAGAAAGTAAGCTGTGAGGTGTTAGCAGCAAGAAGGCCAGGCCCAACCCAGACTTCATCTTCAACCTCTAGAAATTTGAAAACACGCGCGCACCTGTACAAACTTGGGATATCATGTATTTGTGATCTTTTGCCAAAACTCAAAACATGAAACTTGTAGAGCATCAAACCACGATTCTAACCATATAAAAAACTTGATCTAACTCTCAAAGACCAGAGAGAATTTCTCTGGCCCTAATTTCTAACCTAGTTTTTTTCCAGAAAGTTCATGGATGGAATTCTCTTAGCATGCTTAATATAAATGAAAATTGAGCATATGTATGGTTTCAGGGCAATGAGTACTACATCTTTCATTCACAAACCTAAGGCTAAATGTTCCTAAATAGAGAGATAGAAGTTGATGAAAAACCTGTTTCAGTTGGACACGAGTATGGCAATGCAGCAACTTTCAGTGAGGCATGGGGTTCTTTTGAGCTTGCTTGATGTTCCCTGGACCTTTCCCAATGCTTAGTTTGTTTTGAAATGGCCTGAATCTTTCTACAGAACTCAACCTGCAAAGCTTCAAAACAAAAATGGTGAACACTGTAAATGAAGTTACAATTGGCAATGGAGGTTTGGGATAGCTTGAGTGAGTTGAATGGAAGGTATTGGAACCGATTGCAAGCAAAACGCACGACTGGAATGTGATTTGGCTTGTGATTTGCAGGTCCTGCCCTGTTTTGGTAGAAAATGGTGTTTTTGGTGTACAAGGGTGTTTGAGAGGTTGCTAACTCGTGTTTCTGGCTTAGTGTAATGTGAGAAACTTGTTTGAAATCTTGGCTTGAGTTGAAAATATCAGATGTGCAAGTTATGGACTTTTGGCACAATGACTTGGTTTTGAAGCAAAAAGTGAGAGTTGACAATGCAAAGGCTGTACTGGCTTGTAACCTAGCTGCAAAAAGTGGTTGAGCTTTGCCTGACATTAGGGAGCCTTGTTTGCAGCAAAGGGCTTGGTGTATGGCTCAAGAAATGAAACTTGACATAAAGCATGCTTTATGTAAATGGAAGTGTTATCGTTATGCCTAAAATGGAATTATTCATTGTATAATGCTCCCTTGATCAGAACAATGCCTCTAACCAATGTATTTGCATTGAAATTTTGAGTGTAAATTGGTTTAGAGACCTGTAATCAAGTACAAAGCTAGTTTGGTCAGATTTTGCAACTTGTATGAACATGTATTGGCCATGGTTACAAAGTGAGTTTTTGCCAACTTCAAGCATTCGATTCTCCCTAACCACAAATGTGTTTTAGGAGTTCTTGGACAATTTGGAAAGCTTGCAACAAGTACTATAATCCATCTTTGAAATCTAACTTGAGACTCCAAGTGGAACTATGTGAAAAATGGCCAAGAAGATGGGTCAAAATCCTGCCTAAACTAGGGCAAAATTTCTCTAAGTTAAAAGTTTTAGGGACCCTTGTTCCAAAAATCATAACTTGAGATCCAAGCTTCTTTTGAGAAAACTTAGTGAATCAAAGTTGTAGAATTTGTGATGGACTACAACTTTCATGTTTTAAGTTTTGTTTGAATCTATTTTCATCTTGGTGAAAATGTGGGACAAAGTTAGGAAAAATTAAGAAAATTTCATAACTTAGAAAAATTCTAAGTTATGAAATTTTTTCAATTTCAAACCCTAATTTGCAATTTTGGGTTTCTTGATGAACAAGTTTCATAATTTGACACCTCTTGATGAAAAATGACCCTTGGCACTTGATTTTGACCAAAAAGTCAAAGTTTGAATTTTCAGTGTACAGTCAAATTTTGATCAGTTGATTGAAAAATTCATCTGTCAATCCTATGCATTTGAGATCTTTTGAACTTGTTGAATAGGTCAAGATAATTTCATTGAGTCCTTGAGTCCATGGTTGAACTTGATTTGCCATTGGCTAGGTCAAACAGTCAAAAATTGCCTTTGCACAGTCAAAACCCTAAAAATGACCATTTTGCCCTTTTGGTGATCTGATCAAATTTCTTGTGGAATTGTGGTCCAAACTTGATCAAATGGTTCATATGAGTTCATAATGTTGACGTGGGTCAAAATTCATGAGGTTTGACTGTAAATTGGCCACAATTGACTTTTTCCCCAATACAGCTGATCTCTAGGTCAACTGTCCAATTGACTGGGCAAAAATTTGATTCAAGGCTTGAAACTTGGTATGGGAAAACTTATGAGTCCAACATGAAGTATGAAAGTCAATTTGGGAATTGAAGGCCCAAAAATCCCTGTGCAAACTCAAACCCTAATTTAGGTCAACAGTGCAAGGAGGTGTCTTGAGCAGAGCAAACCCTAGCTTGATCCTGAGTTCCAAGAGTCTTGTGATGAGAAATGTTGATAAAATGAGAGGGAAAATTTTGGGGTACAACACCATTTATAGGACAGGTTGAACCAATCCAACTTCAAGAGGGTATTACCTTAAAACCCATTCAAGCCTAAACCTAAGGCTACTTGTGTGACTTGTTTGCTTTCTTTTCCTAACAATTTGAACTCATTGCAGGTCTTTGTTTGTATTCCTTGCATGAACTTGTTTGTATAAATCCAATAATTTAGTTTCTTACCCTGCAAATTTGCTTGACGCATAGCATACACATCATAACATCATAACATGACATATCATACTAACCATTTCAAGGATCTCAAGGGCCTGTGATCCAGGTTATGATGAACCAGACGTCTAGCAAGGGGAAAGGGGATTTATTTTCCTCTAGCCAATATCGGAAAAATATAAAAACATGATAACTTGAGTCTGGGGCTATGACCTACTTGATATGGTGAGCTTGACTCTAGTAGAAGGACCTTCAACGATACAAAGTGCTTCAATTAAAGCTATAAAGTTCAACGCCTAACATTTTTATTATTTACCCCGTGAGATCCTTGAAAACATTGCATACATATATCATACATGTCATTGTATAATAGGTAGTATCTAATACAGGTCTCTCATGTTCTCACTGTTTATTTCAGCAATGGCTCTCAAACAAGACAATAGATATCTTCAAATTTAAGAGGCTCAGTTCATGGAAATGTTCCTAAACCTATCCAAGGGGAAGGAAGAGTTAAAAGCACTCCTCATTGGGAACCTGGCCAAGAAAAATCCTGAAGATAATAAGGACGAATGGTTAGAACAAATGCAACCTGAGGTTGAAGCAATGAGAACCCAGATGCTGGGGCAGATGGCTCTTATCCAAGGCCTGGCCCGGGTAAAAGAAGAGCTGAAAGGCATTGTCAACAAGCTTCATCAAGACGGATGCAACCTTGTGAAGAAAATAGTCGAGGTTGGGGACTAAGTCATTGATCAACCTCCAAGAAGACAAGATGTTGGTTTGGTAAAGAGTGTACCTTTCCAAATTTCTACCACATCAGGGGTCCATTCACAACCTCGCCAACAACGACATGGTAATCGGCGTAAGCGGGATTCATTTACTAGGCAATATACCAAACTCAACATACCAATGTTGCAAGTCTTACAAGACATATTGAAGTTGAATTTGGTCACATTGAAGGACCCTCCTCGGAATCCCAATACTTCTGCTCCTAGTTACCACCCCGACGAAAGGTGTGCTTACCATTTTGGTAGCCCTGGATACGACACCGACAACTATTGGACTTTTAAGAACAAGATTCAGGATTTGATCGACAACAAGGAGATCGAATTTGACTCTCCTAAGACCCCCAGTGTGACCAATGCTCCCATGCCAAATCATGGCCAAAATTGAGAGCGTTTATTACATTTGAATTATCAGTTGTAATTCCTTTGTTGCTTAAAACATTTATCTTTATGTCAAAACTTTGTTATTTCATTAATGCATTGCACATGTTTGTCTTGAATTAAGTTATTTTCATTGTGCTTAAACTGCTTCCTTACTTCCTTTTTGTGATATTCAATTCTTGATTAAAAGCTCTAAGCCTTTAGAGGGAGGATGACGAAAACGATGCCACATTCTCTACAGTATGCTTTTGAATAGACCCCGCTAACGATGTACATGCATTGTTTCAAAATCCTAAACAGTGGAGTTATAAGGAAGATAATCCCTAGTCAGCCCCTTTAAGCCAAAGAAGTAGGAGTTTTTATTTTCAGACAAATTAAAACCTTTAATCATAACCTGGGGCAGGGTAGTTTTCTTAGTTAGTTCAGAGGTGCATTCAGTCGCAAGCTTTCCCTTCATACACGACAAATAGTGTAGAAAATGCTCTCCAAAAGATGGTGATGGTTCCACATAATCATTAAGAACAGGCAATCATTATCTCTCAAAATAAAAGCCCATTAAGTCAAAACTTATGAAGGAGACTTAAGAAAAAAAATGGGGGCATCCCGCTGGCTGTAATCACAAAAGAAACAGTTTAGGAAAAAGACAAGGATAGAAAAATCAAAAAACAAAGAGGTCCTACAAATCCTCAACAAAAAGAAAAGGTCACAAAAATGACTTCCTTCCCAAACAAATGTTCAATTTCGGAACCATCACCAAAACATCAAGGACATTCCAAAACTCAACTGGGATTCAAAATGCACAATTAACTGAGCATAGGATTGAAGAACATCACGAAGAACGGGTGGGTACAAATAAATTTTGAGCCTTTATCCTTTGTTTCTTAAACCGTGAACCAGGCCACGTTACAACCCTTAAAAGTCCTAGCTAAAGCATGGGTTAGTTCGAGAGCATATTGTTACAAAGGCATCCTGACTCCTGTAAGGTTTGCTATTAATCATGAGTTGATATCACATTCTTGCAAATTTTGTTTTACTACAAAAAACACATTTTCAAAAAAAAATCAAGACAAACATAAGCTTTGCATTCTTTAAATGACATTGTTTGCATATGGTTAATTGTTCAAATGGCAGAGAAATTCACACAATGAATATTCAGTGAACGAAGACCCCCCTCAATGGAAAGAATCACCTCAGATGGAAAAAATTCCTAATAACAGGCCTTTCATAATCAAGTGGTATGGCATGGTGTCTAGTTAATCTGGGGAAGTTAAGCTAATATGCAAAGAATCTCTCCAAAAATTCCAAATAGCCAGTGACAGATCTCCATCTTAGTCACTTGGGGGATTGGACATTAATTCAAGCAATGAATCTTGTGCGATCACATAAACATGTTCTGGAATTTCTACAACACTTATTGTCATATACGCTGACAACTCTCCATATCATATGAGTGCGGACATAGTCAGAAAATACTATGCATGAAAAAGACCCGCTAGGATGACAGGCCTAGGAAAAATTAAGGGCATCCCAGCGAACCAAAAGAGTTCGGGAAAAAATTAGGGATATATACAAAACAATTGTACACCCGGCAAGTCGAAAACCTGAAAAGGCGGCTTGAGCAAAAAAGGGTATCCCGATAGACCGAAAACCCGAAAGGTCGGTCCAGGAAAAAGTTAGGGATTAAAAACGTACGACTATGTCCCGTCATCTTGTCATTTGTTTATCAGTAGAAGACTTATCATCCTAATCAGCATTTACCAAGCACTCCAGGAGTTAGGACGACACTCAAACCATCCACAAAGTCTTCGCAGGTACTTTCTCCAACAGGTAAATAGGCAGAGGCATCTTACTAAAAAGTAGCCGCCATATCTTCAGCTTACACCCTAGTGATGTCAGGTGTTTTCGTATCCCCGTCAGAACAAGAATTTCCAACTACTGCTCCGACATCAGGTTTTCCCCAGTAAAGTCATCAAACTTCTCAGGATTCCCCAATAGGATTACACAAAATCCTCAGGCAGGGCACAAAGCTTTCCTTCCTCAACAAAGTTTATTTCTCTAACAATGGAAGATCATTTCCCAGCAGTTCAGCTTCAACAAAACCTGAAGACCTACATTCTTCATCATCGACTGCAATCAAGGATTTATTTTCCCTAATTAAACAGCGCTGCAATAGAACAACTGATACATTCACATATTGCATTCATACAACATTATACAAACATCATAGCATATGCAGTACAAATGCATACATCCCAATCTCATTTATTTTGAGAACACCATTACACAATGCATTTCATACATCATGACATTGCATACAGCTAACGCTTTACCTTTGTAGGAAAGATCAATCAGCAGATATTTATCATCAACAATTTTCAACAGATCTGGGATTAGCTCCTGAAACAAAATAGAATAATTATCTGTGCGTCCAAATAGAGCTTTACACGGGCTCATCATGAAACAATCTTACACGGGTTTCTTCTGACATCCAAATACAACTTTACACGGGCTCTTCATGAAGAAGTCTTACACAGGTTCCTTATCTTTCTGAAATACAACTTTACATGGGATCTTCATGAAGCAATCTTACACGAGTTCCTTATCCCTCCTTCTGAAGTTTTACACTGACTTACCCCGAAGAAGCCCTACCCAGGCTCCTTCTGAAGTTTTACACAAACTTATACTGAAGCAGCCCTACCCGGGCTCCTTCTGAAGTTTTACACGAACTTATCCCGAAGCAGCCCTACCTAGGCTCCTTCCGAAGTTTTACATGGACTTATCCCAAAGCAGCCCTACCCAGGCTCCTTCTGAAGTTTTACACGGACTTATCCCGAAGCAGCCCTACCCAGGCTCCTTCTAAAGTTTTACACGGACTTATCCTGAAGCAGCCCTATCCAGGCTCCTTCTGAAGTTTTACACGAACTTATCATGAAGCAGCCCTACCCAGGCTCCTTCTGAAGTTTTACACGGACTTATCCCGAAGCAGCCATACCCAAGCTCCTTCTGAAGTTTTACACTGACTTATCTCGAAGCAGCCCTACCCAGGCTCCTTCTGAAGTTTTACACGGACTTATCCCGAAGCAGCCCTACCTAGGCTCCTTCTGAAGTTTTGCACGAACTTATCCCGAAGTAGCCCTACCCAGGCTCCTTATGAAGTTTTACACAGACTTATCGCGAAGTAGCCCTACCCAGGCTCCTTCTGAAGTTTTACACAGACTTATCCTGAAGTAGCCCTGCCTAGGCTCCTTCTGAAGTTTTACACGGACTTATCCCGGAGTAGCCCTACCCAGGCTCCTTCTGAAGTTTTACAGTGACTTATCCCGAAGTAGCCCTACCCATGCTCCTTCTGAAGTTTTACACGGACTTATCCCGAAGTAGCCCTACCCAGGCTCTTTTTGAAGTTTTACACGGACTTATCCCAAAGTATCCCTACCCAGGCTCCTTCTGAAGTTTTACACAGACTTATCCCAAAGTAGCCCTACCCAGGCTCCTTCTGAAGTTTTACACAGACTTATCCCGAAGTAGCCCTACCCAGGCTCCTTCCAAATTTTTACACGGGCTTATCCGAAGTAGCCCTACCCAGGCTCCTTCTGAAGTTTTACAGGACTCACCCAGAAGCAACCCTACCCAGGTTCCTTCTCACAATTTCCAGATGCAGTTTTACATAAACTCATCCTGAGGAAACCCTACCCAAGTTCCTTCTTCTGAATTTCCAGATGCAGTTTTATACGGACTCATCCTGAGGAAACCCTACCCAGGTTCCTTCTTACAATTTCCAGATACAGTTTTACCCAGACTCATCCTGAGGTAACCCTACCCAGGTTCCTTCTCACAATTTCCAGATGCAGTTTTACCCGGACTCATTCTGAGGCAACCCTACCCAGGTTCCTTCTCACAATTTCCAGATACAGTTTTACACGAACTCATCCTGAGGCAACCCTACCCAGGTTCCTTCTTACAATTTCCAGATGAAGTTTTACCCGGACTTATCCTGAAGCCGCCCTATCCGTGCTCCCTATCATATATCTCCTAAAACAGCCCTACCCAGGTTCCTTCTCATACACTTCCAGATGAAGTCTTATCCGAACTTGTCTTGAAACAGCCCTACACAGGTTTCTTCTAATACATTTCCAGATAGCAGTTAATTTCATTCTCCCTAGCAAATTACTGTGAAGCCTGGATTTCACCAGAAAACAAAAAACTTTCATCTCTCCAATCCAGAGATAACCCCTCAGTAGAGCCATGGACAACTGAAGTTCCTAGACCCTATTCCCCACAGAGTTTTCCTCAAACAGGAAAACAACAGAAATCAACATCCCCCAGTGGACTCCTCCTCAGACAACAGGAACAAGAATCCCCACAAAGAGACTTCTTATGAAGTCAGCATCTACTTTGGATGGCATCTTTAAGCCCATCTCCGACGACTCTCTGTCATCTTCTCCAAATGGCATCTGTAAGCCCATTCCCGACATCGTCAACCATCATTGTTATGTCACGCGAGTGCAAATTTCTGGGCACTCTAATGTTCAATCATCTTCCACCTTCAGATCACGAAAGGTAGACAAGCCAATCTACATCTCCAGGTTTAAGAAGATTGAACAGGGGCAGCTGTTGTACCCCAAAATTTTCCCTCTCATGTTTTCCAAGGTCTTCCCTTACATGGTTGGTCACAAACACTTTCCTAACGAAAATAAAGTTTTTTGAAGATGAACAAAGTGTCTTTCGATTGGCATCTGGGAAAAGTCTTCAATTGGGTATCCAAAATCCTTTGATACAGGCTTGACTCACCAGTTTTCGATTGGGAATTTGGCATCCTTCGATAAAGGCTTGACTCACCAGTCTTCGATTTGGAATTTGGCACTCTTCGGTAGGGCTTTGATTAGTACGCTTCGATTAGGTGTTTGGAACCCTTCGATCAAGCTTTGGTCCGTAATTCATTGATTGAGTACTGGGCCCCCTTTGATCAAGTCAATTTTAGAATGCTTCGACTATGCATTAACTACTTCAGGCTTGCCTTCGATTCACAAGGCAAGAATCTCCTACAAGTTTGTTTCGATTCACAAAGGCAAAGGCCCCTCAACTTTCCAGCACACCAGGCAAGAGGCCCATTCGAAGAACATGTAAATGACTCATTCGAAGAACATGTAAAGGTCCGTTCGAAGAAGCATTGAAATGGTCCATTCGAAGAACATGTAAAGGTCCATTCGAAGAAGCATTCAAAAGGTCCATTCGAAGAAGCATTTAGAAGGCCCATTCGAAGGGTACATAAGAAGTCCATTCGGAGGAGGCAACTCAAGGCTAATCGAAGAGCATGGCCTAAAGGCATTCGAAAATCAAAGGTGTCCAGGTTAATTCAAGATTCCAAAGAGACATGAATATTTCCAAAAAGGAAATCTTTTAATATGTCTGATTCTTGTCTCATGGCTTTAAGGGCCTGGTTAAATGGTTGTCCCTTGCCATTCTCATGCACCCTCACACTCCTATAAATATGAGGCCAATGACACATTACAAAGGGGGGAGATTAGAGATACGCTGCCCACAAACCCACCAAAGGTTGTCAAATTTTTCATAAGTAATCCAAACCAAACAAACCCTTCAACAAAAGTATCCACGCCCAGAAGTCCCAGATCGAAGGTACCCACATCCATAAAGTTCCAAATCGAAGGTTCCAACTACTGGTAAGAGAGGGTAAAATATCAAACTTTGTATTTACATAACACATCCATATTTGTTGTTTCATTCGATTTGTCATTCTAGATAGAATCAAAGGGACTGGGTTTGACACCCAGGTCATGTCTTTCGTTTGCTAGCATGTTTGCAGGTATAACGTCCTCACAAGGGACCCATCAAACAGTTTCCAGCAAGGACTTCTAGGAAGAATCTCCCTGGATCGAAGGATGGCACCCTTCAATCGAAAGGCAATCTCTCCCTGGGTCGAAGGATGACACCCTTCAATCGAAAGACAACATTCCTTGGATTGAAGCCCCATTTTTCACTTCAACCGAAAGGCCCACTTCTCCCTGCAATCGAAGGAGGCCTTTTATGTTCTCATTCTTTGTTCTTTTTTTTGTTATTTCTTTATTGACTTTATCATTTGAATCAATCTTAAAACCAAAAAATCATAAAAAAAATATTAGGTTAGTGTTTTATTAATCAAATTAATTTATGAATAAATTAATTATTTATTTTAACATCTTTTTTCTTAAAAGTTAAAATTAAATAGACTTAGGCTTTATTTTCTTTTATACTAAAAACAACAAAAAGATTTTCTTTTACATTTTCAGACGTGTTTTCAACTTTGCGAGCGTTTATTTAATTTCGTATTTTTACTATTATTGTATATGTTTACTGGGTGTAATAGATAAAAATTAGGATATTTACTGCTTTATTCCCCTTTATCCTTGTATAATGTAAATCCCATCCCCGAAGCATTGTAATAGCGTAGATTTAAATTCCTGCACTTTAATATTATGTAATATATTAATTGATAGTAATTAGGCTTGTATGACAAGACTGAAATCAAACGTTAGCAAACTTAATAAAAAGACAAAAAAAATTGAATATAACACACTTGCACATATACACCTCTAAGGTATCTCCCACTTTGGTTGCTTTCATAAATAAAACAGTCATGAGGCAGGAATGCTTTAGCAAAGACCCGTAAATCAAAAAGATCCTAGTCCCTCGATGACCCTATAGTTGCCTTTCGGTAAATGATCTAGTCCCTAAAATAAAATTGCTAAAGCGTCTCCACAAGTTGCTTTTGTGACTGTAAAATTTACCTTTCAAATGTCTCTAATACATCCAACGATAGGGCTACCTACTCACTAATAATAGGATAGCGCTGTCTAAAGGATAGGAGGAAATGAACGACCCTTTTCGAGTATAAAAGTAGAGAGCTGTTAGAAGTTTGCTCAAAAATACTTTTTGCACTTACACAAATACTACTTTTCAAAAAACAAGTTTAAAAAACATTTGCTTTGTTAACACTCTTGAGGACTGATACAAGAGTTAAACACAAAGAAAATCTCCGCACTAAGGAATTTTCCAAACATTTTCGAACGCACAAAGCACAAAGGTATTTCAAAATGAGCAAACCTCTAAGAACCCATAGATAACTACATATGGAAAGGGTGCTAAAACCTTCCCTTTCCATAATCTACCCCCCTTACTTAGAAAATCTCGAAAAAGGTCTTTTCATGTTCTTTTCACCCTTTCCTTTGTTGGATAAAAGAAAAGTAGGTGGTGACTCTTGCTTACCGCGACATTTGTAAACAAAAAACGCAAACCAGTATAAACAGTCGATTTTGCCACTGTATCACACCATGGTTAGGGCAAAACGCTCATGTATCATTGTATCCCTATTTCCAGTCCGATTCAGATCAAAAGAACCTCACCATTAGACTCGTAGGGCTTGGTTTAGTAGGATAGGATACTTCTGGATTTTAAAAATGGTCGTTTTTATAGGTCCAATGTCTTGAAGGGCCGGAGAAGACAACTGGAAGGTTGACTCTAGCGTGCTGACTCCGGCGGCTTGAGTGTCGTAACTTGGTTGGCTTGTTCAAATCCACCTGGGCGCGTGCATTTTGAATCAAATATAATTGATTTATATAATATATTTATTTATTTGTATTTGAGCTAACGAATGAACAATAAAGCCCAGTGGAAGCGCGCACATCCTAAAGGCATACCCCTTACATGTCCTGGGTTCGATCCAGGTGCGAGGGAGTTTTATTTTTCTTGTATTTTCATAACAGATCCAGTGCATGCAAGGTTAAAACGCACATGATGCATCTCATGCCTGGACCATCAGATCTCAAAGCTACAAATCCAATACCCTTGGATCAGCAGACACACCATAGGGCACATGGGTCTGGATGTACTGAATCATGCATAGCTCCTGGGTTCATTTATTATTTAGCCTAACCAATTCAGAAACTCACCCCCCATTTTCCTTTTTGCAGCGCAGGCCCATTATTATTTTTTATTTGTTTTATTCAATTAACATTTTTAATAAGTTTTTTTAATGAACAAAAAATCATAAAAACCACAAAAAAATATATTTAAGTTTTTGTTAATTATTTTAATTTTTTTTAAATTTAATTAATTAATTTAATCACTTCAAGTTATTTTGTTAATTAAAATTTAATTAGAATTAGGTTTATAATTCAATTATCTTTCTAAGCAAAAATACCAAAAACATTTTTATACTTAGAAGTTTTTTTTTGGGCTTTAGATATTTTTTTCCATTTTCATCTCCGTGCGTTTATTTACATTCTCGCATTATTATTTTATTTGTAACTGTCTATAGTTTGTAATAGCTAATTAGGAGCTTTTTACATTTTTATCCCTAATTTTTGGTTTTTATTTCCCCCATCCCCGAAGCGATGTAATAGCGTAGTTTACTTCCTGTACTTTTATTTTCTTTCCTTATGTATATATCTAATTGCTATATTAAATAGGCGTGAATGGAAAGATCTTAAAAGCAAACACTAGAAAACCTAACATCCAAGATAAACATAACTAAAACACAACGCACTTTGAACACGCGCACCTCTAAGGTGCCTCCACTTGTTGCCTTCGGAAATAACAATCACGTCTCTCGAACGTAAGAAATTTTAGCAAAGACCCTTTGGTTAAAAGATCATAGTCCCTCGATGACACTTCGATGATGCCTCGGTAAATGATCTTGGTACCTTAGGGTAATTACTAAAGTATCTTATGAGTTGCCTTCGTGACTGTGCGATGACCATCGCTTATCCCTCAAAACATCCAATGATAAGGCTACCTACCGACTAATGGTAGGATAACACTATCTAAAGTAAAAGAGGAAAATAACAAAGACCTTTCGAGTAGGTGGATAGCTTATAGTTGTTTGCTCACAAAACAAAACAAATTTCTCACACATACACTCTCTTTTCTAAATATTTTTCAAAGACAAAAACACTTTGTATGCATTCTCAATGATACGAGAATTATTACAAAGTTCGCCGCACTAAGGCGTCTTTTCAAAAATATTTTCAAATACACTTACACAAAAAAGCATTTTCAAAGTGAGCTAATAACTAAGAGCCCGTAGATAACTACGAATGGAAAGGGTGCTAACACCTCCCTTTTCCATAACCTACCCACCTACTCAGAAAAATTCTCGAAAGGTCTTTCCTGTTCTTTTCACACTTTCCTTTATTGGATAAAAGAAAATTCGGTGGTGACTCTTGCTAAACCGCAACATTTACGATAAAATGCAAAACCAGTAAAGTTAGTTCTCCCACCGTATTACAGAACTAGCAACTCTGTTGGGGAAAACACTAAAGTGGGGTTACCTTAGAGATAATTCATCTATAAAATTCTTTCATTGTTTGACTTGCCTGATTTTATGTTTAATGGTGTTTGGGTTATTCTTGTATAGATCATATACCCATATCTGGGACATTTAGGTAAGTAGCAATATATTGTGAAAACTATACGGCGTACACTGATATGGTTGAAGAGATGACTACGTTAGTGCGATACATTGGTTGGTATCGGTGTCCCTTGAGTTAAGTCAAGGAGAATGTTGGGCTACCACATGGTGTCATAAAGCACTAACTGACTTTATAACCTTAGTTGACACAACTTAGCCATCAGAAAGTAGTGAGATAGACGACTTTGGTGCAGACTGAAGTTGGTTGATACTCGATGCTACACTCATTAAGGTCGGACTCTCAGTATATTTCGGTCGCAAATCACATGCTTGAGCTGAAACAATGTCCAAATATCAGTGATATTGAGAGTCCTAGAACCTGGTTACTTTCTTTTAGGACAGGTTGAGCAAACTAAAACTTCAAGAGGGTATTTACATACAACTCCATGCAAGCTTTAACCTAAGGCCTTATGTGTTTTGCTTGTGTATGATTAAATTATTCGAACATGACACCATGCATCATAACATTCATGCCATTTCATTTTTACTAACCATTTCAAGGACCAGGGAATTTATCTTTGTTCAATTTTGCAGACTATGGCCTCCGTTCGCAGAAACACTATCCAGGTTAACTATGTAAGGGTGCCCCCTCAACTTAAAAAGTTAGTCTCAAGGGTTCCCGAAAGTTCTTCATTTATCAAAATGTATGGTTAACTGATCAGTTTGGTTACTCCAGGTTTTGATTAAGATATGATAAGTGTCCTCTTCCAGTTCTTTGACCCTTCACATCACTACTTCACCTTTCATGATTATCAATTAGTACCCACTATGGAAGAGTTCTCTCAACTACTGGGAGTACCTATCCTTGATCAGATGCCCTTCACCAATTTAGAAGAAGCTCCAAAGCCATAAGTTATTGTAGCAGCTCTACATCTAAAGCAGTCCGACATTGTATCCAACTGGGAAACAAGAAGCGGAGTAAAGGGTTTTATGGCTAAATTACTGTTGGAGAAGGCTCAACTATTCTTAGATGCTATGAGTTTCCAAGCTTTTGAAGACATCTTGGCTCTTATAATCTATGGGTTGGTACTATTTCCTAATCCATACCAACTCATAAATGTGAATGCCACCAAGATTTTTTATCGCTCGTAATCCTGTGCCTACCTTGCTCGGAGAAATTCTGCATTCTCTTCACACTCGTACCATGAAGAGGCAAGGGAATCTAATGTGTTTTATACCTCTACTATACAGGTGGTTTATTTCGCATCTTCCCTGCTCGGTAATGAAGAATGAATAAGGCTTGAGGTGGTCGCAAAGAATAATGTCACTTTCCCATGCAGACATCTATTGGTGTTCCCGATCTCACGAGGATATCGCTATCATTGATCGATGTGGAGAATTCCCTAATGTTCCACTCCTTGGAATTAGTGGAGGTATTACTTACAACCCTTCCTTGGCTCTACGTCGGTTTGGTTACGCTCGAAGAGATGGTCCTCATGACGCACTTATCCAGGGTATTATGTTCGATTATGAAAGTGATCTTCAAAGTTATCGTCGGAGGTTTATACAAGCTTGGGGAATGGTAAGAAAGATTGATAGTAGAACCTTAGGGCATAAGAACTCCATCCCTCTAGAGCCTTACCTCAAATGGGTACGAGCTCCTGCTCAATACGTTATGATGCCATATCCAGCTATCTTACCAGTGATCATGGGGCATGTTGTCGAAGGAGACGTCTCTCGCATCATCCTTCATCCAGACATGCCTACTGACCTTGAAGAATTGAAGAAGTCTTGGATTCTGCTAAAGGAAGAATGGGATACCTTTGAGACTCAATTCTATGCCAGCAAGAAGAAAGTGTTGGAGCTTACCAAGAAACTTCATGAGGAGCAGAGCCTTAATGCATACATCAGTACAAAGAGGAAGCGCCCATGGGAGACTTGATCCTTAGGTTTTAGGAGTTCATTTTATTTTTGAAAGCTCTTGTAATCCTAAAAGGCAATTGTAATTTGAAATTTGCTAATAAAATCTTTGTTTCTTATTTCCTCTTGGTTAGCAAATTTAAATCTCCTAAGCTCCTTAAAATCATTGGATTTACATATCATGCATCATTGCATAACAAGTTTTTTGTACAGGTTTCTCATTTTTTTGCTGTTTATTTCAGCAGAAAAATGGCCTTCGAACAAATTGTTAAGGATCTCTAGGCTCAATATGCCCAATTTCAAGATACTCTCATGAATCTGGCACATTGTTTACCATGGAAATTGGTAAACAACCGCTGATCCTCCAAAAGGTTACTTATTTGGTGACTCGCAGGATCGATCAGATTGATCCTAAGACATGGTTGATTTTTTGGGGTTTGATTAAGTCTAATGATGGTTAATGCCAGTAAAGTAAATACACTTTATGTAAATTTCATGAAGAAAAACTTGGTAGAATAAATGAAAGGTAATAAATAAAGGCTTCGACTGGGAAGAGTAAATGAAAGGCAATAAAGTTCTGGAATATAAAAGACTTTGATTAATTTAAATGGTGTTTCATACATACATTCTCAACAATTCTTTCGCTCACACTGGGTACTTGAATCTAAATGAGTGACTTGTATATAATGATGAACACACGCGAAAACTACGTGAACAACTAGTATTTATACTAAACACATCTCAAGTAACCGTTGGGAAGTTACGTTGCTTCGAGATGACACCACTTGGCACACTCACAGCATTCGACGCTCCTGATCTTGGCACGTTGCACTTGGTAACTGCTGGGAACCGTTTCCCCTCCAAACATTCAAATCTCAAACCGTTCCACTCTGAGCATCAAATACCTTTGTCGACAAGCTCCTTCGACATCGAAGGCAACGATATTCCTACTTAAAAGAAATTCTCTAAGTCCCTCGCCACCTTCTGACGAGCATTCGACAGGATCAGCTGGTCGAAACCATTCCTCATGATTAATGGTCTATATTAATAAAAAAACAAGGGTGTCGAACTTAGGAGCCAACAAATTGCCCCCCAAGAATGCCTTATTTCGACGCTGAAAAGAAAAAGGCATTCTTTGAGATTCCACCCGACACCTGTCCTTCATTCTTAGCCACAGATTGACTAGTGCGCTTTTCGTCTCCTACCAACCAACTGACAATCCCAAGAAGCCATCATTCCAACTGTTCCTAAGACATCACTTCAGTAAGGCGTTTGGCGTGCCCAATGTCTTTTCACAGATTATCATCATGACAATTTCCCAAAATCGAGGATGCACGCTGCACCGTTTCCGTTCTGTAGAACGGCTATGTCAGCGAATGAGCGCCACGTGCCCCACTATCATCTGCAACATTAAATGACCTCGAGTTTTGTGATTTCCCAACCACTATAAATAGTGCTAGGTGCCCCTTGTGGGACTTTTTCACGCTATTCTTCATCCAAGCTTTATTATTGAACAAAGATTTCTGCAAAAACCTTGTTCTTCATCCACCTTCATCTTAACCCAAAAATGGCTTCAGGTTCTCGTTCTTCTAATGCTCCCAGTTCTAACATTCCTTCTAAAACTGCCCAACCAAAAATCTTCTCAACTGTTCCAACAGTTAACTCCAAAGGCATGCGAAGGGTTCCTGAACCCCTGGGAACTGCTGAGCGTGAAGTTTATTCTTCTCAACTGCTGATTCCGGTTGGATACTCCAACCAGGTTTTCGCCATGTCTGGCCCTTTATCCACATGCATTGATGACTCCACGAAGATCAAGAACTTCTTCCCGGTGCTTGAGGCACTCAAACCTGTTGGGTGCTCCAAAAAGGCTGCAGATGACAACGAAGATCCTGCTAAAGAAAAGATAGATCTTCGTTTATTCAATAGAGGTGTTAGGGCTTTTAGGTCTAGCCCTAGCCTTACACCAGACTACAGCGCTTGGCTAGAGAAGATGGAAAAAAACCAAGCTTCGATTTGGAAGAACCTGGGGATTTATGACCTAGTCATGCTGTCGAAGACTGGTCTCAACTACTCCCCTGAAATGCTGGTAGCCTCTTTGCTTTTCTGGGACTATACTCACTTCACTTTCCACCTGCCTTGTGGAATGATAACACCCACTCTCTTCGACGTGGCTGCCATCACCGGTCTTCGACCAACTGGGGATTACTTCGACCCAGAGGAAATGTCTGAAGACCAGATTGGGTTTTCAGCTACCAAACCCACTTACACCACCTACATCAACCACTATCATGACAGGTCGAAAGCTAATGTGACAGACGTGGAGCACATTGCGTTTCTAGCCCTTTGGCTGTCACGCTTCGTGTTCTGCACGAAGTCTCTACAGGTGACGAAGAAAATGGTCACCCTTGCTACCCAACTTCACCATGGTCAAAACATCTGTTTGGCCGAATTAATACTGGCGAACCTATACGAGTCGATAAGCAGTGGAGCAACTCTGTTAAAGGTAATAGAAAATAGAGCCAGTTTGTTGCTTGCAGGACCCTTCTGGCTACTACAACTATGGCTAAATGCCACTTTTGAGTCTTTCTTACCTCAGAAAACTCAGATAAACGAACAAGCTCCTGAGATAGCCAAAAGGCGTATCGAAGGCACCAGATTGGCTTTACTGACTCCCACTGAGGATGGGCTGGAACTCCAACAGACCTTTGCAAACTTCGTTTTGATGTTTGCAGGAAGAAAAGAATTCACTTCGACCATGGCTCCTTTCGCCCGTCGAAGGTTTGGTCCAGAATGGTTCCCCAGGCCCCATCCCAAGTCATCAGGTGACCCTCATCTCGAAGAACACACAACACTGTGGGAAGCATTTCTCACTCCCAGAATAATGCCACTGCGCTTTAAGAGTTCCAAGAATCACCTGAGCCTGATCGCTTTTAAACCAAATTTGGTCTCTCGACAGTTTGGTATCATCTAATCACTTCCTTCTCCCATTTTCCCTAGGGAGAAATCAATGCTGTATTTTTGCAATAATTACACTGAGGATGCTTCCACCAAGCACATTGGCAGGTATGCTGGTCGAACAGTACTCTCACTGTTCGACTATCAACTCAACTTCCTCTGTTCACCATCTTTTGAAGACTGGTGGAAGAGTTATTATGCTGAAGAGTTCTTCGATGAAAAATATTTCATGGACGAACTCCAGAAATCCTTCGCTCTAGTCCTTGAAAAAATAAAGAAATGTACGTTCACTCTCCAAATTATATTTGTCTTTCCATTTTGACTTATAACTTGTTAATTATAACTTGTGAACGCGTCTTCTTTCAGTTGTTCGAAAGCCTGTAGCAAAGAAAACCACAGAAAGCCAACAGGGAGGAGGCCCCTCTACAAAACCTTCAGCACCGGTAACCAGACTTTTATTATTTCCTTCTGGTTTTAACATTTTGTTTTTCGATGTGGCGCTCTAAATCGACTCCATTTGGTTTTCAGGAACCTGTACCTAAGAAACGACCTGCACTAACGGTCGAATCTGGGAGTGACGACGAGGATGAATCTCCCCCCGCTCCTCTTAAACGGAGAAAACTGAAGAAAGATGCCCCTGCTCCTGAGCCTCGACCCATGATCAGAATAAAGGTTGCAGGGAGAATACCCAGGCCACCTCCCATGATCATCGAAGAACCCACAGAGGAGGAGCTGAACGTCTTGCTCAGCAAACCCGTCGAAAGTGATAATTCCAGCCCTGGGGCTGAAATTCCTCTACAGGTAGTTTCTCTGACCATTTTTAACTTAGGTGTCGATGCTCACGTTCGATTGTATATCTTTCTAAACCAGAAGATTCTTCCTCTTCTATTTTCAGGAGACCACCGAAAGTTCAGCACCAAAAACTTCAGAGACACAAGACTCTGCTGAACATAGTAGGCAACAAGAGGAGGAATTGGCGAACGATGAAGCCATTACCGAAGCAGAGGAACAACAACCAAAGGAAACTCAAGTGGTCGATCTGACAGAGGAGCAACATGACGAAGGGGATCATGTTGATGCTGGCACTACTGAACTACAGGTCGAAGAGAGTCATGTCGATGCAAACGCTACTCAACAACTTCAACCCCAAGCCAACGCTGCTGTAAGGGTTACCACCTCGACAAAGCCCAAGTCTAAAGAAGACTTGGCCCTTTTGAAGCAAACTGGTCCTATTGGCTACCTGAATGCCATCATTGAGAGTAGGGGAAGTTCATCTGACCTTAGTCATGATGCTTCTACTGCATCGGGGAAGTCCACTTCGACTTCTCCTCTTGATGAGGCTTTGATGAAGGTCAAGGCCCAGTTCTTCAAAAAGGATCTGATGAAGGCTTTGGAGGGGGATCCTACTGCTCCGTTTTGTCTGGGAGTTGTTTTGAATGCAGTCAATTTGCTTGCTGTGACTCCAGAGGTTTCCAGCTTTATCTTGGAGTTATACTCCATTGTTGACCAAGTCTCTGCGGATTATCGACGTCAGAGGGGCTTCAACAGCCAGCTCGAAGCGCTACATGGCAAAAGTTCTTCTGCCTGGACTGAGGTAGCTGAAACGACTTCTCGAATTGCAGAGTTGTCGAAGCAGAAGGCATCCAAGCAAGAAGAAATTGACACCATAGATCGAGACAGTGCCTCTATAAAGGCGCAGATCGAAGAGCTGGAGGCCAAGATAAATGCTAACACCAGGCGCAAAGAGGAGCTCCTCTCGACTATTTCGGACACAGAGAGCCAAGCTGAAGTTACACGAGGCCTAGAGTTCGCTGAGAAGGCCCGAGCCTTCGATGACCAGATTGCCAAACTTTCCCAGGCGACTGCCTTGTGTAACAAAAGGCTGGAGTTGCAGCAGGCCAAGTACCTTCGACTTAGAGATTCTATCCCTTTCTAATTTGTTCATCCATTATTAACCATGTATTGTAATATTTGTTTGACAATGTAACCATTTTGGCTAATTCTTATATAATTTTCCATTTTGGCTCTTTATGGTTAATTTGGTCATCACTTGCTATTTATTTTGATCTCTTGGAGCATAGGTTTATATTTTTTCAAATATTTTCCGTTTACTCTCAAGAGTCTTTTATCTTCACCTAACTCTTCGACTTCATAAGCTCCACCAGAAAAAGTTTGGATAATTCTTAACGGTCCTTCCCATTTGGGTGACCATTTTCCCATGCTTCGATCCCTTCGGTCCATGGGGAGAATCACCTTCCAAACTAAATCTCCAGGCGAGAATGCCTTAGGTTTTACTTTTTTATTATAAGAGTCTTCCACTCTTTTCTTCTGAATCCTTAGTAGGTCGAGAGCGCGTAGTCTTTCTTCGTCTAAATCTACTAGTTCGTCTAACATCATATCCCAATAAACCTCAGAGGGGATATCATGATGTCTCTGAACCCTTGTTGATTGAAGACAAATTTCCGCTGGCAGCACTGCGTCATGACCGAAAGTTAGCCGATATGGTGTTGTACCTATGGCTTCTTTTGGGGACGTTCGACAGGCCCACAAGATCTGGTCTAACGTCTTATGCCAATTTTTTGGCTTCTTTCCTACATGCTTTTTTATCAGGCCAATCACTATTTTATTCGCTGCTTCAACTTGACCGTTTGCCTGTGCATAATAAGGCGTTGATGTTAGGAGTCTAAAGCCTGTTTCTTGAGCGAATTCCTGCATCTTTCGACCGGTGAACACTGATCCTTGATCAGTCGTTATAGTTTCAGGGATTCCAAATCTAAAGATAATGTTCTTTTGAATAAATTCAATGACATTTTCTTGGTCTGCATTGACTAAAGGAATAACTTCGATCCACTTAGTGAAATAATCAATGCCTACCAATATATACTTCTGGATCTTTGATGATGCTGGTCGAATCTCTCCAATAAGGTCCAACGCCCATCCTCTAAAGGGCCATGGTTTCACTATTGAGTGAAGTTCGCTTGCTGGTACATGTTGGATGCCCGTATGGACTTGACATTCCTGGCAACCCTTCGCGAACTGAACACAATCTTTCAAGATGGTGGGCCAGTATAGTCCTTGTCGAAACAACAACCATTTCATCTTATGGCCTACTTGGTGAGCCCCACATGCTCCAGCGTGCGTAGTCGAAAGGGCTATGTATGCTTCAGTTTCACTTAAGCACTTTAGCAGTACCCCTTCAGGCGTCTTTTTAAATAACTCATTACCCATGAGTACGTAACTCAACACCCTATATTTTATTTTCCGTTCTGTCAAAGCTGCTGGATTTTGTAGATAATCCACAATGGGTTTCCTCCAATCTTGCTCTGACAAATTGTCTATGAACGATATTTCAAAGTTCCTTTGATCAGCATACCCTAGTCTTGTCGATTTCAAATCTGTTGGTGACAGACTAGTTGCTTTTATTTTTTCTCGGACTTCGATTGCTCTTTGTAATCTCGTTTTTGAAATTTTGTACCCAGATGCAATTTGTGCCAAATCATTGGCTATTTGATTTTCCAATCTGGGTATGTGTCGAATGTTGACCATTTCAAATTTTTTCAATAAACGATTTGCTATCACAAAGTACATAATAAGATTTTCTCTTATGCACTTATATTCTTTTGTGACTTGCTTAATGACTAACTCAGAGTCTCCCATTATTTCGACTCGAGTTGCCCCCAATTCCAACAATATCTCAAGGCCAGTGATTAGAGCTTCGTACTTAGCCTCATTGTTCGAACAAGTACCTGATATCTTGTACTTGAATGTTGTTGGAATTTTTTCTAGAGAAATAATGAAGACCCCTACTCCTGTTCCATCTTTATGGCTGGAACCATCGAAGTAGAATTTCCAAGGCTCTATCTCCACATAATTTATATTCTCAACCTGAATTGAGTGGTCGACTATAAAGTCTGCCACCACTTTCCCTTTCACTGCCCTAAGAGGCATAAAGGTCAAGGAGTACTCAGTTAACGCTAGCGCCCACTTGCCAATTCGGCTGTGCAGGATGGGTTTCGACAACATGTACTTGAAAACATCAAAATGAGACGAAACATACACATCAACTGGTTTTATATATTGTTTGAGATTTGTACAAGAGAAATAAAGACATAGACATAATTTTTCAACTTCGTTATATCTAGTTTCTGCATCGTTCAAAACTCTACTAAGATAGTAAATGGGTCTTTCGACTCCATTTTCATCTTCTTGGGCTAACATGCTTCCCAAAGTTTTGTCGGATGCAGCTATGTACAATCTCATACTCCTGTTGCTGCAAGGAGGCACCAAAACAGGTGGCTTAGTGAGATACCCTTTGATTTTGTCGAAGGCTTCTTTTTGCTCTTGCCCCTATTCGAATCTTTCCTTATTCAATCGAAGTAAGGGTGAGAAGGCTTGAGCTTTTCCACTTAGGTTAGATATGAATCTCCTTAAGAAATTTATCTTGCCCAGCAGAGATTGCAGTTCCTTTTTGTTCGCTGGCGCTTTCGCTTCCAGGATTGCCTTCGTCTTGTTCTGGTTGATTTCGATTCCTTTCTTGTGGACAACGAAGCCCAAGAAATCTCCAGCTTTCACACAGAACGCACACTTCAAAGGGTTCATTTTCAGACCATGTTTTCTCATTCTTTCAAATGATTGTCGAAGGTGGTCTATATGGTTCTTCCTGGAAACAGATTTTACAAGAATATCATCAATATATACTTGCATAAAAGTGTTAATAAAATCATGGAAGATAGAGTTTATCGCTCGCTGATATGTTTCCCCAGCGTTCTTTAGGCCAAAAGGCATCACTACCCACTCGTAAGTGCCTAAAGCCCCGGGGCATCGAAAAGCTGTTTTCGACATATCTTCTTCGGCAATGAATATTTGATTATATCCTGAATAACCATCGAGCATGCTCAGGTACTCATGGCCAGCGGCAGAATCGACTAGCATTTCCGCCACAGGCATAGGATATTCATCTTTGGGTGTAGCAGCGTTCAAATCTCTGAAATCTATGCATACCCTCAATGTACCATTTTTCTTAATTACTGGCACAATGTTTGCAATCCATTCGACATACCTCGTAGCTCGTATGAATTTGCACTTCAACAGTCTTTCTACTTCTGTTTTGATCTTCAACAGTATTTCTGGAGCGAAGCGTCTTGGACTTTGCTTGACTGGCTTCTTCCCAGGTTTGATTGGCAACTGGAGTTCTACCAATCCTCTGTCGAGACCAGGCATCTCGTCGTAATCCCATGCAAAGCAGTCCTTGAACTCCTTTAACAAATGGATCACTTCCAACCTGAGTTCTGGGTCTATTTTTACGCTAATGTAAGTTGGCTTTTTCTCTAACCCTTCGCCCAAGTTGATTTCTTCTAAAGGATCCTGCGTTAACATTTTGATGTTGTTCGCTAAAAGGTCCTTTTCGAATCCCAAAGGCTCATCATCATAGATGGCGTCAAGCCTTTGTTCCTGCATTCCTTCTGGCATGATATCAGGAGGTTCTGGGTCGAAATCCTTTCCAGGACCTGCAGAAGGTAAGTCTTGATCATTGGCCTGTGTGGCCATGTATTTTACTTCGGCTTCAAGAGCCGTTATCATCCTTGTTTCGGCTACATAAGCCGAATTTTGCTGCAGTGCTTGTGACTCAGTCATTGTCACTGAATTCGCTTCCCCAACCAGTTGGTTGGATGTCAGTTAGCCCACTGAAATCAATGTGGGACAAGTCTTCTTTGTCCCATTGAAAACCATGCTCAGGGTGCAGGTATAAGGAACAAAAAGCATTTGGCGCTGGCGCCAAGTCGAAGTCAGGTGCTGGGCATGGCCCAATGTGAGCCAAATTTTTGTCGAAGTCTGCTCTCCCTAGATGATTTACTTCGCCCAAGTAATAGCTCTGATTCGCTTCTATGTTTTCGACCATTCCATCAGGACGCCATAGTATCAACCTTTGGTGCATTGATGATGGTACTGCTCCAACACCATGTATCCATTCTCGGCCCAACAAAGATTATAATTTGGTTTGGCCGATATGACCATAAACATAGTTGGTCGAAGGATAGATCCCACTTTGATGTCTAGTTGGATCACACCCATAGTGGTCCCTATTCCGCCTTCATAATTTGACAGGACCATGTTGTGAGGCTTGATGTTTTCATCGCTCTTGCCTATTTTTCTCAGCATAAAGTGAGGGATGATGTTGATGGTTGCCCCACAGTCCACCAAGATCTTATTTACTGTGGTTTCTTCGAGTTTTGCCCTTATAAATAAAGGCTTGAGGTGGTTTTTCATCGCCTCTGTAGGAGGTTCGAAAAAACCATTTTGCTCTTCAGTAGTGCCGTTATCCATGACGAAGTAGCATACTGGCCTATGCTTGGCCATTTCTTGTTCGACTTCCCAATCGTTCGCTTCGACCTCCACCTGGCGGTTGAACTCTCTTGGCAAAACTGAGACTATGTTCACCATGATATCTAGGGTGTCATCAGACTCAGAGCCATCTTCGTCATCAACTTCACCCTGGTTAGGCCAGACTAGTCTATTGGTCACTGGTTGCCTTTCTAGAGGCTTTCTCTGCTTTCTATGAGGGACATTTGAACTTGATTCTGGCTTTGGTTCATTAGTAGCTTCCCTCTCAGCCTTTCGCCGCCTCTGGTATCTTCTCCATTGGGATCGAGACATGGGATTCTTTCCCTTGTAGTTACTTGATACCTGGGTCACTTTAGAAGCGACAACCTGAGGTTCTTTCTTGTGTGTCAAAGATGAACCTCTTGGGACTTCGAAGGAGTGCCACCTTTCCTCGCTTGGCCTCTTTCGACCTGATGTTTTATACCACGTATCAACTGGCACATTAGTTGGAGGCCTGAACGTCAGTGGCCTCTTCTCTTGATTTGGACCCTTTTGGTAGGTTCTTTTGGGGTCATGTCGAGTATCAACACTTTCCCTTCTTCTGTTTGCTGCTCTTACACCTTGGATGTGTTCAACAGCTTTTTGTCGAAAATCGAGCTGCATCGAGGATACAGCATCACTTCTGACTTCTTCTTCTGGCATCTTTGTAGGAAATCTGCCATATTTTCATTTTCCCGAGGGAAATCCGTTTTGTTGGCCTGTTCTTGCCTAGTGGCCTCCTCTGATGCTTTTGGTTCAGAGATTTCGACCATATTGACATTCATGGTGTCTTTGGTGGCAAGAGTCATTTGCTTCATCTGAGTCTCTAGGTCCTCTGTCTGGCCTTGAACTGCAGCCACGTAGGAACTGGGTTTTGCTTCAGATTTTGGGGCTCCAACTGTCTCCAGTTTTGGGCTTTCAACGACTTTTTGGACTGTTTCAATTGTCTTTCTAGAAAGACTTCCAGAAAAACTGCCAAAGATTGGCATGTTGACATGATCCTTGGTGACTTCGACCATAGTTATTCCTGGCCTCTTCGCCTGGCTTCTGAATGCCTCGATCACATTCACCTCTGAAGGTTCCGTATAATGGGCTTCAGCCTGCAAAGGGTTAGAGTCCACAGTCATGGGGGTCTTATCAGCAAATTTCAACCTTCCTTCTTCGATAGCATCTTGCACGAGATTCCTGAAAAGAAAACATTGAGATGTTTTATGGCCCAGAAAATTATGATATTTACAAAAGCCTCTTTTCTTTCTTTGATCAAGAGGAGGCACTTTTACCCCTGGGGGTACTATCATTTGGCCATCTTTTACAAGTAAGTCAAAAATTTCATCACATTTTGTAATATCAAAACTGTAAGTCTTTTTGGGGAACCTATCGTTGGCCCTTTCCGGACCAGTGGGATTTTTTCCACTTGAGGGGACTAGCAGTTTGCAAGAGTATGGTGGCCCTTGTTTTAGTTCCGCTAAATCGACCTCGCTTTCTTCGACGGTTATAGTTTCGTCGAAGGTTTCTGGATCTTCATCGTCCATTTCGACATATGCTATCCTTTCTCTTTTATGAGTTTTTGTCGCCTTGGCTTTTTCAGCTTTAAGGCGTTCTACCTGTCGAACTCTATCGGCCAATTGGGCCATGTCTCTCAGGTATTGAGTGTCTAATTTCTTCCTAATGGAATAATCTAAGCCTCCTGCGGCTATTTCGACTAACTCATGTTCTGGCACTTGCGTAAAGCATCTTGCTTTGAGCAACCTAAACCTGTTTAGATATTCGTCTATAGGTTCAGTGAATCGTCTCTTTACACTGGCCAATTCTTTTAGGCTTATCTTGGTTTGTCCCATGTAGAATTGCTCATGGAACAATCTCTCCAACTGGGTCCAATGGTGGATCGAATTGGGGGGGGGGGGGAGAGTTGTGAACCAAGTAAACGCGTTCTTTGTTAGGGAACTTGGGAAATACTTAATCCTCAGGTTTTCGTTGTTTGAAATATCTCCTGCTTCAATCAAGTATCTCGCCACGTGTTCGACAGTAGATTCTGTCGTGTCCCCTGAAAATTTAGTGAACTTAGGGACTTTACATCTAGGAGGTAAGTCTGTTTGTAACACATATTCTGACAGTGGGGATGTAAAGTTGGGCCTACGAAAGCCCATATTCATCCCATTTTGCGTCATGATTCTTTCGATCATGGCTGTCAGGTTATTTTCCAAACCCATATTCTGGTATTGGATGTGCTGAACTATTTCGTCAGCATTTTGGTTTCTGTTGACTATCCTCACTTCCGGGGCTATGACCCTAGGTTCTTCGACTCCGGGTTGTTCCAATCGCGTCCTAAGATTTTCTTCGACAGGCTGCTGGACTTGGTTAATAGTGGTTTCTTCCTCTAAAAGTATACCTTAGTTTCCCCTTATTTGCGCCCTTTGGGGCTGTCGAATAGGTTGGGGTACCCCAAAGAAATCAGCCAGACGCGCCATTTGCGCTGTCATCTGCTGATTGGGTGGTATTTTGTATTAGAGGGTTCAACACCGTACTTAAAGTTTGTGCTAACATTTGAACCATATCGTGGTTGCTTTCGTCCATTTGCTGCCTCAAGACTGCTGTCGAGGCATTCGTAAGGCCATGCGCTACTTGGGACAATCCTCCTAAGAGTTGGGTCCTACTCCTGTTCGCCATACCAACTCCAGAACCTTGGAGTGGCGAAGAGGCACTCACTAAAGGGTCTGAAAAAGTGGACGCGGCGTTCGTCAGGCTAGCCAATTCAGAAGTTGGCATGCCATAGAGTGGTTCTCGATTTGGACCGCCTGTCGGAAATTCTGGGGGAACATAAGGCCTAGTTCCTGGGTTTCCCCATGGTGGGGGAGTTCCCAAAGGCATTCTGGGGCCAGTGAACGGAGGTAATGGCCCCGTTTGTGTGACCGTTACTGCTGGTGTTGAACCAACGGTTAGCGTTTCACTTAAGGTTGGGATAACCGTTGTTCCCACATTTGTTTGTGGGATTTCGCTATTGTTTGGCGGATTCGCCATCGCTTCTCTTCTTTTGGTAGTATTGGTATCATTAGTGTATATTCTTCCACTTCTCAATAACATGCAATACTTCTCGAAAAAGATGATATTCTATATAAATACGGTTAACCTTAAGAATCAACACAAGATCCCATCAGGTGTGCCAATTTGTTTACTGTGGAAATTGGTAAACAACCGCTGATCCTCCAAAAGGTTACTTATTTGGTGACTCGCAGGATCGATCAGATTGATCCTAAGACATGGTTGATTTTTTGGGGTTTGATTAAGTCTAATGATGGTTAATGCCAGTAAAGTAAAGACACTTTATGTAAATTGCATGAAGAAAAACTTGGTAGAATAAATGAAAGGTAATAAATAAATGCTTCGACTGGGAAGAGTAAATGAAAGGCAATAAAGTTCTGGAATATAAAAGACTTTAATTTTTAAATGGTGTTTCATACATACATTCTCAACAATTCTTTCGCTCACACTGGTTACTTGAATCTAAATGAGTGACTTGTATATAATGATGAACACACGCGAAAACTACGTGAACAACTAGTATTTATACTAAACACATCTCAAGTAACCATTGGGCAGTTACGTTGCTTCGAGATGACACCACTTGGCACGCTCATAGCATTCGACGCTCCTGATCTTGGCACGTTGCACTTGGTAACTGCTGGGAACCGTTTTCCCTCCAAACATTCGAATCT
Source organism: Vicia faba (assembly GCA_948472305.1). Taxonomy (NCBI): domain Eukaryota; kingdom Viridiplantae; phylum Streptophyta; class Magnoliopsida; order Fabales; family Fabaceae; genus Vicia; species Vicia faba. The sequence continues at coordinate 1,141,316,667 of OX451740.1, read as the reverse complement.
CAAACCGTTCCACTCTGAGCATTAAATACCTTTGTCGAGAAGCTCCTTCGACGTCGAAGGCAACGAGATTCCTACTTAAAAGAAATTCTCTAAGTCCCTCGCCACCTTCTGACGAGCATTCTACAGGATCAGCTGGTCGAAACCATTCCTCATGATTAATGGTCTATATTAATAAAAAACAAGGGTGTCGAATTTAGGAGCCAACACACATGGACAAAAAGAGTTGTTGGCGCTCGTCGCCAAGAAAAAGCAAACAAAGAAACCAACTGTTGTCCTCAATATGGGGAGAAGGTTCAAGGGTCCGGCTCAACCAATCTAAGTGGAAGATGACTCCTCTGAAGAAGATGACAACCATGATGAAGATGGTAGGAACAATCTTGGTTATAAGAATGCTCCTGAAGCTGAAGACTTTTCTGACGAACAGTATCCTCCCGCGGATGACAAATATAAGCAACTGGAGGACAAACTCAAGGCAATGGGAATCTAGAAGGTTCTTGGACTGGATTATGGTGAATTAGGTTTGGTTCTGAGGGTGGTAATCCCACCTAATTTCAAGGTTCTTGTCTTTGCTAAATATGATGGGGTATCTTGTCCTAAACTCCATTTGAGGTCGTATGTTCGGAAGATACAGCCTCACACTGCTGATCGGAAGTTATGGGTCCATTTCTTCCAAGAAAGTTTGGCTGGCACTCAACTAGAATGGTTCTATCAGATGGGGGAACCAATATTCATACATGGGAAGACTTGGCTGCTGCTTTCTATAAGCAGTATCAATACAACACTGACCTGGCTCCGACTCGAGTGCAATTGCAGAATATGTCCATGGGCTCTAATGAAGGGTTCAAGGAATATGCACAGAAATGGAGGGACTTGGATGGAAGGGTGCAACCTCCCTTGACTGATCAGAAAATGGTGGATATATTTATGGGCACTCTGACATGCACATTCTTTAATTTGTTGATCAGAATCTCTTCAACGGGTTTTACCGAGATGATTTTGACAGGGGAAAGAATAGAAAGTAGTATAAAGAGCAGGAAGGTCCCAATGGCTACATCTTCGAATTCTATGGTGAAGCCATTTGGAGGTAAAAAGGAACTCAATATTGTCCATGGCCAGAAGAGTTGTAGGAAAAGTAGCCGCCATCAATCTGTGGAAGCAGTGTTAATTTCCAATCTAGAGCCTGTTCAACAACAATAACAGGTTAACCGACAAAGGCCAGATGCTCCGCCGAGGCAGTTTACTAAAATTGGCAAGCATTTATCTCAGGCACTACAACATTTACCGAAGGTTGAACTCATTTCACTGTAGGATCCTGATTAGAATCTCAACACCTCCTCTCCAAAGTATAATCCAAACACGACGTGTGTTTATCATTCAAACAATCCTGGACATGACACCAACAATTGTTGGGCTCTGAAGAGCAACATTTAGGACACGATTGATAATAAAGAAATTGAGTTAGATCAATGCACCTATGCCTAAGAATGACAAGGGCATAAGTGATGTTGAAGATGTGTTGTATATTACCTTTATCAATGATATGGTTACTCCCCTCTCTATAATTAAGAAGAATTTGTTACAAACTGGTTTATTTCCCGATTGTGCGGAAGAATGTTATTATTGTGCGGTCTAACCCAATGGTTGCGGGTTGCTGAAAGAAGGTGTTCAACATCTGATAGATGAACACATGATTTTGATCGAGAAGATTATGAATTTGTGCCAAGATTTGTCTGTTATCTCCGGTACTCCTTACAAGATCCCTTCCAAAGGTCCTATAAGGATTACCGCCAATCTGAAAGCTGCTCCTTTGGTTATTACAACACCTGGGCCCATCACATATTCCTCGGAGAAGGCAATTCCGTGGCATTATGGGTCTGATGTCTATTTGTCATACCCCAACTTTTGACCTAAGATCCCTCCCTCCATTTGTATCATTGCATAACAAGTGTTCACGAGTGGTTTGACCTATTTTTGCCAATTCTTGAGTTAGATTTCAAAAATTTATAACTTCTTCAAATTTCGACATTTTTGAGCGATTCTTTTTGCATATAATTCTCCTTGACGTCATCTACAATTTCTCTTACAAGTCAAGAGCTAATTATGCTTTGAAAAGCCACGAAAAAATAGAAACGTTAGAAGTCGTTTATGAATTTAGTGGAATTTAATTTTTATTGTGTTTTATTCATGATTTCTTTTCCATTTAAAAAAATTACAAAAAATATACTTAGCATCATGTTATTTTTTTATTTACTATTTTTACCTCTACTAAAAAATTATAAAAAATTTGTTCTTTTATTAATTTAAATTTATATATTGGTATCATTAATTTCAAAAAAAAATCTAGAAAAATTTATATAAGTCCTTTTACTTTCTTATATGTATTTTATTTTTTATCTTTTAATTTACACTTATATTTTCATTTATTTTAATTCAAGAGAAAAAAAATCATAAATAATTAATTTAATGTCTCTTTTATTTTCTATTTTTGTATTTATTATTATTACTAACACTTTTAGTTATTATTATTATTATTATTATTATTATTATTATTATTATTATTATTATTATTATTATTATTATTATTATTATTATTATTATTATTATTATTATTATTATTATTATTATTATTATTATTATTATTATTATTATTATTATTATTATTATTATTATTATTACTTTGTCCTTTTATTTTTTTATGTCAATAAAGAAAAGTTGGGACCATTATAATGTAGTACAAACACTTCACATAGATTGTCAACTTGTACTTATCAATGACCAATAATCATTCTCACACTTCATATGGATTGCCAACTTGGACTTATCAATAGCCAATAACCATTCTCATAAAGTCACATGGATTGTCACATCAACACTCCCACCTCATTCACCCTATAAATAAGATCTTTATTTCTTTTATTTTGGAGAACAATATCATAAATCATTCACTAAACTGAGTAAAAACTCTCTTCTTTTTCTCTCTCTTCATTTTCTTTCAAGTCGTTTCTTTCTTTTATTGAATAAGTAGACTATTGTACTTGTTCTTTATTTAATTCTATTGCATTTTGATTCTTTATTTATTTATTTATTTATTTAGTACCGTAATTATCACTATTTTAGAAGGAAACTCCATTGATTCAAAATCAAGAGTTGAAAAGTGTTCTTGAACCTCTAAAAGCAAAAGTATATTTATTGTTGTTTATTTTTCATTTTTTCAGTAATTTTTTGTTATTTATTTACTTATTTTGAGCATGGATCCTTGGTCGTGAGATTGAGTAGATCAATTTTCATTATTCATTTGTTTAACTTCATGAAAATTTGAGAAAGTTATGACATTTATACTATTTTTATTATAGACTTCACCTTATTCTTTTTTATCTATTTTATTTTTATTTTCATTTGAATCAATTTGGAAAACATTTGAGTTTTTTTAGTTCATCTAATCTTGTCGGATATTTGATGAACTTTCATCATTTCCAATCTACCTCTAAATGGTCTTTTGATTATTCAAGGTACTTGAGATTGATGATAAGTTTGTCATAATGTATCTTCCTTGACTTTGTCTTGATCCCCCATGTTTGTTAATTGTACTACATGTATAAGAGAATGAACTTCAAAGTGTCATTTCTCTAACATGTATGTGTATATACATTCTATGCTCCATATGAAGTTACACTTATCCCAAATCAGATTATTAACTTTATATTGTACTAACTTTACTTTAATATCATTTATATTTCGGCACTCTATATTTTCCTTTATTTACTTTTATGTCATTTATCATCCATACCATTTATCACTTGAGCTTCTTATTTTCTTTTGCTTGTTATAAGCCACTTAATAAATAAAAAACCTAAAATTGGTTCTTTAATCCTTAGACTATGGTTACTATCCAGTTTTATCTGATGTATGGTTCTTATGTCGTCTTCATCTGATTATTATCTTTGTGTTTGAATCTAAGGGAAAGGACTAATTTATTGACTTCATGTCATCGAGTGTATCTTATATGATTGTGTGAATTCCTTTATCCATCTTTAAGTTTTTGTAATCTTAAGTTATATCTCCAAAAATCTCATTTTTTAAACTCACACCTCTTTTAAGCCAAAAACTTCGACACTAGATCGTCGCATTATCGAAAGCTCATCCCCACATTCATTTAGCAAGAAAACAATTTTTAACCAAAAAACAGATATTTCAAAAGGTTCCTATAGGATACTATAGATACATAGGGTGCTAGTACCTTCCCTTTGTATAACCAACCCCCGAACCTCCGATCTCTTTCAAATGCACTGTATTTTTCTTTACTTTTAATATCGCACTTACTTTGCATATTTATGGGTTTTATTTCGGACTTTTCCCCTTTCCCTTGAAAATAATAAAGCGCGGTGGCGACTCTTGCTTATTTGCGAGTCAAGTTAATTAATAGCTTGATCTCCGATTTTCACCGCTACAGAATTTGCGACTCTGTTGGGGAAACAAAATACTCTAAGTGGGTTAAACCTAATTTGTTATATTTGTTTTTGTTATTATTTCTTGTTTGCTTATATGTGTTATTTTGTGGTTTCTTTCGGTGTTGATTACAAAGGACAAGTCTTATACCCGAACTAAACTACACTTAAGATAGGACGGGCGATATAGTCATGTTAACTTTGAGGGAGTAATCCCGAACAAGGAGGCATGAGATCCTTAACTTAGTGGAGGCCCCTTTGACTGTAGTATTTGTTTACCGAGTAATCAGGAAGACATCGCTGCTTTCGACCTGGGAGCTAGAAAAGATGAGAGTCGTAGAACCCCTAACCCATCTTTACCTTTTTAGATGTAGTGCAGAGACTATGACGGAGTAATCCAGAAGTAGTTGTCACGCGATGATGCACTCAGATGAGTTTTTCCTGCGAATATTACTAATTACTAAGTAATTGGGACATTGGTAATATCCAAAGGAAGGATGTAGACTCTGGGAACCTCTTAGAACCTTGATCAAAGGGTGATTTTAAAACCTTATTTCATACCTTGTGGGTGGTTCTTACCTTTAACTCCATGCTCGTGACGTTAAACCTTTGAACCTTGTATGTGTTTGTTGCATAGCCATACATTCATGCATTCATAAACATCATGACATGCTTGTGGAATATGTGGTCTTTCATTTCTAGGGAACTTTATCTTTAATTCTCGTATCGAGCTCATTACCCATAAAGGGACACTAGAAAAAGGAGAACCATCAATTACAATGTTTAGACGCCAGTTCAAGTTGAGGTGACGAAGTCTGAAGATGAAGATCAGGAAGAAGATTTTAGTCATAATATTTGGATTCTAGTTCAGGTTGAGGTCACGAAGTCTGAAGATGAAGATTAGAAAAAATATTTTTACGGCCTTCAGCTTCAAGAAGAGGTTGATCATCTGGAAAGCATTATCAATAGAAGGGATGTATTCATCAAGGCTCTAATTGAGAGATCAAAGATTGAAGCAACGAAGGAGATCTTTAGAAAGGCCCAAGAGTGGAGTAATGAGAATCTATTTTGGGGTACCCTTGCTAATATAGAGTTTAGGGAAACACCTTAGGGTTTATGATTTGTTTTTTTTATGATCACCGTTAAGTATATTGATTGGGATCTCTTGGCTTTGTATTTTGTAGTCTTTAGGCTCTTAACTTTATATTAGACTCATTTGTCACATTTTATTGTTAATTATTTCTCGCTTGAATCTTGAATCAAAATTAGAGGTCCTTAGAAATTAATTGAACTTACCATTTGCATAATCATGCATCATTCTACATTTTTGTTTTACCTTCAAAAGTCATTCCCAAGTCTTATTTTCCCTTTGGTCTCAGAGTACAATGCTCGCGCTAAGAGGAAGATGGAAAATATTAAGCAAGAGATTTTTGAACTCCGCAAAGAGGTAACTACTTTGAAATCTGGTATGGAGTATCTAACTGCTTTAGTTGAAACTTTGGTTGCTGTCCAAGTCAATCCTTATAGGAAGGAAGAAGAGATGGAAAAGGTCTTCACATAAATTTTAAAATCATTCTTTCATGAGAAGGTCAATAAACCTAGTGATTTCCCTGAAAAAGTGAATATGGGAGTGCTTCTGGAATAAAACGCCTGAGAGGAACATTTGTCTAAAAATGGTAACTCGACAGATAATGCAAAGAAGTATGGTGATAGCGTCGCCAAGAAAAGAGAGCAAGACTCCATTGATACTTCGTAAGAAGGGAAAATGAAACCTAGATGTAGAAATTTTTTTTATCAACATCCACAAGTTGCTACTGTTATGCCATCAGTTAACCGAACCCTTACAAATCATCTGCGACAGCAGCAAGGACCAAGGAGACCTCAAAGAAGAGAAGATCATCATCAGCAACAACGTGTTCTTCCTATCACCCTTATGGTAAATACAACTTCCGAAGCTCCTAACCAGCAAGTTTCTGGTCAAAGAAAAACTCAGTTTGATCCAATTCCAACTACCTATACAAAGTTGTTTCCTATCCTGATACAGAGGAATTTGGTTTAGACCTGATCTCCACCAAAGATTCTTGAGAAGATTTCGTGGTACTACAAAGCTGATTTGACTTATGCCTTTCATCAGGATGCTCCTGGGCTAGATTTGGAAGATTGCTTTGCTTTGAAGGTCGAAGTTCAGAGATTGGTCAGAAGTGGTATCTTGTCATTTAAAGATATTGGTCTTGAAGTTCAAGTCAAGTCATTGCCTAAGAATAAATAAGATTGAAGGATACCTTAGAGTTTAAAGAAGAGAGTCTTCTCAGTTTAATTAGCATTTTACTGCTTTTTCATTTGTAATCTTTCTTGTTTATCATTACACCGTTTGCATGTAGAACTTGTTTGCATTTGAATGGTTATCTTAATACAATTAGTATGTTTATCTTGAAGAAATCCATTTGTTTCACTCGTATTTGTTTCAATTTTAAAATTGCTTTTTGCATTATGATACGAACTTATTATCCATTATTTCGCCTAGGCAGAGATTGGAGGGAGGATGATGATATTAAGACGCAAAATTTCTGGTTGTATGCTTTTGGATAAAACCCTTTTAACGATGTACATGCATTGTTTCAAATTCCCAAACACCGTAGATATAAGGGAGTGAAACCCTTGTTAACCCCTTTGAGCCTTGAAGTATGAGTTTCTTTTTTGTTCAGAAAAAACCCTTATTTTTTAACTTGGGGTAGGGTAGTGTTCAGTTAATATGATTGAGTATTCAAATCTCATCAAGAGTGCACGTCTAAGGATACAACAATGGTTATCCTTCAAAAGGATGAGAAAAGTCAAAATCGTAATGGTCAATCTTCGCCTGTCAATAGTGTGCATCAAAACAAGACGATATCCCAATGGGTATCTCTCGCACATCAGGAGATCAAAAAGATAACGATACCATAATGGTTATCCCTCATCCGTCAAGAAACAAGGTAGTCACAATCCTCTCAACAAGTAAAGACAAGCTAAAGTCACACGTTTTGTTCAAAAATCAAGAAAAAAAAGAAAAAAACCCGCTAAGTCGAAAACTAGAAAACGAGCGACTTAGGCAAAATTTAGGGTATCCCGCTGGACTATCAATTCAAAAAAATTTGTTCAGGAAAAATATAGGGAAAAAAAATTGCAAAGAAAGGATTACAAATAAAAATCCTCAGCAAAGAACAAAGTCGTGTGATAAAAGTGAGTGATTTTCGTGTCCAAAGAATGTCAGTGGTTCACCAACCATCAACTAATTCCTCTTGAGAGATGAGTGCTCGTATCAAATTAACTGAATATATTACTGAAGAACATCATGAAGGGGGTTGTGATACGGTGGGAGAACTGACTTGGGTTTTGTGTTTGTTTTCGCAAATGTTTCAGTTGAGCAAGAGTCGCCACCGACTTTTTATTTTATCATAAGGAAAGGTTAAAAAGCACAGCAAAAACCTTTGAGATGTTTTCTTGGGTTCGGGGAGTAGATTATAGAAATGGAAGGTATTAGCACCCTTTCTATCCATGGTTGTCCATGGGCTCTTAGTTACTTGCTTAGATCACTTGCCTTGGGTTTTCAATTGTTTGAAATGGTGCTTTGTGTGTGGGTTTGAAAATGTTTTGAAAAGAGGCCATTTATTGTGGCAACCTTTGCAATGATTCATGTTTGAATGTATACAAAGGTGTACTTATCTTTTGAAAAGTTTTCAATGTTTTTGAAAGTTGTTTTGAAAGTGTGTTGTGATGTGTGTTTTGAAAAATGGCAAGGATTGTTTTGCAAGATTTGGTCAAGTAACCAAGAGCTATCTACCCTAAATTTCTCAAAGATCTTTCCTATGTTTTAACCCTTTTATCAATTTTGTTCCACCATTGTATTTGGTGGACAATCTTGTGTTAGGATGTTAACGGGACGGACGCGGGTCATCGTTTAGACCATGATTGTAATAGTGCCAAGTGTCTTTGGAAATTTTTCCTTTAAGGGACTTGATCATTTTTTAGGCAACTTTCGAAAGCGTCATCGAGGGACTATGATCATTTTATATTGTTTTGTTTTGCCAAAAACACTCAACATGCAACATGGCCCATTATTGAAGGCAACAAGTGGAGTAACCCTAGGGGTGCAAGTGTGATTGGTGTTGTCCATTTTCATGCTTTTTTATCTTTGAATTAGGTCAAGCTATTTATTATTTGATTTTTTTGCATACAAAACCCTAAGTCTATCATGGTATGTTTAGAAAGCTTTAAAATGCGGAATTAAAAGTCCTAAGTTATTACACAATAATCATGGGGATGGGGGTACAAATATCCAAATGGGGATGAGACTTAAATAGGAGAATGGTATCCCAATATTTACAACCAAATCGAATCAAATCGTAAATGTAAAATGATCAATGTATAAGAATAAAGCAATGTGTATGTGTAAATGTATTTGTGTAAGTGAAACAAAAATAATAGAAAAAAGTTAATTTTTGGATGTTTTCATGTTTAGGGCAAAACCCTAATTTTTGTAAATAAATGGTATTTATTATTTAATATATACAATATTTATTAATTATATACAAAAAATAAATAAAAAGGAAGTATATTGTAAAAACGTGATTTTTGAGGTCAAATATTTAATAAAAATAAAAATGTATTATTTTTGTATTTATCCTAAATATTTAATAAAAGATAGATAAGTATTTATATTATTTACTAAATATATTAAATATACACAAAAATAAAAATATTTATTATTTACTAAAAAAGTATATTTTTTAAGAAAATGTTTTCAAAAGATAAAATAAAATAAAATCAAAAAATAAAATGTATTTGTGTTATTTTTTTAGTATTTTAAATAAAAGGTATTATGTTTATTTATATATACAAGTGTAAACAAAACAAATAAATTCAAAATAAATGCAAAAAGGTTGAAAAAAATATTTTTAATATTTTTTATATTTTAACAAAAAAATAACAAGTCAGAATCAAAAAGAAAAAGTCAAAAATGATAAAAATAACACACAATGGGCCAAGGGGGTGAATGTGGAAAATAGTGGTGTAAACAGAAAAACAAAACTCAGGCCCAGCCCAAGTCTATCTTCTTCAACCTCCAGCCAGTTTTGTTTGAAAATTCGCGCGCCTCTTTGCTTCAACAACAAACTCCTGATTCTTTGATTTTCAGCCAAAACTCACAACATAAACTATGTAGAGCATTAAATCACGAATCCATACATATAAAAAAGTTGTTCTAACTCTCAGAAATGAGAGAGAATTTCCTCTCCCCCAATTTTAAACCTAAGTTTTTTTTTCAATGTTCATGTCTTAAATTCTCTCAGCACACATAATATAAATGAAAAGTAACGATATGGGTGGATTCAGGGCCATGAGTAGGACATAACTTCTTCACAAACCTAAGCCTAGATATGCTTGGATAGAGAGATAGAAGTTCAAAAACTTACCTGTTCAGCTTGAATCGTGTGCAACAACGGAGGTACTTCCAATGCAGTGTGAGGACTTGTACAACTTGCTTGAGGTCCAGGGATGCTTCCTCTATGCTTGGCTTACTCTGAATCCTTCTGAATCAAGCTACAGAAGTCAACCTGCACAGATGAAAAATATAAATGGCACACTTGGCTATGGCTGTTACAGTTCCAGTTCAATGCTTGAAATAGCTTCAATGGATGTTAGGGAATGTGTTTGAAAAGGTTTCAGCCAAAACGCACGATAAGAATGGACTTTGGGATTCAAACTGCAGCCTATGCCCTGTTTTGCCACAAAACTGTGTTTTTCTGTATATGGAGGTTTGAGAGATGGTTTGGTCGTGTTTTAGACTTGGTTTAATGTTTGGAAAGTGCTCATGAAATTTTTTTAGGCTTCTTGCTTGCAGGAATGTGTGTTGTTGTTTAAAATGCAAGGTTTCTTCCTTCTTAAGTAAAAAATGCCAAGTTGGGTTACAAGCTTATGCAGGCCCCCTAAACATGCTGCAAAGATTGTTCTTGATCAGTGGGATATGTCCACACATTTGTGCCTCAGAGATTTGCTTTGTACTTCTTAGATTGTAAACTTGACATAAAGTGTTTCTTTACAAGAATGGATAAAATGCTTTTTCTAATTATGGATTAATCCTTCATGCAATGACCAAATGCATAAAATAACATCTTGGCACAATGGTTTAGCATTGAATTATTGAGTGTTAATGGGATTAGAGGCCTGTAACCTAGCTTGTGCAAGCTGAGTTTGAAAATGCAAAGTTATGAACATGAAATTGATCAAGAACAAAAGTGACTTTTGCCCAACTTTGCCAATTCGATTCTCCCTAACCACAAGGGTGTTTGAGAAGTTATTGGACAATTTGGAAAGCTTGGAATGTGTAATACAATCCATCTTTGTAATGCAAGTTGAAATTCCAAGTGGAAGCATGTGAAAAGTGGTCATGAAGTTGGGCAAAAATCCTGCCTAAAATAGGTCAAAAAAATTCTAAGTTAAGAATGTTTTGCACCCCTATTCCAAAAATCATAACTTGAGCTACATGCTTCTTTTGAGGAAACTTTGTGAATCAAAGTTATAGATTTTGCAATGGACTATAACTTTCATGTTTTGAGTTTTGTTTGAATCCAAATGAATCTTGATGAAAAGATGGGACAAAGTTAGGAAAAAATTAGGAATTTTCATAACTTAGAAAATTTCTAAGTTATAAAAATTCTTCTTTTCAAACCCTAATTTGTAATTTTTGATTTCTTGGTGTACAAGTTTCATGATTTGACATGTTTTGATGAAAAATGAATCTTGGCACTTGATTTTGACCAAAAAGTCAAAGTTTGACTTTTCAGTATACAGTCAAATTTTGCTCAGTTGACTGGAAAATTCATCTGTCAACCTTGTGCATTTGGGATCTTTTGAACTTGTTGAACATGTCAAGACAATGCCATTGAGTCCTTGAGTCCATATGTGAGCTTGGTTTGCCATTGGCTAGGTCAAACAGTCAAAAATTGCCTTTGTGCAGTCAAAAATTGCCTTTGTGCAGTCAAAATCCTAAAAATGACCATTTTGCCCTTTTGGTGATCTGATCAAATTTCTTATGGAATTGTGATCCAAACTTGATCAAATGGTCCATATGAGTTCATAATGTTGATGTGGGTCAAAAATCATGAGGTTTGACTGTCAATTGACCACAATTGACTTTTTCCCCAATACAGCCGATTTCTAGGTCAACTGTCCAATTGACTGGGCAAAGATTAGAATCAAGGCTTGAAACTTGGTATGGATAAACTTGTGAGTCCAACATGAAGCATGAAAGTCACTTTGGGCATTTTAGGTCAAAACATCTTTGTGCAAACTCAAATCCTAATTTGGGTCAACAGTGCAAGGAGGAGTCTTGAGCAGAGCAAACCCCAGCTTGATCTGAGTTCCAAGGGTCTTGTGGTGAGAAAATATTGATGAAATGGGAGGGCAAATTTTGGGGTACAACAGTTGCCCCTGTTCAATCTTCTTAGACCTGAGGATGTAGATTGGCTTGCGCGCCTTTCGTGATCCGAAGGTGGAAGATGATTGAACACTAAAATGCCCAGAAATTTGCACTCGTATAGTGGAGTATCGGCAATGTGATGGCGGGAATGGGCTTATAGATGCCATTTGGAGAGATGGTGGATAGGAGGATGGGCTTATAGATGCCATCTGGAGACGTGACAGAACCTTGTCGGGAATGGGCTTATAGATGCCATTTGGAAGTGTTGATCGCGTAAGAGATTCCTTAGCGAGAACTTGCGTACTTTGAGAAAGGAAGATGGTTTCCTGGCCTGTTACAGGTGTTGATCTTCAAAATCTTCATGCAGATGTGCCCTGGCTAGGTACGGGTATCGAATCTGGAAATTGTTGCTCACAGACGTGCCCTGGCTATATACAGGAATCGAATCCGGAACTTCAAAAGGTTGCTTACAGACGTGCCCTGGCTAGATACAGGTATCGAATCTGGAAATTATCGTCTACAGATATGCCCTGGCTGGATACAGGAATCGAATCCGGAACTTCAAAAGGTTGCTTACAGACGTGCCCTGGCTGGATACAGGTATCGAATCTCTAAACTCTTCATGCAGATGTGCCCTGGCTAGATACAGGTGTCGAATCCACAATCAAATACTCACAGATATGCCCTGGCTGGATACAGGAATCGAATATGGAATTGGTCGTCTACAGATATGCCCTGGCTGGATGCAGGTATCGAATCTGGAAATTTTCGTTTACAGATATGCCCTGGCTGGATACAGGAATCGAATCCGGAACTTCAAAAGGTTGCTTACAGACGTGCCCTGGCTGGATACAGGTATCGAATCTCTAAACTCTTCATGCAGATATGCCCTGGCTGGATACAGGTATCGAATCTACAATCAATCACTCACAGATATGCCCTGGCTAGATACATGTATCGAATCTGGAATTGTGATAGTTGATAGTAATCATCTTTGGATTGTCCTTTTTCCTGAAAAGGCAAAACATTAGTTGTATGCAATGTCATGATGTCATGATGTTCTCAAAAATAAATGAGATTGTGTGATATGATGCGTATGTGCATGCGTCATGGTGTATGATAATGTGATGAATGTATTTTTGTCTAGGAAAATAAATCCTTGACGACTGCCGGGAGTTTGTGGAATCCTGGGCTGATGTTGAAGAGTAGAATTCTTCGCTTCCGCTGGGGACGATGGTTGCAAGAATAAACTGGTAGGAGAAGATGACTCAGTCGGGGAATAAACTTGTTGGAGAGATTACTCTGCAGGGAATTACTCTGTGGGAAGAGATACTTCGTTGAGGTTTTGATGAGAGCTCCGCTGGGGATTCCACTGATAAGTTATGTTGGGGAATTTGATGAACTCCGCTGGGGATAGGAAGAACTTCGCCGAGGACGATCTTTCCGTGATAATTAGCTGAGGATAACCCAGTTATAAGCTCTGGTGGGAAATAACCTTTGAATGAAGCCGGGGAAAGACGTATGTACTCTGCAGGTGATCAGCTTCCAGAATCTACTGGGGATGAGCTTCAGAATCTACTAGGGAGGACGATTCAACTTTCCTGGGGAAACTTTTCGGACTGTACTGGGAAAGGGATTCCACTGGGGTGTCTGGTATTCCGCTGGGGAACAATCTTATACTAAGACTGCCGGGGATGCTTGCTGAGGAATGTCTATACTCTGCTGGAGAATGTTTGAGATTTTCTGGGGATACCCAACTTTCTTAAGGCTGTCAGTAGACCAACTCTGCCTGGGGAGAGTATTGCTGAAATCTGGTCTTACTCTGCGGGGAGTTGAGGTAACTTGGTTACGTTCTTCATCCGAACCTACTTTGGTACCTTGGTGGACAGAGCAACTAGGTCACTTAGACAATTCTTTATTGCCCCTGTTTCTGATGTCATCTGTAATTAGTCCTTTGTTTCACATGCAAATATTTATGATTAGCAATTAATGTCAAATGCATATATCAAAAATGAACATTGGACGTTCTTTGCAAAACAAAACAGAAAAAAGGAAAAGACGATGGGTAATTTGTCTGAAAAATCGAACTTGTATTGATTCTTGAATTTGCCTGTAAATAGGCGTTTTCTTACAAGAGGCTGGCGTCCTAGTAAGAGAACGCCACCGAGCAAAATAGAGTTTATACAATTTGTGAAAAGAAACAAAACAGCTATGTGAAAAATAATCCCACTGGGTTCCAACTCTGCTATCGCCTTTATGTCTTCAAGCGTCTCATCACTTTGCTATTTAGTCGAAGATGAAGCTGATTGATTGGAGTCATCTGAGCCCGATAGTTGATGTCGAATTCTGGATGCAAGGTGATCTAATGAGACATAGTATTACGCTTTATCCCTAACTTTTGCCTGGACCGCCCTTTCGGGTTTTCAGTCCACCGGGATACCCATTTTTGCCCAAGCCGCCTTTTCAGGTTTTCGACTTGCCGGGTGTACAGATTTTTTCATTTCATCCGTTATTTTTGCCCGAACCCTTTTGGTTCACCGGGAAGCCCTTATTTTTGCCTAGGTGTGTCAACCTAACGGGTCTTTAATCACGCGTAGTATCTTTTTACTATGTCTGCATTGGCGGGGTGAGGAAGGTCGTCACCATCCATGGTGGTTAGAATCATAGCTCCTCATGAGAAGATATGTTTAACCACAAATGGCCCTTCGTACGTAGGGGTCCATTTGCCCCTGGGATCACTTTGAGGAAGAATGATGCGCTTGATTACCAGGTCTCCGACTTGATACTCTTGTCGTCTGACCTTCTTGTTAAATGCCCTGATCATCCGTTTTTGGTACGTCTGACCATGACAAATAGCAGTGAGTCTCTTTTCGTCAATTAGGTTTAACTGATCAAGCCGAGTCTGGATCCAGTCATCTTCGCTCAAATCTGCATCTTTCATTATCCGGAGAGAGGGTATCTGGACTTCAACAGGCAAGACTGCCTCCATGCCATAGACCAAGGAAAAGGGAGTTGCCCCTGTTGATGTCCGTGCTGAGGTACGGTACCCATGAAGAGCAAACGGTAACATTTCGTGCCAATCTTTGTAGGTCAATGTCATCTTCTGCATAATCTTCTTGATATTCTTATTCGCCGCTTCTACATCCCCATTCATCTTCGGTCGATAGGGAGAAGAGTTGTGGTGCTGTATCTTGAATTGCTCGCAGAGCTCAGTGATCGCCTTGTTGTTAAGATTGGTACCATTATCCATAATGATCCTCTCAGGTACACCGTATCGACAGATCAGGTTGTGCCGAATGAACCGTGCCACGACGTTCTTGGTTACGGTAGCGTAGGAAGCTGCTTCAACCCACTTTGTGAAGTAATCAATCGCTACCAAGATGAAGCGATGCCCGTTGGATGCCGTAGGTCTGATTTCACCGATCATATCAATGCCCCACATTGCAAAAGGCCAAGGTGCTGTCAAGACGTTCAAAGGAACTGGAGGAATGTGCACCTTATCAGCATAGATCTGGCATTTATGACAAGTTCGAGAATGCTGATAACAGTCGGCTTCCATTGTGGACCAGAAATATCCTGCCCGCAGGATCTTCTTTGCCATGGTATGTCCACTGGAATGTGTTCCGAAGGTACCTTCATGTAGCTCTGCCATGATCTTTTCTGCTTCAGTCTTATCTACACAACGCAGTAAAGTTGAATCATGTTTTCGCTTGTAGAGAATGCCATTGCTGAGGAAGAACTTTGCCATAAACCTTATCAGGAACTTCTTGTCATTAACAGATGCACCTTCGGGCTATTCTTGAGCTTCAAGGTACCTCTTCACTTCATGATACCAGGGTTTTTCTGTTACCTCTTCGGTCTCGAGATCGCAGCAATGTGCAGGTTCATCCAACTTCCAAATAATGATCCGGGGCGCCTCGTTGTCCCATTTGACTTTGAACATAGAAGACATCGTAGTCAACGCGTCCGCTAACTAATTCTCCTCTCTTGGGAAGTGTTCAAAAGTTATCTCCTCGAAGTGGGGAAGCAATGTCAGCACATACTCCTTGTAAGGAATAAGATTTGGGTGTTTCGTATCCCACTCGCCTTTGACCTGATTGATTACGAGAGTGGAATCTCTGAAGACACTCAGAAACTTGATCCTTAAATCAATTGTAGCTTGAAGACTCATGATACATGCCTCATACTCTGCCATGTTGTTGGTGCAGTTGAAACATAGCCGGGCAGTAAGTGGAGTATGAGTGCCTTTAGGGGATATGATCACAGCGCCGATACCATTACCCAAAGCGTTCGAGGCTCCATCAAAGTGCATAGACCATCGGGATCCTTCCTCAGGTCCTTCACCCGGTCCAGGTACTTCACAATCAGTCACTACCATGATATCCTCGTCTAGAAATTCAAAGTTCATTGACTGGTAATCATCCACTGCCTGGTGTGCCAAATGGTCTGCCAATACACTTCCCTTGATTGCTTTTTGAGTCGTGTACTGGATGTCGTATTCCGTCAAGATCATTTGCCATCTTGCTATTCTTCCAGACAGAGCGGGCTTTTCGAATATGTACTTGATTGGATCCATTTTTGAAATCAACAGAGTAGTGTGAGTCAACATATACTGTCTCAGCCGGCGAGCAACCCATACCAAAGTGCAACAAGTTTTCTCGAGCAGTGAGTACCGGGTCTCACAGTCGGTAAACTTTTTGCTAAGGTAATAAATGGCGTGTTCTTTTCGGCCAGACTCGTCATGCTGCCCCAACACACACCCTATTGAGTTGTCAAGTACTGTCAAGTATAATATTAGAGGTCTCCCTTCAACCGGTGGCATAAGAATGGGTGGTTCTTGGAGATACTCTTTGATTCTTTCGAAAGTGGCCTGACATTCGTCATTCCAACGTACTACCTGATCTTTCTTCAGCAGCTTGAAGATTGGTTCGCAGGTAGCAGTTAGATGCGAGATGAATCGGGCAATGTAGTTCAACCGTCCTAGAAATCCTCTGACTTCTTTCTCTGTCTTGGGAGTTGGCATCTCTTGTATGGCTTTCACTTTGGCAGGGTCCACTTGAATGCCTTTGTCGCTTACAACGAAGCCTAGCAATTTTCCAGATCTCACCCCAAAGGTGCACTTGTTCGGGTTCAACCTCAGCTTATACAACTTCAGACGGTCAAACTGCTTCCGTAGATGGTCAAGGTGTTCCTCCTCAGTTTGGGACCTTGCAATCATATCGTCGACGTATACTTCTATCTCGTGATGGATCATGTCATGAAATAAAGCAACCATGGGACGTTGGTAGGTTGCCCCAACATTTTTCAACTCAAAAGGCATGACCTTGTAGCAAAAGGTGCCCCACTGAGTAACAAAAGTGGTCTTCTC
Source organism: Vicia faba (assembly GCA_948472305.1). Lineage (NCBI taxonomy): Eukaryota > Viridiplantae > Streptophyta > Magnoliopsida > Fabales > Fabaceae > Vicia > Vicia faba. The sequence goes on along the minus strand of OX451740.1, from coordinate 1,141,299,398 downwards.
CATGTCTTCAGGAGCCATCTTGATCTGATTATAACCGGAGAAGCCATCCACGAAGGAGAAAACTTTATGCTGAGCAGTGTTGTCAATCAGAACGTCGATATGGGGCAGAGGGAAATCATCCTTAGGGCTCAACCTGTTCAAATCCCTGTAATCAACACACGTTTGGACCTTACCATCCTTCTTCGACACTGGAACCACGTTGGCAACCCACTGAGGGTAAGAAGTCACTGCTAGAAACCCGACATCAAATTGTTTCATAACCTCAGCTTTAATTTTCTCGGACATTTCTGGATGTATTCGGCGGACCTTCTGTTTTACCGGAGGGCATTCTTCCTTGGTAGGCAGGTGATGAACCACAATGTCGGTATCCAACCCAGGAATGTCTTCGTAAGACCAAGCAATGATTTCCACATAGTCATGCAGCATCTGAATCAACCGTTGTTTCACACTGAGCTCTAGATTGGCACCAATCTTGACTTCCTTTCTGTCTGTCTCAGTACCCAGATTTACCGTTTCCACTGGCTCTTCATGTGGCTGAATGGCCCTTTCTTCTTGGAGTAGCAGTCTTGCAAGTTCACCAGGCACTTCGCAATCCTCTTCACCTTCGTCTTCGGCTAAGTTGATCGGATTTTCGAAGTCATAACTGGCAGTAGCAGAGTCGTTACCAGTGAGATCCAGAGTGGATTGGAACCTGTATAGGCGAGTGTGTGTAAATATAGTTGTTTTGCAATATATAATAAAGAAAGAAAAGGAGCACAAGATTTTGAAATGCAACAAATGTCCAATGTTTTTATTGATGATATATGAAAATGACACACAAAATCCCTCACAAATGAAGCCATGGTGCCCCAGGTAAGACACCGAGCCATAAAAGTTTCAAAATATTGTCTGTTACAAATTCAAAACAAAAGAGTTCATTACTGAGTGACAAAAGTAATAGGTGTGAAGTCTTTGGCAGTCCAGTTGCTTGGTCCACCGTCGGTTGTTGGGTAGATCCAACTTTCGAATTCAGATTCCTCCACGTCGTCTTCAATAGCATTTACTCCCGGGTTGGTGATGAACACAGGAGGTCTTCCAATCCTTGCCTTACGAACAGCCCTCTGAGCCTCTGCAGTGAAACCTAGACCAAACTTGTCAGTCTTTGGAGTGAAATCAGGAAGTCGGCCCCAGTTTTCGCACTCACCCTTCTCAATAACAGCCCGAGCATCCTTAAGGGAGGCCATCTTCAAAGGAGAGTCTTCTTTAGTCACAGTCTCTGCTGACGCCAGTGTCTGAGGCACATCTTCAAAGTGCTGGAATGGAGTCTCGATGAACTCCCCATCCATTTCTATGTACCGGAACGAGTTGAGGTGGCTGACCATGTATTCTTCCTTCCCCTGAACTGTAACAATCTTCCCTCTGACCGGGTATTTAAGCTTCTGATGTAGTGTGGAGGTCACAACTCCAGCCTTGTGGATCCATGGACGACCCATCAAACAAGAATAGGATGGTCGGATATCCATCACATAGAAAGTAGAATCAAAAACTTGAGAACCAACCCTGATTGGAATGTCAACTTCCCCATGCACCATCCTTTTCGAACGGTCAAAGGCCCGGACAACAATGTTACTAGGCTTGAGCTCTAAACCCTTACAATCCAACCTGTCTAGGGCCTTCTTGGGTAATACGTTCAATGAAGAACCGGTGTCTACCAACACATGGGCAAGAGTAGTGCCCCTTCATTTAATGGAGACATGCATGGCATCGTTATGGTTCTTTCCTTTGGCAGTCAGATCGGTGTCAGAGAAGCCCAAACCATTATCGGCAGTCAAGTTGGCCACACAATCGGTAAATTGATCAGCAGACGTTTCTTGTGGCACATGGGCCGTCTTCAGGAAGGAAATCAGGGCCTTGGCATGAGCCTCTGAACACAACAACAGTGATAGCATAGAAATCTTTGATGGGGTGTGCCCCAACTGCTCAACTACATTGAAATCACTCTTCTTAATGATCTTGAGAATCTCTTCCATCTCTTGCTGGGAAGCTTCAACATTGGTTGTCTTTGGTGCCTCTGTCAGGGTAGGCAAATCAGTAGCAATCCCTTTGCCCCGAGCGTCAGATGACTCGGCAACAGGGGTAGAAACAGGAACTTGAAGGGAAGCAGGCACACTTGCAGGTGTGATGACAAGAGGTCTTTGAATAGCTGGTGGCGTAATATCTGGCGAGAACAGCCTACCACTGCGAGTAACTTTGGCAGGCCCGGTGATGTTGCTGATGCCGGTACTGGTATCAAACTCTTGTTTTACTCCGAGCACATAAACATCTGCCCCATAGTGCCATGGGATAGCTTTGTCGGATGTATAAGGGAGAGGCCCCAGAACAGTGATGATGATAGGAGCAATCTTCTGAGTAGACATGATTTTGACAGGCTTCTTTGAGGGAGCCTTAGGAGGGTTATTGAAAATAGTAACAATAGACACTTCTTCAACAGGGACAGCAGGAACAACAATCTTCTCGAACAAGATTTCTTTGTTATCCATCAGGTTTTGGACGCCTGACTTCAGCAAGGGACAACCAGCAGGTGAAACAGCACATAGATGGCAACCTTTACTACATCCCGGAAATAAACCGGCTAGCAATAAGTTCCTTTTGATAGTCAATAACGGAGTAACAATCTCTTCCATGGAGGCTACATACCGGTCTTCTTCCACAGCATTCACTCCATGCTGGGGTATGGGAGCAGTTATAACATTGGGCCTTTTGGGCGCCTCGAACTGTATTTCTTTAGCATCAATAAGGTCCTGAACATTATTCCTCAGAGCCCATCAATCGTCCGTAGTATGCCCCGGGCTATCAGAGTGATAAGCGCAACGGGCGTTGGGGTTGTACTTTGGAGAAGCTGTGTTCACTACCTTCGGAGCTTCTTTGACAGTTACCAGATTGGTTGACAGTAGTTGCGGCAATATCTGAGACAGGGTCATACTGAGCCGAGTGTACTGCCTTTTGGGTCTCTCACCCCTTGGTTGGTTGTATTGCTGAGGAGCAGCAGCAGGCTTTGAGATTACCAATGCATTGACAGCTTGGCGGCGTTTCGGTTTAATTTGTCTTCTGGGACCATACACAGCACTAGCTTCCTTATTGAAGGGCTTCTTTTCAGTACTCGAGGAGGCACCTTTCTGTATCTTCCCCGACTTGATACCAGCTTCTATTCTCTCACTAGTCAAGATCAAATTTGTAAACCCAGCAGAAGAATTACCAATCAGATGGTTGAAGAACGGACCAGACAGGGTCCCCAGGAACATGTCAACAAGTTCACGGTCAGTCAGCGGTGGTTGCACCCTGCCAGCCAGGTCTCTCCACTTTTGCGCATACTCCTTGAATCCTTCGCCCGTCCCCAGTGACATACCCTAGAGTTGGGTACGCGTGGGAGCGAGGTCGGAATTGTACTGATATTGCTTATAAAAGGCAGTAGTCAAGTCCTCCCAATTTCGGATACTGGCTCCATATAGCTGATAGAACCATTCGAGTTGAGACCCCGAAAGGCTATCCTGGAAGAAATGGATCCATAGGTTCTTGTCTGCAGTGTAAGGTTGGATCTTCCTTACATATGATCTGAGATGCAGCTTAGGGCAGGAAGCCCCATCGTACTTCGCAAAGGCAGGTGCCTTGAACTTGTGTGGGATCACCACCCCAGAAGATAAACCTAGATCTCCAAAATCCAACCCCGGCACATGTTGGATCTCCATGGCACTTAAACGGTCCTCTAGTTGCTTGTACCTGTCTTCAGCAGGAGGGTATTGTTCATCATTGTAATCCGTCTCGTTGTCGGAGACCACAGGACTAGGAGCCCTTCCCCCTTGGGGACTGTCTTTCTCTGCAGAGGAAGTATCCTGATCAGCCTCATTATGTAGTGTATTCCCAAACCTCCGTCCAGTGTTAAACAATGCAGTCCTCTTCTTCTTCTTCTTCAAGAGCAGAGTCTTTAACTCCTGTTGACCCTGGGCTAAGCTCATGACCAGCTCCTGAAACTGGGCGTTATGGGCCTGGAGGGCTTTGATAGCTTGTTCGGTAGTAGGCTCGGAAGACATGACGATTGAATGCTGTAATAAACAACGAAGAAGATTAAGCAACCTGTAGAAGAAGGGTACCTGTTATGCATATGATGCAATGAGATGCGTATGATTTATGTTTTCAAAGACAATCGGGATTCAACTTTGTAGACAAAAAGGAAACACACTTCATTAGATTCAAACTTTAAATTGTTCAACAATTTGCTCTTAGGCATTACAAGAATGAAAATACTGAAAAGGAAATAAAAGCTGTAAAAGAAACATCCAAAGCCCATCAGTGCTCCCATGGCCTCCTCTTCTCAGTACGAATATAGTCATTCAGGATCCGCTCTTCCTCCAATTGCTTAGTTAGCTTCTGTATCTTTTGTTCCTGTTCGTTGAACTTTTCCCGATAATAATCCCGCTCTTCTTGTAGCTGCGCCCAAGATCTCTTTAGTGTATCAACATCAGTGGGTATCTGAGGAGGGAGGACAGTTGGAGGAACCCCGTCTTCATCAGGAAATTCAAGAATGATAGGCATGACAGCTTCGTATGGCATACCTAACTTCTGAGCACGGATGCGGACCCATCTGTAGTAGGGTTCCATTGGTAGAGAAGTCTTCGATCCCAACTCATGTGGGTCAGCTTTGTGAATTCTATCCCAAGCCTTGATGAATCTTCGGTGCAGCTCGTCACTGTCTACCTGAAACTCAAAACTGATGTGAGGCACCAACATTTCATGAGGCCCTGCTCTTCTGGCTCTTCCAAACTGACGGAGAGCTAAACATGGATTATAAGAGATTCCTCCCTGGGTACCGATCAATGGAACATTAGGATATTCTCCGCAACGATCAATAACGGCTACCTCATCCAAACCTCTGAGAGTCCAAATGATGTCATTATCAGTGAGAGACATTAACCTACGAGCCCAGCCCATTCCTTCTTTGTTCTTCAGCACGAACTTAGGGAGGTGCGAAATAAACCACCTCACTATCAAAGGAGCACAACACCACAGAGTTCCCCGTCTTCGGGCAGTACGAGCATAGAGTTGTTGCAGGATATCACCCAAGAGAGTGGGTACAGGGTTCCGAGACATGAAGATCCTTATGGCATTGATATTGACAAAGTTATCAGGATTTGGAAACAAAACTAGACCATAGATTAAGAGAGCCAGAATGTCTTCGTACCCCTTGAAGTCTAAGTCATTCCATAAACTATTAGCTATGCCAACCAGAAATTTAGCCAAAAAGCCCTTAACTCCACTTCTAGTCTCCCAGTTAGCCATTACCTCCTCTTTGGTCAAGGGAAGAGCTGCAGCAATCTCTTCAGGCCTAAGAGTCTTCTCCCAACCAGTGAACGGAGTTTGTTCCAAAACAGGGATACCAAGTAAATTAGAGAATTCTTCCAGGGTAGGGACCAGCTGGAAGTCTTGAAAAGTGAAGCAATGGTACAGGGGATCATAAAACTGGACCAGGACACTCATCAGTTGTTGGTCCCACTTTGAAGTGACTAAACCGAGAAGAGAACCATGCCTCTTGATGAAGGAAGTAGTGTTTGGAATCCTATCAACCAATTCCTTGAGCAAAGTAGGTGGTTGAACAAAGTTGAGCCGAATAGTATTCCTATGCATGGGCATCATGATGCCCTACAAAACAGAGCAAAGATGAAACCCTCTTGTCTTTGAAATGGGTCAGTCCTTATGCAGGATGCATGCAATGGTATAATGGTATGATGTTTATGATAAAGCACACCACAAGTATTTACAAAGGCAAGCATGATAAGGCACACAAGTCACACAAGACAAACCCTTAGGGTTTAGGCCAGCATGAAGTTTAGGTATTACCCTCTTTTAGTTTCGTTGGTTAAGACCTGTCCTATCAAAAGTAACCGGGTTATAGAGGATCTCAATATCATTGACTACCCTAAATCGGTCATAACTCCAGCATCGTAATCTTTTCTTGCGGCCAGAACCATCGCGAGAGTTTAGCCTCAATGAGTGTAGCATACTGCTACTGTTCTATGGCCAAGTTGGGTCAATTTAGGGTTCTAAGGTCGGTTGGTGCTTATTGACTCCTTGGAAGACCCATATTCTCCTCGTTGCAACACAAGGGATATCGGTACAGACCAAGGTGTCACACCAATGTAGCCACTGCTTCACCCATGTTGGTTTACGCCGGACAGGTCCCTCACAGCTTATGCTATCTAAAAGGGTATTCCTCAGATCCGGGTTAGGATCTATGAAACTCCGATGCAAAGCCCACAAATATAAAAGAAGACAAAGAAAACAATTGAAAACAAGTAAATGATCTAACCCTAAGGTAACCCAAATTTTAAGTAGTCCCCAGCAGAGTCTCCAGTTCTGTGATACGGTGGGAGAACTGACTTGGGTTTTGCGTTTGTTTTCGCAAATGTTTCGGTTGAGCAAGAGTCGCCACCAACTTTTTATTTTATCCTAAGGAAAGGTTAAAAAGCACAGCAAAAACCTTTGAGATGTTTTCTTGGGTTCGGGGAGTAGATTATAGAAAGGGAAGGTATTAGAACCCTTTCTATCCATGGTTATCCATGGGCTCTTAGTTACTTGCTTAGATCACTTGCCTTGGGTTTTCAATTGTTTGAAATGGTGCTTTGTGTGTGGGTTTGAAAATGTTTTGAAAAGAGGCCATTTGTTGTGGCAACCTTTGCAATGATTCATGTTTGAATGTATACAAAGGTGTACTTATCTTTTGAAAAGTTTTCAATGTTTTTGAAAGTTGTTTTGAAATTGTGTTGTGATGTGTGTTTTAAAAAATGGCAAGGATTGTTTTGCAAGATTTGGTCAAGTAACCAAGAGCTATCTACCCTAAATTTCTCAAAGATCTTTCCTATGTTTTAACCCTTTTAACAATTTTGTTCCACCATTGTATTTGGTGGACAATCTTGTGTTAGGATGTTAACGGGACGGACGCGGGTCATCGTTTAGACCATGATTGCAATAGTGCCAAGTGTCTTTGGCAATTTTTCCTTTAAGGGGCTTGATCATTTTTTAGGCAACTTTCGAAAGCGTCATCGAGGGACTATGATCATTTGATATTGTTTTGTTTTGCCAAAAACACTCAACATGCAACATGGCCCATTATTGAAGGCAACAAGTGGAGTAACCCTAGGGGTGCAAGTGTGATTGGTGTTATCCATTTTCATGCTTTTTTATCTTTGAATTAGGTCAAGCTATTTGTTATTTGATTTTTTTGCATACAAAACCCTAAGTCTATCATGGTATGTTTAGAAAGCTTTAAAATGCGGAATTAAAAGTCCTAAGTTATTACACAATAATCATGGGGATGGGGGTACAAATATCCAAATGGGGATGAGACTTAAATTGGAGAATGGTATCCCAATATTTACAACCAAATCGAATCAAATCGTAAATGTAAAATGATCAATGTATAAGAATAAAGCAATGTGTATGTGTAAATGTATTTGTGTAAGTGAAACAAAAATAATAGAAAAAAGTTAATTTTTGGATGTTTTCATGTTTAGGGCAAAACCCTAATTTTTGTAAATAAATGGTATTTATTATTTAATATATACAATATTTATTAATTATATACAAAAAATAAATAAAAAGGAAGTATATTGTAAAAAAGTGATTTTTGAGGTCAAATATTTAATAAAAATAAAAATGTATTATTTTTGTATTTATCCTAAATATTTAATAAAAGATAGATAAGTATTTATATTATTTACTAAATATATTAAATATACACAAAAATAAAAATATTTATTATTTACTAAAAAAGTATATTTTTTAAGAAAATGTTTTCAAAAGATAAAATAAAATAAAATCAAAAAATAAAATGTATTTGTATTATTTTTTTAGTATTTTAAATAAAAGGTATTATGTTTATTTATATATACAAGTGTAAACAAAACAAATAAATTCAAAATAAATGCAAAAAGGTTGAAAAAAATATTTTTTATATTTTTTATATTTTAACAAAAAAATAACAAGTCAGAATCAAAAAGAAATAGTCAAAAATGATAAAAATAACACACAATGGGCCAAGTGGGTGAATGTGGAAAATAGTGGTGCAAACAGAAAAACAAAACTCAGGCCCAGCCCAAGTCTATCTTCTTCAACCTCCAGCCAGTTTTGTTTGAAAATTTGCGCGCCTCTTTGTTTCAACAACAAACTCCTAATTCTTTGATTTTCAGCCAAAACTCACAACATAAACTATGTAGAGCATTAAATCACGAATCCATACATATAAAAAAGTTGTTCTAACTCTCAGAAATGAGAGAGAATTTCCTCTCCCCCAATTTTAAACCTAAGTTTTTTTTCAATGTTCATGTCTTAAATTCTCTCAGCACACATAATATAAATGAAAAGTAACGATATGGGTGGATTCAGGGCCATGAGTATGACATAACTTCTTCACAAACCTAAGCCTAGATATGCCTGGATAGAGAGATAGAAGTTCAAAAACTTACCTGTTCAGCTTGAATCGTGTGCAACAATGGAGGTACTTCCATTGCAGTGTGAGGACTTGTACAGCTTGCTTGAGGTCCAGGGATGCTTCCTCTATGCTTGGCTTGCTTTGAATCCTTCTGAATCAAGCTACAGAAGTCAACCTGCACATATGAAAAATGAAAATGGCACACTTGGCTATGGCTGTTACAGTTCCAGTCCAATGCTTGGAATAACTTCAATGGATGTTAGGGAGTGTGTTTGAAAAGGTTTCAGCCAAAACGCACGATAGGAATGGACTGTGGGATTCAAATTGCAACATATGCCCTGTTTTGCCACAAAACTGTGTTTTTCTGTATATGGAGGTTTGAGAGATGGTTTGGTCGTGTTTCAGACTTGGTTTGATGTTTGGAAAGTGCTCATGAAGTTTGTTTAGGCTTCTTGCTTGCAGGAATGTGTGTTATTGTTTAAAATGCAAAGTTTCTTCCTTCTTAAGTCAAAAATGCCAAGTTGGGTTACAAGCTTATGCAGTCCCCCTAAACATGCTTCAAAGTTTGTTCTTGATCAGTGGGATATGTCCACACATTTGTGCCTCAGAGATTTGCTTTGTACTTCTTAGATTGTAAACTTGACATAAAGTGTTTCTTTACAAGAATGGATAAAATGCTTTTTCTAATTATGAATTAATCCTTCATGCAATGACCAAATGCATAAAATAACATCTTGGCACAATGGTTTAACATTGAATTATTGAGTGTTAATAGGATTAGAGGCCTATAACCTAGCTTGTGCAAGCTGAGTTTGAAAATGCAAAGTTATGAACATGAAATTGATCAAGAACAAAAGTGACTTTTGCCCAACTTTGCCAATTCGATTCTCCCTAAACACAAGGGTGTTTGAGAAGTTATTGGACAATTTGGAAAGCTTGGAATGTGTACTACAATCCATCTTTGTAATGCAAGTTGAAATTCCAAGTGGAAGCATGTGAAAAGTGGTCATGAAGTTGGGAAAAAATCCTGCTTAAAATAGGTCAAAAAAATTCTAAGTTAAGAATGTTTTGCACCCCTATTCCAAAAATCATAACTTGAGCTACAAGCTTCTTTTGAGGAAACTTTTTGAATCAAAGTTGTAGATTTTTCAATGTACTATAACTTTCATGTTTTGAGTTTTGTTTGAATCCAAATGAATCTTGATGAAAAGATGGGACAAAGTTAGGAAAAAATTAGGAATTTTCATAACTTAGAAAATTTCTAAGTTATGAAAATTCTTCATTTCAAACCCTAACTTGTAATTTTTGATTTCTTGGTGTACAAGTTTCATGATTTGACATGTTTTGATGAAAAATGAATCTTGGCACTTGATTTTGACCAAAAAGTCAAAGTTTGACTTTTCAGTATACAGTCAAATTTTGCTCAGTTGACTGGAAAATTCATCTGTCAACCTTGTGCATTTGGGATCTTTTGAACTTGTTGAACATGTAAAGACAATGTCATTGAGTCCTTGAGTCCATATGTGAGCTTGGTTTGCCATTGGCTAGGTCAAACAGTCAAAAATTGCCTTTGTGCAGTCAAAACCCTAAAAATGACCATTTTGCCCTTTTGGTGATCTGATCAAATTTCTTGTGGAATTGGGATGCAAACTTGATCAAATGGTCCATATGAGTTCATAATGTTGATGTGGGTCAAAAATCATGAGGTTTGACTGTCAATTGACCATAGTTGACTTTTTCCCCAATACAACTGATTTCTAGGTCAACTGTCCAATTGACTGGGTAAAGATTGGAATCAAGGCTTGAAACTTGGTATGGATAAACTTGTGAGTCCAACATGAAGCATGAAAGTCACTTTGGGCATTTTAGGTCAAAACATCTTTGTGCAAACTCAAACCCTAATTTGGGTCAACAGTGCAAGGAGGAGTCTTGAGCAGAGCAAACCCCAGCTTGATCTGAGTTCCAAGGGTCTTGTGGTGAGAAAATATTGATGAAATGGGAGGGAAAATTTTGGGGTACAACAGGGGTGGGCACCAAATAAATTTTGAGCCTTAAAATCTTTTTTTCTGAAAAAACCGTGAACCAGGCCACGTTACAACCTTCAAAAGTCCTAATTGAAACATGGTTTATTTCAAAAGCATACTCCAACGAGAAAGTGTTCCTGACTCCCATAATTTTTGCTAAAATATTTGTGTTGGTATCATATGTTTTTGTTATCTTTCATACAAAAATAAAGGATGCACTAATTCGCAAGCTTCACGACATTTTTTTCCCAAAAAACCTTTATGACTTACATAACTGTTGCATTAGAATTTTCATTCTCAGAATAAACTTTTCCTGCTTGTAAAACATTTTCTTAATGTCAAGGAAGCTTACATATAAGCACCAATGAAGATTTTAATCGTTTGAGGTCTAAAACTATGGTAAGTAATTGGCGAATCATTTCTAAGAATGATCATAGCCAAGGGCATGTCCCCTGAAGACCTTCAACATGAACAGGTTGTTGCCTTCATAGTTCAGTCACCCTCATCACATCAAGATTCAACGAATATCTCTAAGAGTTTGAAGATGCTGGGGAATTTTGGATGCCAGGTCTTTTGTAAAATCCTCTTGAGACGATTTCTTCTCGTAAACCACGTAACTTGGGGGCATTTAAGAAGTGAATTTATTTGCGAGAATTTTCATGCATCATGCAATTTATCAGCAGTAAACTTGGGGCATACAAAATTAGTTTCGAGGGAAATCCAAATTTGTCAAGATACGTGATATGCTTTGCACACATTATCAGATGGTGGTATTCCCCAGCGTTTCCTGCTAGGCAAGTTTCCTTTCTCCCTGACTGAAGCAGAGTTCGTGTTGTTATTCTTCCAATGGATTATTGATGTTAGAAGATTGGACTTTGGATTTTCTCCCAAAGAATATCTTCCTCTCCAGAAAGATTAGAGCCTTATAGAAGAAATATGCCCCGTTTATGGCTTTTGTTTTATCTCCAATGATATTCCCATTTTGTTGAGATTAGTCAAGTATCTGTTTGTACTGTGATGTCTTATCATCCCCAGTTAATCTATTTTGTTTCTTTTGTCAGCATATACATGACATTCATTTATTCATTCACACTTACATCATTCACGCACATTCACATTTCTCGATGTTTTTGGGTCCATCAACTTTGATTATGTCTATCCCCAAGTGACATACTTCCTCTTTCCAATAGAGTGTCAACTTAAGAAGGAAGTGTGTCTCCTTTCTAAATTCCCCACTGAGTTTATTCCTCGTGGAAGGGTTTTTATTTTATCTCAGGATATGATAATTGTTAGTTGATCTTATTCCTCAACCGGTAGAGTCTTGTTCGGTTTTTTCTCTCCATTTTGTTCTTGGATTGAGCTTCGTCTCCTACCGATGTTACCCCAGGGATTTCTATAGGCTGTGAAACCTAGATGGAGAGTGCATTTATTTTGCACATTTAAATACTTGGTCTCCTCAGGAAGAATCTACTCGTGGTTTCCCATTGAAGATGAACTTTGTTTCCCATTAGTGTGGTTGCAACACTCTTTTGGAATCTCAACATGACAACAAGTGGCAGACTCTTCATGAGCAGCTTGTGTATTATTGATATCTTTGGAAATAATCAAGTGTCAGACCCTTCATGAGAAGCTTATGTATTATTGCTATCTTTGGAAGATAGCAAGTGGCGACTCTTCATGAGCAGCTTGTGTATTATTGATATCTTTGGAAATCAGCAAGTGGCAGACTCTTCATGAGCAGCTTGTGTATTATTGATATCTTTGGAAAGCAGCAAGTGACGAACTCTTCATGAGTAGCTTGTGTATTATTGATATCTTTGGAAGATAGCAAGTGGCGGACTCTTCATGAGCAACTTGTGTATTATTGATATTTTTGGAAGATAGCAAGTGACAGACTCTTCATGAGCAGCTTGTGTATTATTGATATATTTGGAAAGCAGCAAGTGGCGGACTCTTCATGAGCAGCTTGTGTAATATTGATATCTTTGGAAAGAAGCAAGTAGCGGACTCATCGTGAGCAACTTGTGTATTATTGATCTTTGGAAGATAGCAAGTGGCCGACTTTTCATGAGCAGCTTGTGTATTATTGATATCTTTGGAAAGCAGCAAGTGGCAGACTCTTCATGAGCAGCTTGTGTATTATTGATATCTTTGGAAAGTAGCAAGTGGAAAACTCTTCATGAGCAGCTTGTGTATTATTAATATCTTTGGGATATAACAAGTGGCAGACTCTTCATGAGCATCTTGTGTATTATTGATATCTTTGGAAGGTAGCAAGTGGCAGACTCTTCATGAGCAGCTTGTGTATTATTGATATTTTTGGAAAGCAGCAGGTGGAAGACTCTTCATGAGCAGCTTGCGTATTATTGATATCTTTGGAAGATAGCAAGTGGCAGAATCTTCATGAGTAACTTGTGTATTATTGATATCTTTGGAAAGTAGCAAGTTGCAGACTCTTCATGAGCAGCTTGTGTATTATTGGTATCTTTGGAATATATCAAGTGGCGGAATCTTCATGAGCAGCTTGTGTATTATTGATATCTTTGGAAAGTAGCAAGTGGCGGACTCTTCATGAGCAGCTTGTGTATTATTGATATCTTTGGAATATAGCAAGTGGCGGACTCATCATGGGCAACTTGTGTACTATTGATATCTTTGGAAGATATCAAGTGGCGACCTCTTCATGAGCAGCTTGTGTATTATTGATATCTTTGGAAGACAGCAAGTGGCGGCCTCTTTATTTGAGCAGCTTGTGTATCCCCAAAAATATGTTATTTCAACAGCAAGTTGCGTCTCTTTTGAGAAGTTTGCTCATGAACAGTAAATGGCATCTCTTTTGGGATGTTTTCTCATCAACAACAAATGGCGTCTCTTTTGAGAAGTTTGTTCATCAACAGTAAATGATATCTCTTTTGGGAAGTTTTCTCATCAACAACAAATGGTATCTCTTTTGAGAAGTTTTCTCATCAATAACATATGGTATCTCTCCGAAAAAGTCCCGCAGAGAAGTTTATATATTATCCTTTTCAAGTGAAAGACTTGATAAAGAAGAGACTGGAACCCGTTCGTCGTGGAAAAGTTTATTATCTTTTCTACCTTCGTCTATTGAGTTGGTAGTTTACTATCATATGTGAGACATTATCTCTTACTTTTCTACCTTCATCTATTGAGTTGGTAGTTTACCGTCATCTGTGAGTCGGTATCTTTTTCGATCCTCTACCTTTAACTATTGAGTTGGTAGTTTTACCGTCATCTGTGAGTCGATATCTTTTTCGATCCTACCTTTGACCATTGAGTTGGTAGTTTGCCGTCATTTATGAGTCGGTATCTTACTTTTCTACCTTCATCTATTGAGTTTGTAGCTTACCGTCATTTATGAGTCGTTATCTTATCGATCTTCTACCTCCAACTATTTAGTTGGTAGTTTATCGTCATCTGTGAGTCAGTATATTACTTTTCTACCTTCATCTATTGAGTTGGTAATTTACCGTCATTTGTGAGTCGGTATCTTATTTGATCTTCTACCTTCAACTATTAAGTTGGCAGTTTACCGTCACCTGTGAGTCAGTATCTTATCGATCTTCTACCTTCAACTATTGAGTTGGTAGTTTATCGTCATCTGTGAGTCGATATCTTAATTTTCTACCTTCATCTATTGAGTTGGTAGTTTACCATCATCTGTGAGTCAGTATCTTGTTTGATCTTTTACATTCAACTATTGAGTTGGTAGTTTACCGTCATCTATGAGTCGGTATCTTATCGATCTTTTACCTTCAACTATTGAGTTGGTCGTTTACCATCATCTGTGAGTCGATATCTTATTGATCTTCTACCTTCAACTATTGAGTTGGTAGTTTATCGTCATCTATGAGTCAATATACTTTTTGATTTTTCTACCTTTGACACTGAGTTAGAAATTTACCATCATCTTGAGTCAGTAGCCATTTATCTTTTCACAACCTATGTAAGGCGTCTTCCCTGATAGAGTCACTAGTTTTTTCTTCTCTCGAAGTTGTTCCCCAATAATAGTCTCTCAATCAAAGTCTGTGGCTTTGTTCCCCAGTGGAGTTATAATATTTTCCCCTGTGGGAATACTCTATCATGTGCTTGATTTCTCCAGCAGTAGTTTGTCTCGTGAGACGTCATTCCCTATAAAATTCAGAGAATTGCATCCATATCATATCATAAACATCATTGTGGTACCTTAGGACCAAAAATCGTGTATTCTATATTTAAGTATTTTCAATCTCGTCGAAACGAAAATTTTAATCTTCATATCTCTGAATAGAAGAAACTTAAATAGGGGCAGCTGTCATACCCCAATTTTTAACCTAAGATCCCACCCTCCATTTGCATCATTGTATAACAAGTGTTCACGAGTGGTTTGACCTATTTTTGCCAATTCTTGAGTTAGATTTCAAAAATTTACAACTTCTTCAAATTTCGAAAATATTTGAGCGGTTCTTTTTGCATATGATTCTCCTTGACATCATCTCCAATTTCTCTTTATAAGTCAAGAGATGATTATGCTTTGAAAAGCCATGAAAAAATAGAAACATTAGAAGTCGTTTATGAATTTAGTGGAATTTGATTTTTATTGTGTTTTATTCATGATTTCTTTTCCATTTAAAAAAATCACAAAAAATGTACTTAGCATCATGTTATTTTTTTATTTACTATTTTTACCTCTTTACTAAAAAATTATAAAAAAAATTTATTTTATTAATTTATATTTATATATTGGTGTCATTTATTTCAAAAAAAAATTTAGAAATATTTATATAAGTCCTTTTACTTTCTTATATGTATTTTATTTTTTATCTTTTAATTTGCACTTATATTTTCATTTATTTTAATTCAAGAGAAAAAAATCATAAATAGTTAATTTAATGTCACTTTTACTTTCTATTTTTATATTTATTATTATTACTAACACTTTTAATTTTTATTATTATTATTATTACTTTGTCCTTTTATTTTTTTGTGTCAATAAAAAAAAGTTGGGACCACTATAATATAGTACAAACACTTCACATCGATTGCCAACTTGTACTTATCAATAACCAATAATCATTCTCACACTTCACATGGATTGTCAACTTGGACTTATCAATAGTCAATAATCATTCTCATAAAGTCAGATGAATTGTCACATCAACATTCCCACCTCATTCACCATATAAATAAAATCTTTCTTTCTTTCATTTGGGAGGACAATACCATAAATCATTCACTAAACTAAGCCAAAACTCTCTTCTTTTTCTCTCTCTTCATTTTCTTTCAAGTCATTTCTTTCTTTTATTGAATAAGTAGACTATTATACTTGTTCTTTATTTATTTCAATTGCATTTTTACTCTTTATTTATTTATTTAGTACCATAATTATCACCATTTTGGAAGGAAATTCCATTGATTCAAAATCAAGAGTTAAAAAGTGTTCTTGAACCTCCAAAAGCAAAAGTAGATTTATTATTGTTTAATTTTCATTTTTTTTAGTAATTTTTTGTTACTTATTTACTTATTTTGAGCATGGATCCTTGGTTGTGAGATTGATTAGCTAAATTTTCATTATTCATTTGTTTAACTTCTTAAAAAATTGAGAAAATTATGACATTTATACTATTTTTATTATAGACTTCATCTTATTCTTCTTTATCTATTTTATTTTTATTTTTATTTGGATCAATTTGAAAAACATTTGATTTTTTTTAGTTCATCTAAGCTTGTCAGATATTTGATGAACTTTCAGCATTTCCAATTTATCTCTTAATGATCCTTTCATTATTCAAGGTACTTGAGATTGATAATAAGTTTGTCATAATGTATCTTCCTTGACTTTGTCTTGATCCCTCATGTTTGTTAATTGTACTACATGTATAAGAGAATGAATTTCAAAGTGTCATTTCTCTAACATGTATGGGTACATATATTCTATGCTCCATATGAGGTTACATTTATCCTAAATCGGATTATTAACTTTATATTGTACTAACTTTACTTTAATATCTTTTATATTTCCGCACTCTATATTTTCCTCTCTTTACTTTATGCCATTTATCATCCATAGCATTTTATTTTCTTTACTTTATGTATTTTTTTCTCACTTGAGCATTTATCTTCTCTTTGCTCACTTGAGCTTCTTATTTTATTTTGCTTGTTATAATCCACTTAATAAATAAAAAACCTAAAATTGGTTCTTTAATCCTTGGACTATGGTTACTATCCAGATTTATCTGATACATGGTTCTTATGGCGTCTTCATCTAATTATTATCTTTGTGTTTGAATCTAAGGGAAATAATTAATTTGTTGACTTCATGTCATCGAGTGTATCTTATATGATTGTGCGAATTTCTTTATCCATCTTTAAGTTTTTGTAATCTTAAGTTATATCTCCAAAAATCTCATTTTTTAAACTCACACCTCTTTTAAGCCAAAAACTTCGACACTAGGTCGTCGCATTTTCGAAATCTCATCCCCACATTCATTTAGCAAGAAAACAAATTTTAACCAAAAAATAGATATGTCAAAAGGTTTCTATAGGATACTATAGATACATAGGGTGCTAGTACCTTCCCTTTGTATCACAAACCCTCGAACCTCCGACCTCTTTCAAATGCATTGTATTTTTCTTTACTTTTAGTATTGCACTTACTTTGCATATTTATGGGTTTTATTTCACACTTTTCCCTTTTCCCTTGGAAATAATAAAGCATAGTGGCGAATCTTTCTTATTTGTGAGTCAAGTTAATTAATAGCTTGATCTCCAATTTTCACCGCTACACTATTACCTTGGCGTCAAACAAGAGTTGTCCGATGAAGATAATGAAGAAGTTGATCCCAATATTGTCAATATTGCGGGGACCAATAAAATTACAAGAAGTGGAAGGATTTTCTCTCTGGAAATCTCTCCACCTGCTCAGGTTTCGGTTACCAAGACAACTGCTGGGGCTCGGGATAAAGAGTCGATGATAGAGCATGCCGAGACGGAGGCGCCAAAAGAAGCTACGGTCAAAGATACCTCTGGACAGGATTTGGAAGAGGTTTTGAAGATCATTCGCCGAAGTGATTATAAGATTCTGGAACAGCTGGGGCGAACCCCATCCAAAATATTTATGTTGTCACTACTGTAGTGTTCTGAGGCCCATGCGAAGGCTTTAGTGAAGTTCTTGAAGACTGCCCATGTGCCATAAGAAATTTCGGCTGATCAATTTGGGAGCTATGTGGCTAGTCTGAACTCTTATAATGGTTTGGGTTTCTCCAATGCTGACTTGACTCTGGAGGGGAGAAATCACAATAGGGCCTTGTGTGTCTCCATTGAATGCAGGGGAGCTACATGGCCCATGTATTGATTGACACATGATCTTCTTTGAATGTTTTGCCAAAGGGCGCTCTTGACCGACTGGATGTGAAGGGGTTGTGGTGAAGCCCAGTAATATCATAGTTCGAGCCTTTTACAGATAAAAAATAATGGTGCATGGAGAGGTGGATCTCCTGATCAAGGTGGGTTCACAGATATTTGATTCCACTTTCTATGTCATAGACATCCAGCCGACTTACTCTTGTTTAATGGGACTCCCTTGGATTCATGGGGCAGGTGCTGTCACCTCTACCTTGCATCCAGAAACTGAAATATCTGGTAAAAGGGAAAGTTGTTACTGTTTATGGAAAGGAGGAATACATGGTCAGCCATCTCAATTCATTCCTATATATAGAAATGGATGGAGAATTTATTGAAACACCCTGCCAAACCTTTGAAGTAATCTCCCCTGCTACGGTTGAAGATGTGTCTTCCATTCCGAAGATCACCATAACTCCACACAAGATGGCCTCCTTGAAAGATGCTAAGGATACTATTGAAGATGAATTTCAGAGAGTTGTTCTTCGCGCTCGGGATGGAAGACCTCTGTTCCGCAATAACAATAACATAGTTAATGCTATAGAGGATGCAGACAGTGATTGTGACTTCAATAGCTGGATATTCCCTATCATTGGTGATGGACTGGATAATTGGAAGGCAGAAGACATCTTTCCCATCTCCTTTAGTTAGGAGTAATAGATATATTCATGTCTTATTGCTTTAAAAAGTTTTTGGCTATGTGTTGTACCCCAATTTTTTCTCTTAAGATTCCTCTATCATCTCATATCAACTCAATCACAACAAGATCACACTAGGGTTTGGTTCTTCTCTTTATCTTTAGATTTTCTCATGGGGAATCACCAAGCACATTGACTTGTATATTGTAATCATTTATGTTTTGTATTGATTAACTTTTAACTAATAAATACAATGAATGTTTTCCCTAATTGATGATATTATATGTGAAAGCACAACACGTTCAATTAAGTTGATTTATAGGTTCATGAGTTTATTTCTATGTCTTCTTCAACAAAGCTTCATTGAGATTCAAGCTTCATCATTGAAGATGCTTTGAAGTAATATCATGACAAAGTATATTATGATTCATCATGCCTCGAGTTGTCAAAGATAGTTCAAAGATGTAAGGGTTGATTGAAGATGTTTGACCTAATTGGACAAGTTTTTGATTTCTTGATCACAAGTGCATATTTCCATCAATTCTTAATATTTATAAGTGATTATGGTTTCTATGGTTTCCCATTATCATACTCAACAACTTCTATTGACATGACAAAAGTATTTGTGCTAGAAAGTTTGTCAAAATTAAAAAGGGTTTCCAAGGCATTTTTGTTGCTCTAGGAACTAGGGTTTTGAACTTCTAAGGGCTATATATTTTGGTATTTTTGAGTGATTCAAAATAAATGCTTCTCTTTAATGTTTTATTAAAAAATCACTTCAAAAGTTTCAAGAAAATTTTATGTGGAAGATGCTTAATGATTTAGTAAGATTACAAGTCTTCTAGATAGGCCATCAAATTCCCTTATGTGACTTCAAAAGATCATAATTTGGTTAATTTTTATCTCATTGAGCCCATTCTTATTCCATAATGATCTTAATGATGTGAACTTCAACTATTCTTTTATGTACAAAGCTTGAAAATGGATGGAAGATGCCCTAAGGATGCAAAAGATGATAGGCCATCTCATGAATTTTAACCAACTTCACAAAGTCATAACTTTATCAATTTTTGGATTTTTTAAACGGTTCAAGTCTCAAAATGTCATTCAATAGATCTACTTCAAGCCATATTTTTTGGTCAAGCATCCATTTGATTCCATTCTTTTCACATTGTAAAGTTTGGGATCTCATCTTTCTAAGGTATTAAGAATCAAGTCCTAAGATTTCCTAAATCGTGCACATCATTGATTCAAAGATGATACCTTGAAACTGGAGTTTTCTCCAAAGTCAGAATTTGAAATTCATGATTTGGCCTCTAAACACAAAATTTATGCGCGTTTTACTTCATATTATGTTTATCAATCTTCCAGAAGTGATTTGCACCTTGAAACGCATGTTTTGGTTGAGTTTTGGGAAAAATAGAAGTCACACTTTTCATGTTTGCAACTTCACACTATTTCCCTCCAAACTTCATCATTTCACACGCTTAAGCATTCCATTAGCTTCCCTATAAATAGAGGGTCATACCTCACTCATTTTCTCAAGCTTAGATAGCCAGAATCACCCTGCCAAACTCTCTCCTTAACCCACTTTTCTACAACTTCGAATTTGTTTTTACAACCTTCCTCAATCCATTTTCTTTGTCAATTCTTCATCCTTGAACTTCACTAAAGCTAACAGAATAAAAACTAATCTCTAAGACTTCCTAAATCGTGCTATCCAAGTCAAGTTTCAGAGCTCTGAATTTGAACTTCAATAGGATAATCTCCAAACTCAGGAATACACGATTGGTGCATCGAACAAAGATAGAAATACATTGAGAAGGTTGGAAGGTAGCTTTTTCCTCAGTGAAGATGTGTTATACAAAAGTAATTATGACATGGTCTTGCTCAGATGTGTGGATAGACACGAAGCATACATGTTGATGCATGAAATCCATGAAGGATCCTTTGGAACCCATGCCAATGGACATTCGATGGAAAGGAAGATGCTTAGGGCAAGTTATTATTGGCTGACAATGGAATCTGACTGTTATAAATTTGCAAAGAAGTGCCATAAGTGCCAGACTTATGCTGACAAAATTCCCGTGCCTCCGACACTTCTCAATGTTATTTCTTCCCCGTGGCCTTTCTCTATGTAGGGTATTGACATGATTGGAATGATTGAACCCAAGGCGTCGAATGGACATCGTTTTATCTTGGTGGCAATTGACTACTTCACCAAATGGGTGGAAGCAGCTTCATATGCTAATGTCACTAAGCAGGTGGTAGTGTGTTTTATCAAGAACAATCTTATATGTCGTTATGGTGTGCCAAGCAGGATTATCACTAACAACGGCTCAAATCTGAATAACAAGATGATGACAGAACTTTGGGAAGAATTCAAGATTTTCCATCACAATTCATCTCCTTACAGGCCAAATATGAATGGGGTTGTTGAGGCTGCTAATAAAAAAATTAAGAAGATCATTCATAAAATGGTTGTTACTTATAAAGATTGGCATGAGATGCTCCCTTTTGCTTTGCATGGGTATCGTACATCTGTTCGCACTTCAACGGGGGCAACCCCGTTCTCCCTTGTGTATGGCATGTAAGCAGTGCTCCCCGTTGAGGTTGAGATTCCCTCTTTACGTGTGATAATGGAAACTAAGTTATCAGAGGCTGAATGGGTCCAGAACAAGTTTGACCATTTGAATTTGATTGCAGAAAAGAGAATGATAGATTTATGTCATGGTCAGTTGTACCTGAAAAGAATGAAGAAATATTTTGATAAGAAGGTAAAGCCTCATGAATTCAGAGAAGGTGACCTCGTGATCAGGAAGATCATGTCTTTTAATGCTAATTATAGGGGCAAGTGGACTCCCAATTTCGAAGGCCCATATGTTGTCAAGAAAGCTTTCTCTAGCGGTGCACTGATTCTTGAAACTATGGATGGCGAGAAGTTCCCACGTCCTATGAATGTTGATGCAGTCAAAAAATAATTTTCCTATATATATAAAAGAACAACTCGCTAAGACGAAAACATTAAAGGGAGGCTTAGGCAAAAAGGAGCATCTCGGTAGGCTGAAAACCCGAAAGGGCGGTCTAGACAAAAATTAGAGACATAAACAGAATAAATTTTTCCCAGTAGGTTGAAAACCCACATGGGCAATATAGGAAAAATATAGGGATTCCATGGCAAGTAATTGCGTCAGACAAGACTTGATCATTGAAGCAACAATCTTCTTGGATCCTCACCATACTTCAACAGAAGTCATTGCTCAGGAATTTAAAGTTGTTAGGGAGAATAGTGGTCATTGTATTTCAATGTATCTTTCCAATATATATTAACATTTTCCAAACTTTGTAATTATTTATGGGGTCTCACCATTCGCATACTACCATTCTATTAATAAAGTTTGAGCTTTTATCCAATTCTTCGCAGTTATTATTTTATTCTGCTTACAAAGATTCCATTTATTATTGATAGTAATTTTCAAAACAAAAAGATTGAATGACAAAATTGTTTTTTGAAAAGAATTTACAAATTAATTTTTACTTTAGATTTTGTGAATCAAGAAAAACAAAAGTGGTGATCCCAAGGATGGACGAACTCAGAAATGTTGGAAGTATATATTCCCCGGGAAGGTTCTCCCAGGTAGTTAGAGATGATACCAACTGAGGTATGGCGCGGTGTTGGGTATGTGATCCCTTTTTCCCCCATTCAAAATCTTGGTTGCAGGTTTTGAATGGTCTGCAGTCTCTATCCCAGATCCCCTAGTACGGCTTTTGCTCATATAATAAAAGGTCCTTCTCCCTTTGTATGCTGAGGTGAAAACATTTGCAAAACATAACTCTTTGCAGTGATGACATTGTTGTTGATGTTTGTTTCCCAGGAAACTAGACAAGGGCAATATCTTTTCTAAGATGTGTTGAAACAAATGTCAATTTTTTGGGTTTTCTCCCGCCAAGTGCTGAGTTTGATTTAAAATCCCCATAATTTCGATTCCTTACTATATTGTTTAAATTTTTAAAATCCCCAAGTGAAGCTGAGATACTGCTTCTCTCTGAAAGTTGTTATCCCCATGTAATTTCATAATTTCTCCCCAGGGAAGTTTGTGTAATTATCACTCTTGTCATTGAAGAAAGTATTTTGGGCTCCTCTCAATGATGTGGTGTTGTACTCCCCAATGAAGGCAGCATGAGATCCCCAGGTGATATCTTGACGATTTGGTTTTCATCTGCCCTAATGAAGTCAATATTATAATCTCCAGTGAAAATCTAGATGTTAAAACATTTATTTTCCCCGTTGAAGTCTGTGTGAGATTCTCCGGTAAAGCCTAGAGGACGATGTTGGATCCTAGTATTTGCACTGTTTTTTTGTTTGTTTTAATTTGATTACTTTCAGATTATGTTTCTTCCCAGTGAAATTAAGCCATGGAATAAGACTTTGTTAGTGTTTACTTTCTTATATATTTTCCTCCTGGATGTGATTTAGCCGAGTATTAACTTTACCCAATTTGGTTTCATCTGTTTATCCCCGGTATTGTGTGATAATTTCGTCAGCATATACATGATAACATTCATACATGCATCATGCATAACTGAATTAAATTCATTACTCGTGTGCGTCCATTGATATTTTTATTGGCATATTACCCTATTTGCAGAGTTGTGTTATCCTCTCTCCAATAGATTGTCAACTTTAAGCAGAAAGTGTATATTCTTTCAATTTCCCCACTGAGTTATCCCTCATGGAAGATTTTTACATTAGCCTTCCTATTCAGTTCTTTATCTGGATGGAACGTGTTTCCCTTTTGAGTTTATTTCTCATCAGACGCTATCTTTGTTGACTATTTCATTCCGGTTTATTTATGGTTTGAATTTGTGGTCCTCAACAACATTATTATTTTGATTTCTGCAAGATTTGAGCTCTAGTTTGAGAATGTGCATTTATTTTGCACATGAAGATTTTAGTTCCTCAGCAGGAATATATTGGCATTCCCCCAGGAAGCCCTATTTCTTTTCCCAGTAGCATTATTACAACTCCTCTTCATAACAGTAAGTGGAGGTCTCTTTATTTGAGAAACTTGTACCTCCCCAGTAAGTCTGTTAGTTCTCGGAGAAGATTCATGATTTGTTACTACAATTAATGGTAGTCTCGTCATTATGGGAGATAGTTCGTTGTTGAGATTTTTTACTCCAATGAATGGTAGTCTCGTCATTATGGGAGATAGTTCATTGTTGAGATTTTTTACTCCAATGAATGGTAGTCTCGTCATTATGGGAGATAGTTCATTGTTGATATTTATTACTCCAATGAATGGTAGTCTCGTCATTATGGGAGATAGTTCGTTGTTGAGATTTGTTACTCAATTGAATGGTAGTCTTGTCATTATGGAAGATAGTTCGTTGTTGAGATTTGTTAGTCCAATGAATGGTAGTCTCGTTATTATGGGAGATAGGTCGTTGTTGAGATTTGTTACTCCAATGAATGGTAGTCTCGTCATTATGGGAGATAGTTCATTGTTGGGATTTGTTACTCCAATGAATGGTAGTCTCATCATTATGGGAGATAGTTCGTTATTGAGATCTTTTTCTGATGGATGGTAGTCTCTTCATTGTGGGAGATAGTTCGTCATTGAGATTCACATTACTCTGAAAAAGTTTGTTTGTTTCCAGTCATAAGTACTGATGTCAATCAATTGTTACCACCTCTAATATTGATGTTTGCTGGTATTATCCTACCACCCTTTTTTCCCCCAGTGGCTCGACATTACTCTTTTTTGATATCTTCTCTGAGAGTGTACAGTTTGCAGTTATCTGTTGATCATTGTTATCCTTTATTTTCTCTCCTCAATGTCTGAGTTGATGTTACTTTGTCTCCTCCTTGGGCTTTACCCCAATAGAGTCGAGTCTTCTGTTTACTAGTGATTTATTTTCCTGGTCCAATCTTCTTTTGATCTTTTATTTTATGTATCCCCAGTGGTGTATTGTATCACCCTTGGATCTGTTCGTTTGCATGGACAATCATAAACATTGCATGTCATCTTAGGGCCAAAAATAGGGTTTGTTTTATATTTAAGCATCTTCAATCGCGTCAACACGAAGATTTTAACCTTCGTATCTCCGGATAGAAGAAAATTAAATAAGGGCAGCTATTGTACCCCAATTTTTGCCCCTAAGATTCCTCTATCATCTCATATCAACTCAATCACAACAAGATCACACTAGGGTTTGGTTCTTCTCCTTATCTTTAGCTTTGCTCATGGGGAATCACCAAGCACCTTTACTTGTATATTATGATCATCTATGTTTTGCATTGATTAACTTTTAACTAATAAATACAATGAATGTTTTCCCTAATCGATGATATTATAGGTGAAAGCACAACACATTACATTAAGTTGATCTATAGGTTCATGAGTTTATTTCCATGCCTTCTTTAACAAAGCTTCATTGAGATTCAAGCTTCATCATTGAAGATGCTCTGAAGTAATATCATGACAAAGTCTATTATGATTCATCATGCCTCAAGTTGTCAAAGATAGTTAAAATATGTAAGGTTTGATTGAAGAAGTTTGACCTAATTGGACAAGTTCTTGATTTCTTGATCACGAGTGCATATTTCCCCCAATTATTAATATTTGTAAGTGGTTATGGTTGCTACGGTTTCTCATTATCATCCTCAATAACTTCAATTTACATGACAAAAGTATTTGTGCAAGAAATTTTGTCAAAATTGAAAAGGGTTTCCAAGGCATTTTGTTGCTCTAGGAACTAGGGTTTTTAACTTCTAAGGGCTATATCTTGCTCATATTTTGGTATTTTTGAGTGATTCCAAAGACATGCTTCTATTTAAAGGGTTATTAACAAATCACTTCAAAAGTTTCAAGAAAATTATATGTGGAAGATGCTTAATGATTGAGAAAGATTACAAGTCCTCTAGATAGGCTATCAAATTCCCTTATGTGAATTCAAAATATCATAACTTGGTCAATATTTATCTCCTTGAGCCCATTATTTTTCCACAATGATCTTAAAGATGTTAACTTCAAATTTTATTTTATGTGCAAAGCTTGAAAATGGATGGAAGATGCCCTAACTTTCTCAACTTCACAAAGTCATAACTTTCTCAATATTTGGATTTTTTCAATGGTTCAAGTATCAAAATTTCATTCAAGAGATCTACTTCATTCCATATTTTTTGGTCAAGAGCAAATTTTAAAAACTAGAATTTTTCTAAGTACAAAAAGTTAGCATCTTTTTCTCAACTTTGACTCATCACAACTTTTAGCTCAAGCATCCATTTGATTCCATTCTTTTCACATTATAAAGTTTGTGATCTCATATTTCCAAGGCATCAAGAATCAAGTCCTAAGGTTCCCTAAATCGTGTAGACCAATGATTCAAAGATGGTACCTTGAAACTGAAGTTTTCTTCAAAGTTAGAATTTAAAATTCATGATTTGGCCTCTAACACAAAATTTCTATGCGTTTTTACTTCTAATCATGTTTAGAAATATTCCAGAAGTGATTAGCACCTTGAAACGCAATTTTCGGTTGAGTTTTGAACAAAATAGAAGTCACACTTTTCATATTTGCAAATTCACACGATTTTCCTCCAAACTTCATCATTTCACACGCTTAAGAATTCCATTAGCTTCCCTATAAATAGAGGGTCATACCTCACTCATTTTCTCAAGCTTAGATAGCTAGAATCACCCTGTCAAACTCTCTCCTTAACCCACTTTTCTTCAACTTCGAATTTGTTTTTACAGCCTTCCTCAATCCATTTTCTTTGTCAATTCTTCATCCTTGAACTTCACTGAAGCTAACAGAAGAAGAACCAAGCTCTAAGACTTCCTAAATCGTGCTAGCCAAGTCTAGTTTCAGAGCTCTGAATTTGAACTTCAATAGGTAGATTCCTTCATCAACTCTCTCAAACTTTAGTACTATAATGAAGCTCTCATCATTCTGATTCTAGTCGCAACATTTTTTTTCAATTGGAAGTGAGTTTTGACCATGAATTTTCAAATCCCTTTTCAAAATTTTCCTTCTGAAACGACTGGACTACACCTCAAATAAATTTTTTGCAAGGGTACCATTGGAATCGTCTTGAAGAGACGAAGTGAATGATACCAGTCTCAAGCTCTAATTTTTCCATTTCATGAACCTGCAAATCGCGTGGACAGAGGTTGAAGATGACCTACATGTCTGTCTTCAACCAATGGGAATGTTCCACGCATTTTTTTCAAATCTGATTTAATAGCTGGATCACATGCTTTATTCATTAAAGACCATGATATGCACAACACGTATGATCCATTGTATTAGCTTACTAACGTGTTTTGACTCTCATCCAATGGTCTATATTTTTTATTTTTTATTTTTATATTTAAATGTTTTAAACTTCAAAAATCATAGAAAACTCATTTTTGACTAAAAAATTATGAAAAAATTCACAAAAATATTTTCAAATATTCTCTTTTTAATTTTTATTTTTTCATAATTTAATTTTCAGATTTGATATTTTTTATAATTTTTTATTTATTTTGGTTTGTTTTTAATTGCTTAAAAATACTTTTTGACATTTTTAAATTCTGGAAAAGTTTATCAAAACCATCTTTCTTATTTTTAACCTTATGATTTTTTTTAGAATTTTATCTTGACTTCTACTATTTTTGATCTTTTTTTCACTTATTTGAGTAATTTTAATTAGTTTAAAAATACTTTTCTGATTTGAAAATTTACCAAAAATTTTGTAAAAATATTTGAGGCCATTTCCGATTTTTCTATGGTGTCTTTTAATTTTTATTTGATGTTTTGAATATAGTTTGCTATTTTCCCTTTTATTTTTATTTTAAAAATATTTTAAAATTCATTTTCTTTTTTTATTTTGTTCATTAAATGCAATTTTATTTTTGTATGTATTTTGTCCTTTTGACTTTTGATCATGTACTTCATTAACATCATTGGATCTTGGGTGTTGAGTTTAACTCCGCCAAAATGGATGAATGATTTTAATGATAGTTTGATTAAATTTTTATTTCAAATATATCCCTCCCCTCTTCATCTCATCCTCTTCTTATTGTGTTACATGTTGTTAGAGGATAATATACATACCATCTCTCCAAACATATGACACATAAATTGTTATTGACCGACCTTAAAATAGGTGCGACTTCTATATAAGTCCACTTATGATTGCTTAACGTAGCGCTAAATTAAGTCCCGATTCGAGAAATGATCATTTATGGCCCAAACCTATGTTTCCAAGCCCAAGTATGTTAATTTGAAACCTTTGATCCAATAATCTTGAGATTCATTATTAGGAGGCTTTGGTCTTATCAATCCTCTAATGAATCTTCATAAGCTTTGGTCAAAGTGAATCACTTAAACATCGTTGATCATTTATTGTTGTCTTGAGATTTTGAAATGAATGATATACTTGACAAAAAGCATATGAAACTTGTTGTTGAAGAGGCTTTAGTTTTATCAATCCTCTAATGAGTTTCAAATGCAAGTTTCAAGATGGTCATTCAAATAACCTCTAATTACTAATTCATTAATATTAGACTTTTATTTTATGCCCCCTTTATTTTATGTTTTTATTTTATGCCTTACTTTATGCACCATTTTATTTTAGCATTTAAATTTCATGCTATTTTCATCTTTTCTCACTTGAGCATTTACTTTTATGTCATTTTTATTTTGCTCACTTGAGCTTTTTATTTATTTTAGAAGATACCTAATAATCAACTTGAACCATAAAAAACTTTAATGTTATTTGGACTATTGATTACTATCCTTGGCATTATGGAGTGATGGAGTTCTTGGACTTAGGATTAGAGACCTTGACCTACCTTGAGACCTTGTGACTTCTATTGTTATTTTGTCTAGAGTTCTTGGAGTTTACCCCGAGACATTGGGTTGTTTGTTTTCTTTGTGTGTAGGTTATTTTGATTATATGCTTTGTCTGTGATTGAGAATTCATCTGTATACAATCGTTACTCTGCCCCATTTTTGTGAAGACTTCATGCATTTGAATTTTGGTTTTCTTAAGAGGTTTATTATTTTTACTTGTTTGGTTTCAATCCAAAGAATGACAATTCTACATTGACTCATTGTGTTAAGTGTTGGCTTCTTGTTGGTTAGACAGTTCTTTTCCCTAGCTTTTACTTTATGCTTTAGGATAGTCCCTTCATCTCTTCCCATCTTCTTTAATTTCAAAAATCTTCTCCCTCCTTTTGAAAACTCTTCTAGTTTTTTAAACTTGAATCCCTTTTATAATAAACCTGGACTTAGGTCCATTTTCAAAATATTTTCTTAATCAAACTCTAAACAACTTAATACTACTTTGACATTTTTTGTGAGAAGACTAAAAGTCAATCAATCTCATTCAAATCATTTTTGCCACTTTGGCTTTTTACCTTAAAACCTTTCTCAAAGGATTAGACTGTTGTTAATCCTTATAGTGATACACACTACTATACTTCTACGATATGTACTAAAGCGATATGTTTTCCACTTGGGTGTTGAGCAAGGCTTTGTTGATTTTAAAATACAAGCCATATCCTCCACTTTAAGCTGATGCAAATTCTCCTTTCTCATAATCATGGGTAGTAAGTATGTTTTCCATTCGAATATGAAGATGATGTCTTGTCTCTTAAAATTAACCAACACACTTGTGTTTTAAAAGTTTTAAAGGTGAAGTATGAGTACCCTGATCCCCTATTGCACGGAAGGTTCGCAACCATGGCGGATGCGAAAATTATAAAAAAATGCTTCTTTTCTCATCCCCATAATCCATTCTTTTTATACAACATTTATAGCCAAAATACACAGATTTTCAAAGAGGTTTCTGCGGAGTACCGTAGATGTTTAGGGTGCTAATACATTCCCTTTGCATAACCAACCCCCGAACTTAGATTCTATTCCCCCATCTTTTGGGTTATTCACTCTTTTCCCATTCCTTTGGAAACAATAAAGTGCGGTGGTGATTTTTATTTTGATCTGTGCGAGTTAAGTCAATCCAATGGCTTAATCTCAACATTTCTACCGCTACATTATGTAATAATCAATGAATTTAAAACCGTGTGTCTTACCCGGGGCATAATGGTTCATTTGTTAAAGGGTTGATAAATCATAAACATTTGTTCATTCAATAAAAACATTGGATGTTTTGCATGCAAAGTTTATGATCTATGTCTTTCTTTTATCTTACTGAATTTTCAAAATATCTATGTGTTCTTACACACACCCACACACTACATTGAAGATCTTCATCTACTCTGGATCTCGTTGATACCGATTCTGCTATTGCCACGTATGACTTCGAAAATCTGATCTACCAAGATGAGGATGAAGGTGAGGAAGATTGTGAAATACCTGGAGAACTTTCCAGACTCTTAAGTACAAGAAGAAAAGGCTACCCAATCATATGAAGAGCCAGTCGAAATTGTAAACTTGGGTACTGAGACAGACAAGAAAGAGGTAAAGATAGGTGCCAACTTAGAAAGTAGTGTCAAGAGCTGCTTAATCCAGATGCTACATGAATATGTGGAAATCTTTTCTTGGTTATACGAAGACATGTCAGGGCTCAATACTGATATTGTGGTACACCGCCTGCCAATGAAAGAGGGTTGTACTCCAATAAAATAGAAGGTTCATCGCATGCCTCATGAAATGTCAGAAAAGATCAAAGCCGATGTTATGAAGCAATTCAACGTAAGTTTCTTAGCAGTGACGTCATATCCTCAGTGGGTTGCTAATGTTGTTCCAGTTACAAATAAAGGCGACAAGGTACGTATGTGCGTAGACTACCAGGATCTGAACACGTCGATCCCTAAAGATGACTTCCCACTTCCACATATTAATTTTCTGGTCGACAACACCGCTCAACACAAGGTATTCTCCTTCATGGATGGCTTCTCAGGTTATAATCAGATCAAGATGGCGCCTAAAGACATGGAGAAAACTACATTCGTCACAATGTGGGGCACTTTTTATTACAAGGTTATGCCTTTTGGATTGAAGAACATCGGGGAAACTTATCAGCGTGCCATGGTAGCCTTATTTCATGACATGATTCACCATGAAATATAAGTCTATGTTGGTAACATGATAGCAAGGTCATAGACGGAAGAATAACACCTTGATCACATGTACAAGCTGTTTGAGAGGTTGAGGAAGTATAAGCTGAGGTTAAACCCGAACAAGTGCACTTTTGGGGTAAGATCCAGTAAACTCTTGGGTTTCATCGTCAGTGGTAAAAGTATTAAGGTTAATCCATCAAAAGTCAAAGCTATTCAAGAAATTTCGACTCCCCGTACCGAGAAGGAAGTCATAGGTTTCTTAGGACGACTGAATTACATTTCCTGTTACATTTCTCATTTGACTGCTACTTGTGAGCCAATCTTCAAACTACTTAAGAAAGATCAAGTAGTAAAATGGAACGACGACTGTCAAATAGCCTTTGATAAAATTAAGGAGTACTTACAAGAACCTCCAATTCTGATGCCACCAGTTGAAAGATGACCTCCAATCATGTACTTAACAGTGCTAGAGAATTCAATGGGGTGTGTACTGGGGAAGCATGATGAGTCTTGTCGAAAAGAGCATGAAATATACTACCTTAGCAAAAAGTATACCGACTATGAAACAAGATATTCACTGCTCGAGAAAACTTGTTACGCTTTGGCATGGGCTGCTCGTCGACTAAGACAGTATATGTTGACCCATAATACCTTGTTGATTTCTAAAATGGATCCCATCAAGTACATATTTGAGAAGCCAACTCTCTCCAGAAGGATAGCCTAATGGCAGATGGTATTAACCAAATATGACATCCATTACACCACTCAAAAGGTAATCAAAGGAAGTGTACTTGCCGACCATTTGGCGCATTAGGCTGTAGACGACTATCAGTCTATGAACTTCAAATTCCCGGACGAGAACATTATACTAGTGATGGATTGTGAAAAACTGGACCGTATAAAGGACCTGAGCCAGGATTCTGATGGACTATGGTTTTCGATGGAGCTTTCTAATGCACTTAGCAACGAAATCGGTGTTGTGATCATCTCCCCCGCAGGTTGTCATACACCTTTCACAGCCAGACGTTGCTTTGACTACACCAATAATATAGCTGAATATGAAGCGTGCAACATGGGTCTTAGGGGTGCTATTGACCTGAGAATCAAGTTCTTAAATGTGTATGGAGACTTAGCCTTGGTGATCATTCAGGTTAAGGGAGATTGGGATACGAAGCACCCGAATCTCATTCCTTATAAACAACATGTGTTAACCTTGATCCCGTATTTCGAAGAGATTATCTTTGAGCACATACCGAGAAAAGAGAATCAGTTGGTTGATGCCTTGGCTACCATGTCATCCATGTCCAAGGTTATATGTGAAAATGAAGCTCCCAAGATTACCATCGAAAGATTCAACGAACCGGCACACTACTGTGAAATTGACACTGATGAAGTTGAGGAAAAACCTTGGTTTCATGAAGTGAAAAGGTACCTTGAAGCTTAAGAATACCCAAAAGGGGCATCCATCAATGACAAGAAGTTACTATGGAGGTTCTAGGCTAAGTTATTCCTAAGAAATGGGATTCTATACAAGCGGAACCATGATTCAACCCTGCTTCGTTGTGTGGACAAGAAAGAAGCAGAAGAAATTATGTAAGATATGCACGAAGGCGTCTTTGGTACTCACTCCAGTGGGAATACTATGGCTAAAAAGATTTTGAGAGCTGGTTACTATTGGTCGACTATGGAAATTGACTGTCACCACCACTCAAGAACTTGTCATAAGTGCCAAATTTATGTTAATAAGGTTCATGTGCCTCTGGTACCTTTGAACATCATGACTTCTCCTTGGCCATTCGTAATGTGGGGAATTGATATGAACGGAGAAATCAAGCGTACTACCTCTAACAGACATTGCTTCATCCTCATCGCCATTGATTACTTTACAAATGGCAACTTTGTTCTCCTCTGTTACTAAAAATATGGTCGCCCAGTTCATAAAGCATAACCTGATCGCCCGGTACACCACTTGAGAACCTATACCAGAAACGCATGATCAAGGCATTCAATAAGAAGATCAAGCATCGGGTATATCAGGCTGCTGACTTGGTGATAAAGCGCATCATCCTACCGCAGGGTGATCCCAGGGGAAAATGGACTCCCACTTACGAAGGGCCATTTGTAATCATGAAAATATTTTTGGGTGGAGCTATAATATTGACCACTATAGACAGTGAAGATTTCTTGCACCCTGTGAATGTGGACATAGTCAAAAGATACTACGCATGAAAATGACCCGCTAGGTTGACTGGCCTATGCAAAAATAAGGGCACCTCGGCGAACCAAAAAGGTTCAGGCAAAAATCATGGATATATATAAAAGAATGTACACCCGACAAGTCAAAAACCTAAAAAGGCGCCTTGGGCAAAAAAGGGTATCCCGGTGGACTAGAAACCCGAAAGGGCGGTCCAGGAAAAAAATAGGGATTAAGGCGTACAAATATGTCCCCATCGGATCACTTACACCAAGCTTTATTACCAAACTCAAAGTTAAAACGGTACAGATCAATTCACTCACTTTCTTCCGACATCAAGGGATGGGATGATTGAAGACATATGGGCAATAGCAGTGTTGGAACCCAATGAGATTATTCCCACATATCCATTATCTTGTTTACACTTTGTATTCTCTTCATTTCATGATGGTTTCCCCTTATTGGGATCTCTGTCTCTTTGTACAATCACCTGTTCATAGGAAAATTATTAATACAAATACAATTTCAAAGCCACATTTTGTTTTACTTTTTATGTTTTGTTTGCAAAATCTCCAATGACTAAAATTGAATGAGCATATGCATAACACAATTGAATATGAACAAATATATGCATAAAGACAGGAATAAGTACTCAACGCTCTAGAAGTTGGGATAACGTCCAAGTCATCCACAAATTCCCACAGAGCCACTTCCAGGAGATTATCCCTACAAAGTAATCTTCGCAAGTTCATACATTCCCCACAATTCCCTTGGCAGATCGCTCGGGAAGATAAAGGAGTATAGTCTTATTCCCAGTGATATCACCAGTTGTACCCCAAAATTTTCCCTCCCATTTTAACACAAAAAACATACTCCTAGAGGCCCTCAATTGTTCAAGTTGACTAAGGATTGACCAGACAAATCCTCCTCCTAAGACAATGAGTCTCAAACTAAGGTTTCACTCCTCATCAAGATTGCTTGAGTTCCAAGGTTCCTAAGTGGTTTCCATTTCCCTAATATGTACTCAATATCCTCCATGCCAAGTTTCATGCCTTGCACAAGAAGTTTGCTTAGTCAACTGCTTAGATGCCTGAAAATCAATTGTGCTAGGTCAAAAGTCAATTGTGACCCACATACAGTCAAACTTCAAGATTTTTGGTCCACATCAACATTTTGAAGTAATATCCATCATTTGATCAAGGGTTGATCATGATTTCTCAAGGAATGCTCCTAATTCATCAAAACTCAAAAGTTGCTAAATTAGGGTTTCTAAAGGAAAAGTCAACCAAACTTTGACCAGGCATAACTTTCTCATACTTTATCATAAATATCCCATCCAAGGCTCATTTTGAAGAGAATCCAATTCCCAATAACTCATCTTCATCCCTCAAGTTCAAAAAATGCACTCATGAAAAGATGTAAATTCAGACATTATAGGTCATTTCAAAAAGTCAACAAAAACACCTTTTGGGTCAAAGATTCTTACATGAACATGGAAGAACAAATGGAGATTAAAACAAAAGGGTTGTTTAGAAGACATCCTAAGCTTTCTAAAAAGTCCAAGAACACCCTCTTAGGGTCAAAGGTGAGAGAGATATGCATTGTCAAAGTTGGCCCTTTTTTGAAATTTGCACAAACTCAACAATGCCCAAAATTGCATTTTTTCCACATGGGCCCATCTTTTCAAGATTGAATCTCAGTCCTAGAATGGTCCACGACCTATGGGATCCTACATACCTTATTCACTTATTTATTTAATTTATTTTGACTTTATTTATTTAAAATTCAAATTAAATCAAATTAAATGAAAAATAAATCAAATTTGTGGAATGAGATTTGTTTTGCATTGAATTATAGATCTCATATGCTGTCAATAACAAAAAAAAATCATGCAAGCTCCAAAACAAGAGGAAATCTCCAATTTTGGAAAGATTTGAATCAAAATTCAAGACCATTACATCTTTGGATTTTTTCTAATTCCATTGACCTAATCTGATTCACTACTTATAACAATGCATTACAACCCTAGAGGGGGAGAATTCATGCGCAGCCTGCCTCCCTAAGAGAAAGAACAAAGTTCAACTTTTTGTAAAAAAAGTGCAGATCGGATTCCTCTCCCTAGGCCTTTTCAAGCAATTCCAAGGACACAACAACACTCGTGGACCTTCACTGAAGCTATCCCAATCATTCCTGAGCCTCGAAGCATCAAGAACCAAGTGTAAAAACAGTCACGGTTTGCCCTTTTTTCCAAAACTCGATTACAATGATTCTGGAATCATAAACATATTTTGATTATATATCTATGCTTGTTATCATATTTACAACATACTGGAATGCTTTGATTGAAGTTTGAGTGCGGGTATGGGCATCTGCCATTGCTAGGATTCTGGAGCTCCAATTTGGGGAACCCTAGTTAGAGGCAAAATTAGGCCAAATTAAGGGTCTCTTCTTGTTCAGGGGTTGATTTGCAATCGATCCATGGCTTTGGATGGAATTTATTATGCTTGTATTGTATTTTAGATGTTTACAGGTTTGTAGCCACGCACAAGAACCGTCACTATAGCCTATAATGACGAATCCATTCATAGGAAAAGTCCTTTCGAAAACAATAATCCCAGTGAGGAAGATGATGGTGTGTCCAAGACTAGTTGGACGGTTTGAAACACGTGCGCTTTTTGCTAGGCATACTAATTGGTTTGACTTATGTTTTATTTGTTTAATTATATGAACGAATGAAAAATTCAGCACAGATGGCAAAGGGCGAGGCGTGTGAAGTGAAGGACCTGGGTTCGATCCCAGGTACAAACATTTTCTATTTTCTGATTTCACTTTACGGATCCAGTGCATCACACAACCAAGCGCTCACCATGCACCTCAACATCTCATCATTGGATCAATCTGTATCCAGATCCCACGCCTCAAGCATGTAGGCGCATGGTGGACTCTCTTGGCAAGCTTCCCACTGCATCAAACGCAGGCAGATGGGCCAACTATTCTGGGCCTGGAAAACTCAACCATGCACCTCCCAGTATTACTTTCACACCAAGCCCATTTTATTCCTTTTTTAATTTCTTATTGTTTTTATTGGTTTTTAATTATTTTTACAAAATCATTGTTTTTTAATTAAATAAAAAAATCATAAAAACACAAAACATTAGAATTATATTTTTTTAATATTTAATTTCATTAATTAATTAGGTTAATTAGGATGATTTAAGTTCTTTTTTTCATAATTAAAATTAAGTAGAAATTAGGTTAATTTGCAAAATTAATTACTTTTCTCCAAAAAACCCAAAAAATATTTTCTCTTTATTCACTAATTAAATGTTTTTGAATTTAATTTTAATCCCTCGTTTAATTTATTCTCGCGTGCATTTATTTGTTTATTTCTCCAATTAATGTAATTGCTCCGAGTTTGTAATAGTTAATTAGGTTTATTACTACTTTTATTTACTGTTTTCCCCAAGTTTTTGATTATGTAATCCCCCTCCCCAAAGCCTTGTAATAGCTAGGTTTAAATTTCTCGCACTTTTACTTTTCGTCGTTATAAACTGTTAGATTATTGACAATAGGATTGTATGCAAAAGATCATAATTTAAAACAGTAGAAAACCCTAACTGTGCAAAGATAAATAACTGAAAATCAAACACTGGCACATGCTCACTTCTAGGGTTTTCCCCACTTCGGTTGCCTTCGGTAAACGGTCATGAAGTATAGGGAATTTTAGTGGTTGCCCTATAGTCCCAAAAGATAAAAATGACCCATTTGAATGTTGCCTCACAAAGATCTTTAAGACTCTAGGGTAACTACTAAGGTTTCCAAGTCATTGCTTTAGTGATCGTACTCGTCCCTTTCCATTGTCCATCAAACTCCAATGATGGAGCTACCTACTCCTTAATAGTAGGATAACGCTGTCTAAAGGAAATAAGAAAACAAACATACTTTTTCGAGTAGGTAGAAACTCTTAAGTGAAGGAAAATTGCGATCAAAAGCGCAGCGGAATTTAAAATTTTCCTTTAGCGATCCTTACGAATGAGCATGGCCAGTGATAGAAATATTTACCTCTTATGGCGATTCAGACCTTTGATGTTGTGATCACGAGCGTTGATGAAGAACAACGCCTCTACTCAATCCACACGAACAGATCACTTCCGGTCACAGTGCTAGCTGATCACGAATGGAAACCTTGAGTGAGAGAGAGAATCAAAAATTAAATTGCATCAAGTGAAATTGCTTCATCACAAGGGATCTATTTATAGAATCACTCGTGTGGGCTACAAGCTAAAAGCCCAATTAAGGCTATAAGCTAAAATCCCAATTAAGCTTATGGACATCATACCTTATGATGTACCATATATCACTTATCCACGTGGTACCTTACCACTTTCCGTATTACACTTAAGTGCACCGTACCTTACGGTGTTCCTTATTTATTCTATCTCTCATCAACTTGTCCTTATGTGTGTGACCCTGTAGGTTTTCGCGACGTTGGCAATTATATTAAATCACACATTTAATATAATAAACAGTGAGCGGTATCTAGCAACACATCACTGTTACCCAAGTCACGAAAATGTCATGTGATCTGACCAAACCTTTTCCGTGATAATATTTGTGTTGTACAATTACCCTTTTGCCCTCATGTCTATAATGAACACAAGGCATACACTGTGTCACCCTTGTCCAGTTCAATATTGGGCCCTTAGACATTTACCCTGTTATGCAGGATGAGGAAATTCCATCTAGGTCACTCATGTCCCTTAGCATGCTTTGTGAAGTACCCATCAACCGTCTTTATAGTCATCCAGTTACGGATGACGTTTGATCAGCAATAAAATACTTGACTCTACATCTAGGGTCCATAGTGGTTTCAGGTCGAAGGATGGTATACACCATTATCATCATGAGAATAACTTATGACACTTTGCATAACATTTTATGTAGTATTCTCATAGCGGGTCAATCCAGTATAAATATTACTCCTAACATTCATACCTATGTCAAGACTTGATAACTCCTTATCTATGATCCATGAGATGTGATCATCAATCTATCTTCATAATAATCTTAATGCTTTAATGTTATCCCACTTCACATTAAAGCTTGACTACGGATACTTTAAGAATAGTTTCTTATGTTTAATGGGATCTCATGATTAAGTCACACTTAACATTTCATTAAACCAATAAACCATTCTAGGGACTTTATTATTTTGGAAAGCAAACATAATAAAGAAATGCCTTTTATTATTAATAAATAATTCGATACAAGTACCAAAAGTATTGGCCTCTAGGGCTTACACCAACAATCTCCCACTAGAACTAGAGCCAATCAGACATACCCCTAATACCCATAGATCTAGTATGTCCATCATGCTTCAGCTGCGCAAGAGGCTTTGATAATGGGTCAACAACATTGTCAAGTGTAGGTACTCTGCATATTTTCACATCTCCCCGATCGATTATCTCTCGAATGAGATGATAACGCCTAAGTATGTGTTTGGATCATTGGTGAGATCTAGGCTCCTTAGCTTGTGCGATAGCACCATTGTTATCACAATAGAGATAAATGGGATCCACAATGCTATGGACTATGCCAAGTTCACTAATGAACTTCTTGATCCAAACAACTTCCTTTGCTGCAGTTGAGGCAGCAATATACTCAGCCTCGGTTGTAGAATCAGCAACTGTATCTTGCTTTGAACTTTTCCAGCTCATAGCGCCACCATTTAAACAAAACACATAACCAAATTGTGATCTAAAGTCATCCTTATCTGTCTGGAAGCTAGCATCGGTGTATCCAATTACAGCAAGCTCTTCCTGACCTCCATATATCAATAATGAGTCCTTAGTCCTTCTCAAGTACTTAAGGATATTCTTGACAGCTACCCAATGAGCATCACCGGGATTAGACTGGTACCTACTCGTTGCACTTAAAGAATACGAGACATCTGGTCGAGTACATAGCATGGCATACATGATAGATCCTATTGCATATGCATATGGAATCTTATCCATGCGATCCCTTTCTTCCTTACTTGAAGGGGATTGTTTTTTGACAGACACATGCCATGTTGCATAGGTATGAATCCTTTCTTGGAATCATGCATATTAAAGCGTCTCAACACTTTTTCTATGTATGTACTCTGACTTAGGCCAAGCAGTTTTTGTGAACTATCTCTATAGATCCTGATTCTTAATATATAGGCTGCTTCACCTAGGTCCTTCATTGAAAAGCATTTCCCTAACCAAGTCTTCACTTGTTGCAAGGTAGGGACATCATTTCCAATGAGTAATATGTCATCTACATATAATACCAGGAATACGATCATGCTCCCACTAACCTTCTTGTAGACACAAGGCTCATCTTTATTCTTGATGAATCCATATTGTTTTACTGTTTCATCAAAACAAAGATTCCAGCTTCTGGAAGCTGGCTTCAATCCATAAATTAATCGATGTAACTTACATATCTTTTGGGCTTCTTCTGGTATGTCAAATCCTTCAGGTTGTGTCATGTACACATCCTCAAGAAGATTCCCATTAAGGAAAGCAGTTTTGACATCCATCTTCCATATTTCATAATCATGATATGCAGCGATAGCAAGTAAAATCCGAACAGATTTAAGCATTACAACTGGTGAAAAGGTTTCATCATAGTCAACCCCATGAATTTGTTTATAGCCTTTTGCAACCAGTCTTGCCTTATAGGTATGTACCTTACCATCCATGTCAGTCTTCTTTTTGAAGACCCACTTGCATCCTATAGGGTTAAATCCTATAGGAGGCTCTACCAAGGTCCAAACCTGGTTTGTGTACATGGAATCCATTTCAGATTTCATGGCTTCTAGCCACTTCTCGGACTCAGGACCAGTTATGGCCTCTTGGTAGGTCACAGGCTCATCTTGATCCATGAGTAATACATCACCCTGATCACTTATGAGATATCCATATCTCTCAGGTTGTTGACGTATCCTGCTTGACCTACGCTGGTCTTGTTCTACTTGAGCAGGTTGCTCTTCCACAACTACTTGTGTTTCCTGCTCTAATTCCTCCATAGGTGTATCAATGCTTTGTGGTTCTTGAATTTCTTCAAGCTCTATTTTCCTCCCACTGATTCTTTTGGAAATAAAATCCTTTTCCAGAAAAACTCCAGTTCGAGCGACAAACACTTTGCCCTCAGAAGGATTGTAGAAGTAATACCCTCTTGTTCTTTAGGATACCCCACAAATAAGCA
Organism: Vicia faba; assembly: GCA_948472305.1. Lineage (NCBI taxonomy): Eukaryota > Viridiplantae > Streptophyta > Magnoliopsida > Fabales > Fabaceae > Vicia > Vicia faba. The sequence goes on along the minus strand of OX451740.1, from coordinate 1,141,259,371 downwards.
TTTGTCATATTTGGGCTCAAGCTTAGTTGAAATTTGTCGTTTCACATAAACTTCGCAACCCCAAATCTTCATGTAAGACATATGTGGTTTCTTACCACTCCATATCTCATATGGTGTCTTCTCAACCTTTTTGGATGGAACCCGGTTAAGTGTGTAAGCTGCAGTCAATAGTGCATGTCCCCAAAAGGAGTTCGGAAGATCGGCGTGACTCATCATGGATCGGACCATGTCTAACAAGGTTCGATTTCTTCTCTCAGATACACCATTCCATCGTGGTGTTCCGGGAGGAGTAAGTTGGGATAAAATCCCACATTCCTTTAGATGGTCATCAAACTCCAGGCTTAAATATTCACCGCCTCGATCTGATCGAAGAAATTTAATATTCTTACCTAGTTGGTTTTGTACTTCATTCTTGAATTCCTTGAATTTTTCAAAGGTTTCAGATTTGTGTTTCATTAAATACACATAACCATATCTACTGAAATCATCAGTAAATGTGATGAAGTATTGAAAACCTCCTCTGGCTGGTATGTTCAGTGGTCCACATACATCAGTATGTATGAGGGCCAAAAGATCATTAGCCCTTTCACCTTTTCCTGTGAATGGGGACTTTGTCATCTTTCCAATTAAACAAGATCTACATGTCTCATATGATTCATAATCAAAAGAGTCCAAGAGTCCATCTTTATGGAGTTTGGAAATGCGTTTCTCATTTATGTGGCCTAAGCGACAGTGCCAAAGGTAGATTGGATTTAACTCATTAGGTTTAATCCGTTTAGTATTAATGTTATAAATTGTCATTTAAAGATCAAGGACATATAGTCCATTGTTCATTTGTGCAGAAGCATAGAATATATCATTCAAATAAATAGAGCAACAATTGTTCTTTATTATAAATGAAAAACCAAACTTGTCCAAACAAGAAACGGAAATAATATTCCTACTAATTGCAGGTACATAATAACAGTTCTCTAACTGAATTATTAAACCACTAGGTAAAGTCAAAACATAAGTTCCTACAGCTAAAGCAACAACCTTTGCTCCATTTCCAACTCGTGGGTCAACTTCACCTTTTGCCAAATCTCTACTCCTTTTTAGCCCCTGCACATTAGTACAAATGTGAGAACCGCATCCAGTATCTAATACCCATGATGCAGAAGTAGATAAATTAATTTCAATAACAAAAATACCTGAATTTGAAGTCCCTACTCCATTGTTCTTATCTTCCAGGTACTTTGGGCAGTTTCTCTTCCAATGTCCGATCTTACCGCAATGGAAGCAAGTGCCCTCCTTTGCTATGCCTCCACTAGGCTTCAAAGCAGGAACAATAGGTTTAGGCTTGGAAAATTCCTTGCCTTTCCCTTTACCAACCTGCTTGGTAGGCCTCTTATTCAGCTTCTTTCCATTACTGACCATCAGAATGGACTTCCCTTTTGTCTTCATATTCTGCTCAGCAGTTTTCAACATGCTTAGCAATTCTGGAAGACTCTTATCCATGTCATTCATGTTGAAATTCATGACAAACTGATTAAAGCTATCTAGCAACGATTGCAAGATAAAATCAGTTGCAAGTTCCTTTCCAAGCGGAAACCCCAACCTTTTAAGGTTCTCCACATACCCAATCATTTTGAGTACATGGGGACCTACAGGGTTTCCCTCAGATAACTTGCTGTTAAAAAGGGCCTTTGAAACCTGAAACCTCTCATTTCTTGCCTGCTCTTAATAGAGCATTTTCAGATGTCCGATCATATTGAATGCTGACATGTTCTCGTGTTGCTTTTGCAACTCCGAGTTCATAGTAGCTAGCATGAGAAAAGCGGCTTCGTTAGCATCATCAAAATGCTTCTTATAAGCATCTCGTTCTGCCTTAGGTGCTGAACTAGGAGGTTCCTCTTCAGGAACAGGTGTCTCCAAGACATACAGCTTCTTATCGTGCTTGAGGACAATCCTCAGATTTCGGTGCCAATCCAGGAAATTTGTCCCAGACAATTTTTCCTTATCTAGGATTGATCGTAAAATATGGTTGTTTGTTGTCATGGTAATCTACAAAAAAAAATGAAAATATAAGTATCATTAAAACAACATATTTAATTAGGCCTTTAATCAAATATGCTCCCACTATTTTACTCAAACCAAATGACCCTCATCATTTGATTCGGAAAATCCCGTTGGAAGACTTTCTAGTGGGTCGAGATCCACATTTCAATTCGTTCTAAGTCAGCGTTAGGCTGATTACACAAAACTAGGTTATTTAGGTAGGAACTCCTTCCAATTGTATCTCATACAACTCTCGAATATTTTCAGTTGGGTGAATAACTCCTTATTCTAATTCATCATATGAATCATTCCCAACTCTTGCTTCTAAACATGTATAATCTTATTATAATGTGTTTAGTTAAGTTTGACCCATTGTTTTAGCAGTTGGATATTACAATTATCCCATCGCACCTTACTAATATAGAACATGCACCTCGCGTAGGCGAAACCTACATTGTTCGATACTAGTCTTGATGAATGCTAAAACTTGGAAAACATGAACTTAATATTTAACTTGAGGGATTTTGTTATTAGTTTGATCTCACCGGCTTAACATGCAATTCGTCTCTCTCATGCATCAACATATAAACACATGCATCAATATACATAAAAGGATATAGTTATGGCCCCTAGCGCAATTGTTCTCCCAAGCCAATGAGAGAACCTAAGCTAACCTAATAACAATCTAAACTTCTCCAAGCAAGATCTCCAAGGTTATCCTCCTTTGATATTGTATTCTTCTCTTTCTTTATAACATTACATTACATAAAAGAAACTCATTTTACATACGAGGGAGTGAGATGAGAAAAGAAGTTACATCAATAATTTTAGAGAGAGGCACGACACGCAGGCCGTATTTTACAATCCCAAAACAAAATAAAGGAAAAAACTGAGGCCATAACTGATCACCACAAGACAATAATAATAAACACACTTTTATTATTAGTTTAAATTTTGTTAATTAAAAAAAAGGCAAATTAAATTTCGACGATTGATCACACTACGCAGAGTTAGCTGGGGGTTCCGCTGCCCGGTCAGCATAACTCTGCAACAACACAACCCTTGTGCCGTCATGAACCCTAATGCAACAGTTTCATGCTGTCAAACACATTTCGATTGATAATTTAGTATGATTAATCACATGCCATTGCTTCACCATACTAATGTCGGATTCCGAAGCATATGAACAGTGATCGGTCAAAGGAATAACAATCATCAAGTGTTTGAATGAACGAAACATAAACAGTATATCCCATATACCATTGTTGCATCAGATTTACTTATATCATATATAAAAGTGATCGATCTTATTTGTGTAACCTATGGACGATCGATGTATCGCTGCTTCACCATACTAATGTCAGATTCCAAAGCATAGTCAACATCAATCATCCAAATTGTACACAACAGATGCCAAATTTAATTACTCGTTTATTATTCAATTCATTCCGGTTTTAATCGAATCAAAACAGAAAATATAGAACATAAACAACTATCAGATCCATGGTTTCGTAAGTGGCTCTGATACCACTGAAGGAAAATTGCGATCAAAAGCGCAGCGGAATTTAAAATTTTCCTTTAGTGATCCTTACGAATGAGCATGGTCAGTGATAGAAATATTTACCTCTTGTGGCGATTCAGACCTTTGATATTGTGATCACGAGCGTTGATGAAGAACAACGCCTCTACTCAGTCCACACGAACAGATCGCTTCCCGTCACAGTGCTAGCTGATCACGAACGGAAACCTTGAGTGAGAGAGAGAATCAAAAACGAAATTGCATCAAGTGAAATTGCTTCATCACAAGGGATCTATTTATAGAATCACTCGTGTGGGCTACAAGCTAAAAGGCCAATTAAGGCTATAAGCTAAAAGCCCAATTAAGCTTATAGACATCATACCTTATGATGTACCATATATCACTTATCCACGTGGTACCTTACCACTTTCCATATTACACTTAAGTGCACCGTACCTTATGGTGTTCCTTATTTATTCTATCTCTCATCAACCTGTCCTTATGTGTGTGACCCTGTAGGTTTTCGCGACGTTGGCAATTATATTAAATTACACATTTAATATAATAAACAGTGAGCGGTATCTAGCAACACATCACTGTTACACAAGTCACGAAAATGTCATGTGATCTGACCAAACCTTTTCCGTGATAATATTTGTCTTGTACAATTACCCTTTTGCCCTCATGTCTATATTGAACACAAGGCATACACTGTGTCACCCTTGTCCAGTTCAATATTGGGCCCTTAGACATTTATCTTGTTATGCAGGATGAGCAAATTCCATCTAGGTCACTCATGTCCCTTAGCATGCTTTGTGAAGTACCCATTAACCGTCTTTATAGTCATCCAATTACGGATGACGTTTGATCAGTAATAAAGTACTTGACTCTACATCTAGGGTCCATAGTGGTTTCAGGTCGAAGGGTGGTATACACCATTATCATCATGAGAATAACTTATGACACTTTGCATAACATTTTATGTAGTATTCTCATAGCGGGTCAATCCAGTATAAATATTACTCCTAATATTCATACCTATGTCAAGACTTGATAACTCCTTATCTATGATCCATGAGATGTGATCATCAATCTATCTTCATAATAATCTTAATGCTTTAATGTTATCCCACTTCACATTAAAGCTTGACTACGGATACTTTAAGAATAGTTTCTTATGTTTAATGGAATCTCATGATTAAGTCACACTTAACATTTCATTAAACCAATAAACTATTCTAGGGACTTTATTATTTTGGAAAGCAAACATAATAAAGAAATGCGATTTATTGTTAATAAATAATTTGATACAAGTACCAAAAGTATTGGCCTCTAGGGCTTACACCAACATTAAGTACTTGCTCAAAACAACAAATTTTTACACCATACACTTTCAAACAAACTTTTCAAACTAAAGTTTTCAAAAATACTTTATCACTCCCTTGAGGACTCATACAAGGGTTACCATAAAGTGAAACTCCGCACTAAGGTAAATTTTAAAACTTTTCAAACACAAAAAAGCAATTTAAGAATGAGAAAATGCCTAAGAGACCATGGAAAACCATGGATAGAAAGGGTGCTAATACCTTCCCTTTCTATAATCTACCCCCTCGTACTCAGAAACATCTCGAAAAAGGTTTTTCTGTTCTTTTTTCCTTTTCCTTTGTTGGATGAAATAAAAGACGGTGGCGACTCTTTCTTACCGTACATTTGCAAATAAAAAACGTAAAACTAGTGGTAACTAAAAACAATCAGTTTTGCCACTGTATCACAGAACTGGCGACTCTGCTGGGGAATAGAAATAAAGTGGGGTTTACCTTAGGATATAGGTCATCTTTAAATTTCTTTCTTGTTTGTTTTCCTTTCTTTTTCTTTAAGGGTTTTTTGCTTGGGTATTGTTGAAGATCCTACACCCGGATCTAGGGACACTTTTTAGGTAAACAACAATAGACTGTGGAGACTGTACGGCATAGACCGGTATGGTTTAAGCGATGGCTGTATTGGTGTGACACTTTGGTTGGTACCGGTATCCTTCGTGTTGAAACGAGGAGAATACGGGGCCGCCGTATGGTGTCGTGAAGCACTAACAGACCTTAGAACCATAGTTGAACAAACTTAGCCATTAGAAAGTAGTGAGATAGTCGGCCTCGGTATAAGGCTGAGGATTGGTTGATACTCGATGCTACACTCATTGAGATCAGACTTTTGGGATATTTTGGCCGCAAGAAAAGATTGCCTGAGCTGAAATAATGCCCGATAAAGGATGATCAGTGATATTGAGAATCCTTAGAACCCGGTTACTTTTCTAAGACAGGTTTGAAACCAACTAAACTTCAAGAGGGTACATACCTACGGAATCCATGCAAGCCTAAACCTAAGGCTACTTGTGTGACTTGTTTGCTCTCTTTGCCTAACAGTTTGAACTCATTGCAGGGCTTTGTTTGTATTCCTTGCAGGACCTTGTTTGTATAAATCCAATAAATTGGTTTCTTACCCTGCATTTTTGCTTGATGCATAGCATACACATCATAGCATCATAACATGACATATCATACTAACCACTTCAAGGATCTCGAGGGCCTGTGATGCAGGTTATGATGAACCAGACGTCTAGCAAGGGTCAAGGGGATTTATTTTCCTCTGGCCAATGTTGTCAAAAGACCAAAACACGATAACTTGAGTCAGGGGCTATGACCCACTTGATATGATGAGCTTGACTCTTACAGAAGGACATTCAATGATATGAAGTGCTTTAATCAAAGCTGGAAAGTTCAACGCCTAAAATTTTTTTGGTTACCCCTCGAGATCCTTGAAAACAGTTGCATATCATACATGTCATTGCATAACAGGTAGTCTCCAGTACAGGTTTCTCATCTTCTTCTCTGTTTATTTCAGCAATGGCTCTCAAACAAGACAACTGATATCTCTAAACTCAAGAAGCTCAGTTCATGGAAATGTTCCTAAACCTATCCAAGGGGAGGGAAGAGTTGAAAACACTCCTCACCGTGAACCTGGCCAAGAAAAGTCCTGAAGACAATAAGGACGAATGGTTGGAACAACTGCAAGATAAAGTTGAAACAATGAGAACCCAGATGTTGGGGCAGAGGGCTCTTATCCAAGGCCTAGCTCGGGGACAAGAAGAGATGAGAGCCATTTTCAAGAAACCTCATCAAGACGGTTGCAGCCGTATGAAGCAAACAGTCGAGGTTGAGGACCAAGTCATTGATCAACTTCCGAGAAGACACGAGTTTGGTTTGGTGAAGAGTGGACTTTTCCAAAATTCTACCACCTCACGGGTCCAATAACAACCTCGCCAAAAACAACAAGTTAATCAGAGTAAGCCGGATATACCCAAAAGGAAGTTTACCAAACTCAACATGTCGCCGTCTCAAGCTTTGCAACACCTGTTGAGAATGAATTTGATTACGTTGATAGGACCTCATCTAAATCCCAAGACTTCTTCCCCTAACTACAATCCTGATGCAAGATGTGCATACCACTCCAACAGCCCAGGGCATGATAATGACGACTGTTGGAGGTTGAAATACAAAATTCAAGACCTGATTGATGAAGGAGCATTGGAATTCACACAAGACAGTCAACTGGAATGTTTCTGTCATTCCTCAAAGGCCCACTATTTGAAGTGACAAGTTCTGACAAGAGGGATTTTTGTTCATTAGAATTTTCAATTTGTAATTTTCTTTTGATTGTTCGAACATTTTTTCATGTCAAACTTTGTTACTTTATCAATGCATTGCATATGTCTGTTTTGAGTCAATTCATTTGTATTCATTATATTTAAACTTCTTTCCTTTTTGTGATATTCAACTCCGGATTAAAAAGCGGTAAGCCTTTAAAGGGAGGATGCCGAAAACGATACCACAATCCATACAATGTGCTTTTGAACAGACCTTGATGACGATGTACAGGCATTGTTTCAAATCCCAAACAGTGGAGTTATAAGGAAGATAATCCATAGTCAACCCCTTTGAGCCAAAGAAGTAGGAGTTTTTCTTTTCACACAAATTAAAACCCTAAATCATAACCTAAGGCATGGTAGTTTCTCAGTTAATTAAGGTGCACATTCTGTCACAATCTTTCGCTTCGTACGCAATCAAAGACGTCCTTCCAAATTAGAAGATGGTGATGGTTCCGCATAATCATTAAAACAGGCAGTCATTACCTCTCAAAATAAAAGCCCGCTAAGTCAAAACCTATGACGGAGACTTAAGAAAAAAAACTGGGGCATCCCGCTGACTGTAATCACAAAAAGAAACAGTTCAGGCAAAAGACAAGAATAGTAAAATAAAAAAGAAAGAGGTACTACAAATCCTCAACAAAAAAAGATGACTGCCTATTCAAAATAAACTGTCAGTACCTGAACCATCACCGGAACATCAAGGACAAGATGCCAGACTCAATCGAGATTTAAACATACAATTAACTGAGCATATGACTGAAGAACATCACGAAGAGCGGGTGGGTACAAAGAAATTTTGAGACATTATCCTTTGTTTCTTAAACCGTGAACCAGGCCATGTTACAACCCTTAAAAGACCTAGCTGAAGCATGGGTTAGTTTGAGAGCATACTGTTACAAAAGGTATCCTGACTCCCGTAGGACTTGCTATAAATCCTGAGTTAACATCACACTTTTACAAAATTTGTTTGTTTTATTAAAAAATGAATTTTTAAACTTCAAGACAGACATAAGCTTTGCATTCTTAAAATACCATTGTTTGCATATGACTATTTGTTCAACAATAGAGAAATTCACACGATGGATATTCTATGAACAAAAATCTTCTCAGCAGACAAAATCACCTTAAGTGGAAAAACACTTCCAACCAAGGGGCACGGCGTGATCATTGTCCATCATCTGGGGCAGCCAAGTCAAGATTCAAGGAATCTCTCAAAGATGCCAAATAGCCATGAATTCCAACAACGAACCCTGTACAATCAAACAAGCATCTTCTGGCAGTGTGGCAACACTTACTACTATGGACATTGACAATTCTCCGTACCCGGTGAACGTGGACCTAGTCAGAAAATACTACGCATGAAAAGACCCGGTAGGTTGACTGGCCTAGGCAAAAATAATGCATCCTAGCGAACCAAAAGGGTTCTGGAAAAAATTAGGGATAAAAACAAAAAACTATACACTCGGCAAGTTGAAAACCTAAAAAGGCAGCTTGAGCAAAAAAGGGTATCCTGGTGGACTGAAAATCTGGAAAGACAGTCCAGGAAAATGTTAGAGATTAAAGCGTACGACTATGTCCCGTCATCTCATCACTTGTCTAATTAGTAGAAGGTTTATTACCCCAATCTGCATTCACCAAGGACTCCAAGAGTTGGGATAACAGTCAAGCCATCTACAAAATCCCCAGTTGATATTTTCTACAATAGGTATCAAGACAGGGGCATTCTACTACAAGGTCACCGCCATTTTCTCAGCTTACAACCTAGTGAAGTCAGGTGTTCTCATACCCTAAGCAGAGCAAAATCTCCAAATTACTGCTCCAATGAAAATTCCCCAATGAGGTCGCCAAGCTTCTTGGGATTCCCCAAGCGGATTACAGAGTTTCCCTTCCCCAACGGAAACATTCTGAATAAAGCGGATTCTCATCTAGAAACGGTTCAGGCACGGTCTAAAGACGGATGTCATCTTGAAACTTATTCAGATCATCCTATAGCGACAGTTCAGGTACGATCCAGAGAAGGGTGTCATCCTGATACTTAGTCCAAACTATCTTCTAGCAAACAGTTCAGGTACAATCCAGAGACGGATGTCATTCTGACACTTATCCAACCACAAAGCCTCTGCAGGTACTTTCTCCAGCAAGTACAGGGGCAAAGACAGTTTTGAAATAAGGTCACCATTACATACGACCCAGTGACATCTACACTTCCCACAGAGTAGAGGAAACCAAAGCTTTGACACCGGCTTCCCCAAACTGTTATTACTTTCCCCAGCAAAGTTCCTCCAGAGATCCGACATCTATATTCCCCATCCGAATTTTATAATCGCAAGCGGTTCATAAAGTTTTCTCCCGAGCAGAGTTACTTCTATGAACACAGAAGCTCAGTCCCCAGCATTTTATTCTTCCAGCTACAAAAGTTCATCCCCCAGTGGAGTTTATTTCCCCGAATCGGCAAAATATTCCCGCGAAGCATCTCCTCTCTCAAACAGAGTTATTCCCCCGCAGAGTTATTCTCAAGCAGGGCCTCTCCCTGACAGAATATTCACAAATAGAAAGGAGTAAATCCAAGGCATAGTCATCTCTGTTTACCATCCCCAGTGGAAGTAGTAGAACCACTTTTTCTACAACGGTCAAGAATTCAATTTCCAGTACTCTCCAGTAGCAATCAGGGATTTATTTTCCTAGACTTGGATATGTCACAATAGCATTTCATGTTCATACATCATAACGTGCGCATACACATTATATACAACATAATCTCATTTATTTTGAGAACATCATCACACAATGAATTTCATGCATCGCATATAATTAATCCTCTATCTTTTCAGGAAAGATGGTTATCATCAACAATTCCAACCGTTCAAGGTTAAATCCATGAAGCTATATGTGATACGGTGGGAGAACTGACTTGGTGTTTTGTGTTTCGATCGCATTTGTGCGGATAGCAAGAGTCGCCACCAACTTTTCTTTTATCCAAAAGGAAAGGTAAAAAAGCACAGGAAAGACCTTTCGAGATTATTTCTCGGGTTCGAGGGGTAGATTATGAAAAGGGAAGGTATTAGCACCCTTTTCATCCATGGTTTTCCATGGGCTCTTAGTTACTCGTTTAGATCACTTGCTTTTTGTTTTGATAGTGTACTTGTGATGTGGGCTATGAAAGTGTTTTGAAAAAATCTCTTTGTAATGGTTCTCGTTTCTATAAGAACGCATACAAAATTTTGTTTCAAAAGATGGTTCAAAGATGTGTTTGTGGATTGTGTTTTAGAAGTTGTTTTGAAAAGATGTTCTGCAATGGTCCTCGTCTCTATAAGAACGTATACAAAAGGTTTTGTCTTTTGAAAATGTTTTGAGATGAAAGTGTTGGTGTAAAATGTTTTTTTCGTGAGCAAGTGAGTAACTAGGAGCGAATCTACATACTCAAAAGGTCTCAAGGTTCTTTTATTCCTCCTTTAGATGTTGCTATCTTACCATTGATTTGGTAAGAAGCCCCATCGTTGGATGTAAAGGGACAGACGCGGGTCAATTTTACAGTCATCGAAAGCAACTTACGTGACACTTTAGCAATTTTGGTAAGGGACGAGATCGTTTTATCGAAGGAAACTTAGAGGGTCATCGAGGGACTACGATCTTTTTATCGAAGGGTCATTTTCTAAAACGTCCCATACTCGAGGGACATGACTGTATTTCCGAGGCAACGAGTGAGGTTACCCTAGAGGTGCGCATGTGAAAAAGTGTGTTTGATTCAAGTTAATTTGATCTTTGAAATTAGCTTAACTAACGATTGATTTTTTTTTTATCTTGCCATACACACATAATTACTATACAGTATTGAGTAAAACAATAAAAATGCAGAAATTGAAATTCTACGTTATTACAATGCTTTGGGAATGGGGGTACAAATTAATGAATGGGGGTGACAGTAAGAAATAACTATTTAAATCACACAATACAAGTCCAAACCGTTAAATGATTATTTAGGTTAAAACTCTTTCCGTTTGATAAAATTAATTAAGGATTTAATTAATAATGTCAAACAAACATTATTTTAAAGTTAATAATTATTTAAAACAAATATTAACATATTTACATTTTTTAAATATATGCTGAAAAAATAAAAATCAAATAATGAAGAAGAAAATATTAACAAAAAAAAATATAAAGAAGAAAAATAGAAATGGGCCTGCAAAAAAAAAGTAAAACAGGGGGTGCAGAAATTAATAGGCCAAAATGCTTCTGGCTAATCCAGTGCAGCAACCCCCTGGAGGTATACCATGGAGATGCCTCTAAGGCACGTAGAAAGGGTGTGATAATTGATCAGAGGGATGGATGATGAGGGCGTATCAGATTAACGTGGGGGTGCAAGTGGGGAATTATTCAGGGCAACTAAAGAGTTGGTGACAAGTGTCACCACTGGAATGGGTCAAAGTATTGTTATCAAACAACACAAAACTCCACTACGCCTAAGCCAGGCCTCATAACTCAACGTTTTCTCTCTCTCTTGAATGCTCTACCCTCTCTCTTCTCTCTTACCATGGGCCTTCACTGGAGAAAACCCTTTGGCCGCGCCGGAAATCGCCTTACAGCGGTGGCGTGTCTCAAAACCTTACTTTTCTTACATTTTTCTGATCATCTCTTTCTGCTAGTTACTAACTCGTGACTAATTTCTGCAGATTTTTACTTGGTGACCCTAAATCTAGAAAGGGGGAAAATGAAACCCTAATTTTCATTTGATGAAATCGGCGAAGATAGCGATGCATGCAATAGTATATTCAATGAGAGGAAGGAAAGAGAAGAAAGATATCGTTTGGTGAGGTACAGATCTACAACCTTACTAACCTCCTAATGTTCTTTTCGGTAAGATAGCTCTGACTCTGTTTGTGAGTGACTTCTTTCTCCTTCTGAGTTCGTGTTATCCTGGTTATCAGATTAGGGTTTTTGTTGTTTGTTTTCTACTGATTTGTTAGGTTTTAAATAATGATGTTTGATGACAAGGTTTGGATGATGGACTTTGGTTCTATGTTTTTTGTCGTCTGCTGTTTTTTGGATGATGGTTGGGATGGTTGTTTTTGACGAATGCTATGATGTTCCAGTTGATTTGAGACAAAGAGATTTCTTGAACTTTTGGTCCTGAGTTTTTTTGTGGTTTGCTAGTTTGCTAGTTCTATTCTGGTTTTTTTTGTGATAGCTCTATGATGTTTCAGTTAGTTTGAGAGAAAAGGATTTCTTGAACTTTTTGATTCTGAGTTTTTTGTAGTTTTTGCTAGCTTTCTAGTTCTGTTCTGGTTTTTTGTGATGGTTCTATGATGTTTCAGTTGGTTTTGGTAATGGTTTGATGATGTTTCTGTTGGATACTATGATGTTATGTTGGTTTAGTGATGGTTTGATGATGTTTCTGTTGGATACTATGATGATCTGTTGGTTTGGAGATGGTTTGATGATGTTTCAGTTGGTTTGAAACAAAGGGATTTCTTGAACTTTTTGGTTCTCAGTTTTTTTCTGTAGTTTTTTCTATTCTTTCAGTTCTGTATGTCTCTCCTCTATAAAACAGTAAAAACTTGTTATCTGATTAGGGTGAAAAAATAGGAGGGAAAAACATTGAATTTTGACAGTTTTGGCTTTTCTAGTTTTTGGCTTTTGAGTGCAGCTTGGACTGTTTCCATTTTGGTGCAAGTCTGAGCATTTTTGGACTGTATTGCAGAGTAGTTACTATGGTTTATGTTGACATGCTTTTGTGCAGAATTTAGACATATTTTTGAACTGCTGTGGGCAGCATAGGGAGGCTTTTTGAGCAGGTCTTCTTGGACTGTTTCTTATAGCAACCTGTTTGTCTTGGAATTTGCTAGCTAGGTGATATCTTTCCTCTTTCCACTCTTTGTGAGATAAAGTATTTTTGCTTTTGATGCATTTCTGAAGGGTTTGCTTATTTTCTTGGGAAAATGATGATGCTGACTTATATTACAACATTTGATGCTTTTGGCTTGTTGCCTGCATATTGTTTGTTTTGTTCTGTTGTAGCTTTGTGTTGCTGCCTTTGATTTCTGATTTGGACAGCTTGCTGTCTGCTATTTGTAGCCTGTTGCCTTGCATCTTGTGCTGTTGTAATTGCTTTGTAAAGCACTGCCCTTTTTGTGATGCAGCTTGGATGTTTGGTATTGTTTGACTTGTGCATTTTGACTGCTGCTGTTTGAACTTGTTGCCTTGCCTGTCCAATTTGTATATTTATTTCTTTTTCCCCTTTTTTGTGAACCAAAACCTAGGTTTTTAGATTTGCAAAAGTAGGGGAAAATGGACAAACAAAATTCTGATTCCTAAAAGCAAACCCTAATGATGAAAAATCAAATTTGCTTGGACTTTTCAATATTGATTTTTGCTAATATTTTCTTTTCTTCTGTCACATGTACAAACAAATGGCAAGCAAGACAATGGCTAGCAATGGGGAATTTCTTGAGGATGAAGCAAGGAGTCTTGAAGAAGAAGCAAATTTTCCTTTGTAGATTTAAACTTTGTATTTTACTTGTAATTTTTGTAATCACTTGTAATCATTTGTGAGAGACCCACAAAACTGTAATGAACAAAGCTTGAGTAATAATGAAAATTTGTTGTACAAAACTTCTGAGTTTTATTTTAATTTTGCAATTCTTGGTTTGAATGTTTTGAATAAGAATCCTGGCTTGATAACTTGCACTTTAAGTAAACATAATATGATAGGATAAATCATGTATGTTGCACTCTTAAACAAAATAAATGTTTAAAAGCTCAAACCCAAATGATTAATTGAACCCTCAATCATGATTGCTTAAAGATGATAGCTTTAGACCTTGCACCTTATTTAACCAGAATATGCCCTCAAAAGTAACATCAATCTTCAGAAGATTATAGTTAAGAAAACAAATAGAAATCACACAAATGCCTTTGCAGTTATCTGGGCCATGGATTGGGAAAACCTTTGAGAAGTGCAAAACCCTAATTGCTAACTGGTTGCCTAGCAAGAGAATATTTTTGGTCAACTTTTGAGCCAAATTGAGTATTTAAGAAACCCTGGGATAACATCTTGAGTGAAAAATGGGAGGGAAAATTTTGGGGTACAACACTATACATGTCATATCTGTAGACGACTAATGGAAAATTAGTTCCCGAAACCAAATGGGTCAACTAATCTACATGATCAAATGAAGCATCCCTACTATCCAGGCTTTCATTTTGAAGTAACCCTACTATCCAGGTTCCTTCTCACAACCCTACTATCCCGAATTTCATTTCGAAGTAACCCTACTATCCAGGTTCCTTCTTGCAGTCCTACTATCCAGGCTTTCATTTCAAAGTAGCCCTACTATCCAAGTTCCTTATCACAGCCCTACTATCTCGGCTTTCATTTCGAAGTAACCCTATTATCCAGGTTCCTTCTTGCAGCCCTACTATCCAGGCTTTCATTTCTAAGTAACTCTACTATCCAGGTTCCTTCTCACAGCCCTACTATCCCGACTTTCATTTCAAAGTAACCCTACTATCCAGGTTCCTTCTTGCAGCCCTACTATCCAGGCTTTCATTTCGAAGTAACCCTACTATCCAGGTTCCTTCTCATACCCTACTATCCAGGCTTTCATTTCAAAGTAACCCTACTATCCAGGTTCCTTCTCATAGCCCTACTATCCAGGATTTTATTTCGATGTAACCCTACTATCCAGGTTCCTTCTCATAGCCCTACTATCCAGGCTTTCATTTCTAAGTAACCCTACTATCCAGGTTCCTTCTCATAGCCCTACTATCCAGGCTTTCATTTCTAAGTAACCCTACCATCCAGGTTCCTTCTCATAGCCCTACTAGCCAGGCTTTCATTTTGAAGTAAACCTACTATCCAAGTTCCTTCTCATAGCGCTACTATCCAGAATTTCATTTTGAAGTAACCCTAATATCTAGGTTCCTTCTCATAGCCCTACTACCCAGGCCTTTATTTTGAAGTAACTCTACTATCCAGGTTCCTTCTCATAGCCCTACTATCCAGGCTTTCATTTCGAAGTAACCCTACTATCCAGATACAGTCGATTTCACATTTCCCTAGTAAGTCGCTGTGAAGCTTGGAATACGACTAGACAACAGTCAGCTTTATCATCCTCAACCAGTCATTGTGAAGCCTGGATCCTGACTAGATAAGCAGATTACTTCTATCTCATCAATCAAGAGTTAATTCCCCAATAGAGTAATGGACAACTGAAGCTCCTAGACTCTATTCCCCAAGACATATACCAACATTCCTTAGCGAGGTCCTCCCTAACAACAGGAACATGAATTCCCACAAAGGAATATCTCATGAAATCATCATTATTATGGATGGCATCTTTAAGCCCATCTCCGAAGACTCTCCGTCACATTCTCAGGATGGCGTCTTTAAGCCCATCTCCGACGAATTTTAGTCATTCTTCTCCAAATGGCATCTGTAAGCCCATTCCCGACGTCATCAACCATCAATATTACTTCATGCGAGTGAAAATTTCTGGGCACTCTAGTGTTCAATCATCTTCCACCTTCAGATCACGAAAGGCAGACAAGCCAATCTAAATCCTCAGGTTTAAGAAGTTTGAACAGGGGCAACTGTTGTACCCCAAAATTTTCCCTCCCATTTTCACACAAAAAACATACTCCTAGAGGCCCTCAATTGTTCAAGTTGACTAAGGATTGACCAGACAAATCCGCCTCCTAAGACAATGAGTCTCAAACTAGGGTTTCACTCCTCATCAATATTGCTTGAGTTCAAATGGTCCTAAGTGGTTTCCATTGCCCTAATATGTCCTAAAGATCATCCATGCCAAGTTTTATGCCTTGCATAAGAAGTTTGCTCAATCAACTGCTCAGATGCCTGAAAATTAATTGTGCTAGGTCAAAAGTCAAATGTGACCCACATACAGTCAAACTTCAAGATTTTTGGTACACATCAACATTTTGAATTAATATCCATCATTTGATCAAGGGTTGATCATGATTTCTCAAGGAATGCTCATAATTTATCAAAACTCAAAAGTTGCTAAATTAGGGGTTCTATAGGAAAAGTCAACCAAACTTTGACCAGGCATAAATTTCTCATACTTTATTAGAAATTTCTCATCCAAGGCTCATTTTGAAGAGAATCCAATTCCCTACAAATCATCTTCAACCCTCAAGTTCAAAAAATGCACTCATGAAAAGATATAAATTCAGACATTATAGGTCATTTCAAAAAGTCAACAAAAACACATTTTGGGTCAAAGCTTCTTACATGAAGATGGAAGACCCAATGGATATGAAACCAAAAGGGTTGTCTAGAGGACATCCTAAGATTTCTAAAAAGTCCTAGAACACCGTCTTAGGGTCAAAATTGAGAGAGATATGCATTGTCAAAGTTGGCCATTTTTTGAAATTTGTACAAAGTCAACAATGCCCAAAATTGCATTTTTTTCACATGGGCCCATATTTTCAAGATTGAATCTCAGTCCTAGCATGGTCCACGACCTATGGGTTCCTCCATGCCTTATTCACTTATTTATTTAATTTATTTTGATTTTATTTATTTAAAATTCAAATAAAATCAAATTAAATTTAAAAAAAATCAAATTTGTGGAATGAGATTTGTTTTGCATTGAATTATAGATCT
This sequence comes from Vicia faba, assembly GCA_948472305.1. Classification (NCBI taxonomy): domain Eukaryota; kingdom Viridiplantae; phylum Streptophyta; class Magnoliopsida; order Fabales; family Fabaceae; genus Vicia; species Vicia faba. The sequence goes on along the minus strand of OX451740.1, from coordinate 1,141,242,487 downwards.
CATATGCTGTCAATGACCAAAACAAATCGTGCAAGCTCCAAAACAAGAGGAAATCTCCAATTTTGGAAAGATTTGTGTAAAAATTCGAGACCATTACATCTTTGGATTTTTTCTAATTCTATTGACCTAATCTGATTCATTACTTATAACAATGGATTGCAACCCTAGAGGGGGAGAATTCATGCACAACCTGTCTCCCTAAGAGCAAGAACAAAGTTCAACTTTTTGTCAAAAAAGTGTAGATCGAATTCCTCTCCCTATGCCTTTTCAAGCAATTCCAAGGACACAACAACACTCGTGGACCTTCACTGAAGCTATCCCAATCATTCCTGAGCCTCAAAGCATCAAAAACCAAGTGTAAGAACAGTCACAGTTTGCCCTTTTTTCCAAAACTCGAGTATAATGATTTTGGCATCATAAACATATTTTGATTATATATCTATACTTGTTATCATATTTACAACATACTGGAATTCTTTGATTAGAGTTTGAGTGCGGGTATGGGCATCTGCCATGGCTAGGGTTCCAGAGCTCCAATTTGGGGAACCCTAGTTAGAGGAAAAATTAGGCCAAATTAAGGGTCTCTTCATGTTCAGGGGTTGATTTGCAATCGATCCATGGCTTTGGATGGAATTTATTATGCTTGTATTATATTTTGGATGTTTACAGGTTTGTAGCCACGCACAAGAACTGTCACTATAGCCTATAGTGACGAATCCATCCATAGGTAAAAGTCATTTATAAAACAACAGTCCCAGTGAAGAAGATGATGGCGTATCCAAGCTTGGTTGGTCGATTTGAAACACACACGCTTTTTGCTAGGAATACTAATTGGTTTGACTTATGTTTTATTTGTTTAATTATATGAACGAATGAACAATCCAGCACAGATAGCAAAGGGCGAGGCATGTGAAGTGAAGGACCTAGGTTCGATCCCAGGTCCAGACATTTTCTATTTTCTGATTTTCTCTTTACAGATCCAGCGCATCACACAACCAAGCACTCACCATGCACCTCAACATCTCATCATTGGATCAATATGTATCCAGATCCCACGCCTCAAGCATGCAGGCGCATGGTGGACTCTCTTGGCAAGCTTCCCACTAGATCAAACGCAGGCAGATGGGCCAACTATTATGGGCCTGGAAAATTCAACCATGCACCTCCCAGAATTACTTTCACACCAAGCCCATTTTATTCCTTTTTTTTAATTTCTTATTATTTTTATTGGGTTTTAATTATTTTTACAAAATCATTGTTTTTAAATTAAATCAAAAAATCATAAAAACAAAAAACATTAGAATTATATTTTTTTAATATTTAATTTCATTAATTAATTAGGTTAATTAGGATGATTTAAGTTCTTTTTTTCATTATTAAAATTAAGTAGAAATTAGGTTAATTTGCAAAATTAATTACTTTTCTCCAAAAAACCCAAAAAAATATTTTCTCTTTATTCACTAATTAAATGTTTTTGAATTTAATTTTAATCCCTCGTTTAATTTATTCTCGCGCGCATTTATTTGTTTATTTCTCCAATTAATGTAATTGCTCTGAGTTTGTAATAGTTAATTAGGTTTATTACTGCTTTTATTTACTGTTCCCCCCCCCCCCCCCCCCAAGTTTTTGATCATGTAACCCCCCTCCCCAAAGCCTTGTAATAGCTAGGTTTAAATTCCTCACACTTTTACTTTTCGTCATTATAAACTGTTAGATTATTGACAGTAGGATTGTATGCAAAAGATCATAATTTAAAACAGTAGAAAACCCTAAATGTGCAAAGATAAATAACTGAAAATCAAACACTGGCACATGATCACTCCTAGGGTTTGCCCCACTTCGGTTGCCTTCGGTAAACGGTCATGAAGTATAGGGAATTTTAGTGGTTTCCCTATAGTCCCAAAAGATAAAAAATGACCCATTCGAATGTTGCCTCAGAAAGATCTTTAAGACTCTAGGGTAACTACTAAGGTTTTCAAATCATTGCTTTAGTGATCGTACTCGTCCCTTTCAATTGTCCCTTAAACTCCAGAGATGGAACTACCTACTCCTTAATAGTAGGATAGCGTTGTCTAAAGGAAATAAGAAATCGAATGGACTTTTTCGAGTAGGTAGAAACTCTTAAGTACTTTCTCAAAACAACAAAAATTTTACACCATACACTTTCAAACAAACTTTTCAAACTAAAGCTTTCAAAAACACTTTATCACACCCTTGAGGGCTGATACAAAGGTTACCATAAAGTGAAACTCCGCACTAAGGTAAATTTCAAAACTTTTTCAAACACACAAACACACAAAAGCAATTTAAGAATGAGCAAGTACCTAAAAGCCCATGGAAAACCATGGATAGAAAGGGTGCTAATACCTTCCATTTCTATAATCTACCCCCTCGTACTCAGAAACATCTCGAAAAAGGTTTTTTCTGTTCTTTTTCCTTTTCCTTTGTTGGATGAAATAAAAGACGGTGGCGACTCTTGCTTACCGTACATTTGCGAACAAAAAACACAAAACCAGTACTAACTAAAAATAGTCAGTTCTGCCATCGTATCACATCACCCATCTACAGAATCCAAATCATCATAGTTTATGAAAATTCTTCTCCCCAACTGTTGGCTTGGAATTTCGGTTACAACGGTTGTTTGAACGCATTAATACTATTTTTGGTGTTTGGGCTTCGTTTGGATTGAATTGAGTAAAAGCCCAAGAGTTTGAAATGGTTCGATGGACATACAAAAAGAATATAATAAATATTCGTTAAGTATATTTTGAAATCAAAATTTTTTGGATATATATACATCAAAAACTTGGCGCCAACAAAAGAGAGGAATTTGAATTTGAAATCGAGTGTTTAAGTCATAGAAGACGCGTGGAAGCCTGATGGGTTCGAAGGATATGCAATCTTCAAACGTGGCACTCTATTATAAAAATAACGTTAGGGTCAAATTAGTATAAATAGGGTTCTTAATGTTAGGATTCAAGGTGTTCATTTTGTACAAATTATTCAATATACTCGAAGTACCAAGTGTTAGAGAAAAGAGTTGCAGAAAATGTATGTATAGACACCATTATTGTTCTTTTCAAATCATTTTACTTTATCAATATCAAGTCTTTTAACATTTCCAGTATTTCCTTTACTTTTTAGTCAAAAAAATTTACTTTTTCAAGTCATTTACATTTACTCTGCATTTCCTTTACGTTTCCAGTCGAAACCTTTGCATTACTCATTCGAAACCCTTTTATTCGAACTTACTTTAAATTATAATTCTAATCTTTATATTGTTATCAACAAAATAATGTTAAACATGAATCCCATTACAAGTTTAATCTTAGAAACTTAGACACATGTCCTAGGATCAATCTAGTCGATCCTGCAAGTTACCAAAGTATTTAGTTTGGAGGACTAGCGGTTGTTTACCAAATTCAAGCATAAACAAATTGGCTCGCCCAGTGGGATAATGTCAAAGTTTTTGAAAACTTGTATTTTTCTGTGAGCGTCCATCTTCCGCCGTTCATCTTTTGAGTTTGTCTTTCATTATTGTTGTATGAATCTTAGAAGTGGTAAAATAGCCAACAGTAACCAACCAAAACCCAAAAGAAAATATACAAGAAATATGGTTAACACAACTAGCCATGACGGGGAACAAACCCCCCCACAGGGATCCGACATGGTTGTTACAAGTTCGATGGATACATCAACCACAATCCCTCACACACAGGCCATACCTACATCTATAGGTTCAGTGGCCACAAATAATTCGACAACCATGCCTCTTTCTTCGAGTGCAGCGGGCATTCCTTTGAATGCCCAAACTGGTTTGGTTTTTACACATGTTGGGAACCAATCCCAATTTTCAACCCCTAGGCCTCCATAATTTGAAACATTTAGGCCACTTAGGGAACCACCACCATATGGAATGCCAACTTCTTTCATGGTAGGACTCATAATAGTACAACAACAACTCAATCCCCGGTACAAGGGTCTCGTTCTAGGATGAATAACATGGGTCGAAATACCCAGAATCAAGGGTCTTTTACCCAAATGCCTATACTGACAACGAGCAATCAGGCAGCATTTATGCAACAAATGGATGATAGTAACCATGATATGGTAGGAGTTATGGCTAGAGAGATGAGTACCATTTTCACTCCTTTAATCCAAAACATTAATAGAACCAATCAAGAAAATACCCACACCTATCAACAAATGTCAGCACAGATGGCGCACAAAGCTGATTTCTTTGGTGCCCCTGAAGCGCATGTTCGACGTAGGCAAAATAAGCCCTAGTTATTCAGGAGGAAGAACCATTAACCAAGTGCGATTACCTAGACAGGAGGCTGTCGAAAGAATCATAGAACCATGGGTAGAGAAACAAAGGATTCGAAATGATATCCAAGAGGAGCAACCTAGGAGGGTAATGGTGGTTAATAGGGATCAAAATACATATGAAGTGGTCCTTAGAGTTAGACAAGATAACATGGAAAATAACTTGACCACCATAATCGAGAGAATCATGGTAAAAAATGGTCTAAATGTCAGACTTAGGAGACCAAATTATTCACCCCCTTTATATGAATATATATTACAAACAGAATTACCAAGGGGTTGCAAAGTCCCTAATGTTGTACCCCAATTTTTTCCCTTAAGATCCCTTCATCATACCATATTGTTTCAATCACCACAAAATCACATTAGGGCTTTTGGTTCTTCTCCCTATCTTTAGCTTTGCTCTTTGAGGAGTTACCAAGCACCTTGACTTGTTTTCTTTTGTGATCATAGATATTTTGCTTTGATTTTTCTCTCTAATTAAAAAAGTTCAATATTGGTTTGTCTTACTTGTTAATGATGTAGGTAAAGGAAATGAGGTTTAGCAAGTTGCTTCATGGGTTCATGAGTTTATTTCCACGCCCTAGTCAAAAGCTTGAGAGATTCAAACCTCACCATGTAAGTTGTTTTGGAAGAGTTGGTATAAAATGGTTTTGGTGGCAATGAGTCACCATCAGCATCCTCAGCAATCTCTATTCACAAAGGAAGAATATTGGCACAAAAAGTTTGTTCAAACTTGACAAAGTTCCACCAAGCATTCCTCTTGATCTAGAAGCTAGGGTTTTGGACTTCAAAGGGGGATATCTTGCTCATCTTTTGGTATTTTTGAGTGATTCCAAAAACATTCTTCTCTTCAAAGAGTTACCAACCAATCACTTCAAAAGTTTCAAGAATTTTTCATGTGGAAGAAACTTGGTGAAGAGGAAAGATTACAAGTCATACAGATGAATCCCCAATTTTCCATATGTGACTTCAAATGGTCATAACTTGGTCAATTTTAATCACCTTGAGCCTATTCTTTTTTCATGATGATCCTAAGGATGTGTACTTCATTCCTTCTTTTACATGCAAAGTAATAAAATGGATGGAAGTTGCCTTAAGGATGCAAGAGATTATAGGTCATTTCATGATTTTTGGCCAAATTCAATAAGTCATAACTTGCTCAATTTTTGGAGATTTTGAGTGGTTAAAATTGAAAAGTGTCATTCAAGAGGTCTACTTCATTCCATATTTTTAGGTCAATAGAAAATTCTAAGTGTAAGGCCATGGTTAGATGCAAGAGATTATAGGTCATTTTTAAAGAAAAGTTTGAAATTTTTCTAAGTATGGAAAGTCAACTCTTTTTCTTCAACTTTAACTCCATGTAACTTTCAGCTCAAGCATCCATTTGATTCCATTCTTTTTTCCATTTCAAATCTTGCAACCTCATCTTTCCAAAGCATCAAGAAGTATGCCCTAAGGCCCCTTGAGATGGAAATGCCATATATTTGAATTTGGTAGTTTGAAACTGAATTTTGCACAAAGTCAGAATTTTGAAGTCCATAATGTGACTTCTAAACGCAAGATTTATGCATGTTTTTTATTTAAACTTGATTAGCAAACTTTCCAGAAGTGATTAGCACCCCAAAACGCAAGGTTTGTCTGAGTTTTAATGAAAATGAAGTCACACTTCACTCGTGCTCGACCCTTGCTCAATTTCCCTCCAAACTTCCTTGTTTCTTCAAATTTTCATTCCCATTCACTTCCCTATAAATAGAGGGTCATCCCCATTCAATTTCCCAAGCTTAGAGAGCCAAGAACACCCTGCCAAAACTTCACACGAACCCACTTTTGTTGAATTCAGTTTTTGAAATTTAAGCTTCCTTTTCCAAAATTCTTTGCGTATTCATCATCCTTGAACTTCATACAAACTCTCCAGCACTTAAACCAATCAAAACGACCCATAATCCAAGCTACAGAAGTCCAGTTTCAGAGCTTTCTACTTGAACTTCGAAAAGGTAGAATTCTCCACCAATTGGATCCAAATCAAGCACTAATCTATTCTACTCCTTTGTCTGATTCTAATGATGCTTACAATTTTTAAATCCATTGAGAATTGAGAGAGAAATCTCAAATTGAATGTGGTCTCTATTTTTATGTGTTTTGATTCATATCTCTCTCCATACTTTACATAAATTTAGCGCGATGGTTGTGTTAGAATCGTCTTGAAGAGACGAGTTTAATTATGCTAGCCATGGATCCTAATTTTTCCATTTGAAGGATCTCACAAAATCCCCATTGCAGGGTGTATGGAGGTTGAAGACGATGACATGTCTCGTCTCAGCCAATGATAGAGTGCTAAGCGTTTTAATTTCATTGGTTGCCGTTTTTCTGATTACATGTGTATTTCACTAAGGTCCATATCAAGCACAACTCGTCTGGTCCATCGGATTAACTTACTAACGCGTTTTGACTTTGATCTGATGGTCCACATCTTTTTGGCTTTATTTTATTTTCTGATTTTATATTTTATTTGATTAAATTTTCAAAAATTCATAATTCTTTTATTTTTTATCCAAAAATTATGAAAAAATTCACAAAAAATACTTTGAATTATTTCTGATCTCATTAATATATTTTTTTCATTTTTATTTTAACACTTGGTATTTTTTATATTTTTTGTATTTTTTGCTTTCTTTTAATTACTTAAAAAAAATACTTTCTAACATTTTTTAATTATGAAAAAATTCATAAATATTATTTTGCATATTTTTGACTTTCTGGAAATTTTATGTTGATGTTTACTCTTTTTGATCTATTTTATGTTTGTTTTAGCAATTTTAAATGGTTAAAAAATAGTTTCTGATTTTTAAAAGTTACTAATTTTTTTTATAAAAATATTTGGACCCATTTCTAATTTTTCCATGGTCTTATTTTTCATTTCTTGATTAATTTGAATATAATTGATATTTTCTTCATTATTTTCTAGTTTATTTTAACATTCCTTTATTATATCATTTTGTGAATATTTTCTGGCTGTCTTGGGTTGATTTTTTGATCATGAACTTTATTAACATCATTGGGTCCATGGTGTTGAGTTGAACTCCACAAAAATGGATGGATGAGTTTAATAATAGTTTGATTAAATGTTAATTCAAATGTGGTTTTCTTTTTTACCCTAATTCCTCTTCATCTCATCCCTTTTCCCTTGTACTAAAGTTGGAGCATGATCTCTATATCATGTCTATAAAAAAATGGTGCATAGATTGCTATTGGCTAGCCTCAAAATAGGTGTGACTTCTATATAAGTCCACTTACAATTGCTTAATATAGCGCTAAATTTTATCCTGATTCGAATAAATGATCATTCGTGGCCCAAACTTATGATTGCAAGCCCAAGTATGTTAATTTGATCTCTTTGATCCAATAACCTTGAGATTCATTGTGTGGAGGCTTTGGTTCTACCAATCCTCTAATGGATCTACAACACCTTTGGTCAACGCGGATCACTTAAACACTGTTGATCATTGAATGGTACTTGTGAGAATTTCAAATGGATGATATACTTGACAAAAAGCAAATGCAACTTGTTGTGTGGAGGCTTTGGCTCTACCAATCCTCTAATGAGTTTCAAATGCAAGTTTCAAGATGGTCATCAAACTAACCACTAATTATTGACTTTCTTATTTTATGCTTTTATTCTTTTATGCTTTATGTACTATTTATTTTTAGCATTTTTCATTTCATGCCATTTTCATCTTTGCTCATTTGAGCATTTATATTCTTGTCATTTTTACTTTGCTCACTTGAGCTTTTCTTTTCTTTTCTTAAGATACTTAATAATACACATAAACCCTAAAAAACTCTTAATGGTACTTGGACTATTTGGTTACTATCCTTGGCATTATGGAGCAGTGGACTTTTCTGGACTTAGGATTAGAAACTTTGGCCTATCTTGGAGACCTTGTGATCTTATCTTATTATTTTGTCTGGAGCTCTTGAGGTTTACCTCAAGACATTGGGTTGCTTGTTTGTTTTTGTGTGCAGGTTTTTGTGATTGCATCCTTTGTTTGTAATCTGGAATTCACCCGTATACAGCCGTTACTCTACCCAATTTTTGTGAAGACTTAATACATTTGAAGAGGTCTAGTATCTTTGCTTGCTTGGTTCCAAATCCAAAGAATGAGAATTCTATCTTGACTCATAATGTCAAGTTTTAGCTTCTTGTTGGGTAGATGGTTCTTATCCTTAGCTTTTACCTTATGCTTTAGGATAGCCTCTTCTTCTCCTCCCATCTTCTTTAATTTCAAAAATCTTCTTCCTATTTTTGAAAACTCTTCTTATTTCCAAACTTGAAATATTTTCATAATAAACTTGGACTTATGTCCATGCATTTTCAAACATTTTCATAAATAAACTTCAATCAATTTAATAATACTTTGACATTTTTTTTATGAGAAGACTAAAAGTTAACTAATCTCATTTCCAACCATTTTGCCACTTTGGCTTTTACCCTTAAACTTTTCTTAAAAGGTTAGACTCTTGTCAATCCTTGTAGTGATGCAAACAACTATACTTCTACAATATGTAGTGAAGTGAGATATTTTCCACTTAGGTGTTGAGTGAGGCATTGTTGATTTTAAAATCCAAGCCATATCCTCCACTTTGAGATGATGCAAATTCTCCTTTCTCATGATTGTGGGTAGTAAGTATATTTTCCACACGGACAATGACGATGATGTCTTATCTCATAAAATTAACCAACACACTTGTGTTTCAAACTTTTAAAAGAGGAACTACGTGTACCCTGATCCCCTATTGCACGAAAGATGGTACGTAGGCACTAAAGGTTCGCAACCGCGGCGGGTGCAAAAATAATAAAAAATATATTTCTCTTCTCACCTCCACCATCCATCTTATATACAACACATTTTTATATCCAAAATATACAGATTTTACAAAGAGGTTCATGCGGAGTACCATAGATGTTTAGGGTGCTAATACCTTCCCTTTGCATAACCAACCCCCTTACCTTGAATGTTTCCCCCCTTTTTTGGGTTATTCTCTCTTTTCCAATTCCTTTGGAAACAATAAAGCGCGATGGAGATTTTTATTTTTGATTTGTATAAAGTCTAGTCAATCCAATGGCTTAGTCTTGCACATTTCTACCGCTACAGAAAAATGGCGACTTCACTAGGGAAAGATTGACCTCTTGCTGGTCCATCCCTAAGTGGGTTAAGCCTATCTTTGTTTATCATCTGTATATGTGCTATTGTGTTTATATGTTATATTTTGTATATATGTTTTTCTGTAATTTCCTGGTTTTCAGGGTGCTTGGTGATTACTTATAAGTTCTATACTCGGACTTGGGAAAACTTTAAGATAGGACGGGAGATATAGTCATGTTAACTTTGAGGGAGTAATCCCAAAAAAGGAGGCATGAGATCCCCCACTCAGTGGAGGCCCCTTTGACTGTAGTGTTGTTTACCAAGTAATCTGGAAGACGTACTGCTTTCGACCTGGGAGCCTGCTGAAACTGAGGACCGTAGAATACCAAACCCATCTTGGCCTTTTAGGTGTAGTGCGGAAGCTATGACGGAGTAATCCGAAAATAGTTGTCACGCGATACTACGCTCGGACGAGTCTTTCTTGAGAATATTACTAATTACCGAGTTAATCGGGAAGTTGGTAATATCCGAAGGAAGGATGTAGACTCTGGGAACCTCTAGAACCTTGTTCGACAGGTGATAACTTTTTAGACCAATACCTTATGGGTAGTACCTTCGACCTCATGCTCGTGACGTTGAACCTATGAACCCTATATGTGTGATCTTGTGTGTGATTGTTGCATCATGCTTCCATGCACTCATAAGCATCTTTCGAAGAAAACAATATTTCAAGGGATTTAAAGGTTGACTATTTGTGAATATCTCAGGTACTTTTAACCATGGATTCTGGAAAGAGAAAGACCGGGAAATACAGTTTCAAGGATCCCAAGATAGATGAGTTGGTCAGTCTAATTCCAGAGATCGCGTGTCCTGTAGACTTTCAGAAGAAGTATGGATTCATTATTCCACTCATGAAGCTGAAGATGAAGGAGGGTATTCTCTCGACATTGGTCCAGTTCTATGATCCGATGTATCATTGCTTTACTTTTCCCGATTATCAGTTAATGCCTACACTGGAGGAGTATTCTCATCTATTGGATTTACCCGTTACCGATCGTGTTCCTTTTTCTGGTTTGGAGGGTGAGCCAAAACCACATGAGATAGCTGCTTTGATTCATCTGGGGAAGTCTGAGGTGGAAGCCCATATGACTACCAAAAGAGGGATTAGAGGATTACCAGCTCAGTTCTTATTGGAGAAATCTCGTTACTTTTCCAGGATGAAAAGTACGGTTGCTTTTGAGGCCATCTTTGCTTTACTTGCTTATGGATTATTCTTATTTCCTAATGTGGACAAGTTTGTCGACATTAACGCTATCTGGATTTTCATGATTAGAAACCCGGTTCCTACACTGTTGGGTGAGGCTTATTACTCTGTTCATCTTTGGAGTTCTTATCATGGGGGAATGATTATCTGTTGCACGCCTTTGTTGTACCGATGGTTCATCTCTCATATGCCTCAGTCTGATGCTTTTTGGGATGTCAAGAAGGAACCCCGGTAGGCTCCTAAGATCATGGCACTTACTCACTCGGATATTGATTGGTATCATCGAGCTTACCAGGATGTGGAGATTATTGAAAGTTGTGGTAGTTTCCCCAATGTGCCTCTTATGGATACAAAGGGAGGAATTAACTATAACCCTGTTCTCGCACGGCGACAGCTTGGTTATCCAATGAGGGATAAACCAAACAATATTCATTTGAGTAGTTTCTTTCTGAAGGAAGGAGAAGACCACAGGGAAGCTTGGGAGCCGATTGCGAAGGTCTGGTGCCACATTCATAAAAAGAGTAAGAAAGATTTGGGACCTAGGGGTGTTGTTTCTTTGGAGCCATATCTTCAGTGGGTCCGATCGAGAGCTATTTAGTTGAAGATGCCGTATACTCGGGAGACACCCATGCCTGATCTATTTGTGAAGACCACTCCTCCTTTATTAGATGATCTAGAACAACTGCAACTCGCTTTGGTTAGGATGCAACAAGAAAGGGATGCTTGGAAGAACAAGTTCCAGACTTTAGAGAGTTCCTACAGAGCAGAATTGAAGGAGAAAGACGATTTGATCGAGATCCTTGAGAGTCGAGCGGTAGAGTCTATGGAGAGGCAAGGGGGTTTATTTTCTCCTAAGCCTCAACCAGGTGCTGATTGCTCATCTCCTGATTCAGATGATTGGAAAGAGGTTGCCATCAGACAGGTGGAAGAAAACCAGAGGTTGAGGGCTCAAATTTCCAGGCTCACAGGGAAGCGCCAGCGTACAGATTGATCTCTATCAGTTTATTTCTCTCAGGATTTTTAGATTGTATTTTCATCTTGTACTTGGAATCATTGAAACTTGTAACCCATTTTGAAGTTATTATAATAAAAGTTTTTCAGTATTTCGAATGCGTTATTATTTTGATGTTTGCAATATGTCTATAAACGTTAAATCCCTTGAAATATTAAATGATAAAGTAAAAATAATCATATGCATTGCACATCATGCATCATATTGCACATATTTCTTGCATTTATTATGCATATCCAGGTGCCTTACCCAGCTTTTTGCTTCGTTCAGCAAGCTGACTCATCACTATAACACTCGGGCTAACTTCAAAAAGAAGATGGACAACTTAGAACAGGAGAATCGCGAGCTACGCGAAAAAGTTTCTGCTTTGAAGACTGGCTTGGCCAATTTGACTACTCTGATGGAAGCTCTAGTGGTTTCTCATAATCAGCCACTGAGTGTTCAACCTCAACCAACAAGGGCAGATGTTGAAGTTCCTGTTGTTCCCACATCCGCTACTCCGACTGTTGTTCAAAACTGTATGCCTCAGGGTTATCCATGGGGAATGTCGGAGAATTTTGCACCTGAAGGTTTCAGTTTGGGCCCCCAAGATGCTCCAATGATTCCAAATGTTGTTACTCCAACACCTTCTGTGGTGCATGTTGTTCCTGCTGCACCTCCTTCGGTGAATTTGGTTTCGTTTGTTAATGAAGATGTATGACGTCCTTTCCCTCCGCCGAGTGAAGATCTGGGTCTTTATGACAGAATAAATGATTTCCAAGAGTAGTTTGATAGAATGCAAAGAGAGATGAAGGCTCTTAGGGGAAAAGAGTTATTTGGGAAGAACGTGAATGAGCTGTGTTTGGTCCCGAATGTTAAAGTGCCTGCTAAGTTCAAGGTCCCGGAGTTTGAAAAGTACAAGGGCAACACTTGCCCTCGTGCTCACTTAGTGATGTACGTGAGGAGAATGTCAACCCATACCGATGATCAGCGTCTGCTGATTCACTTTTTCTAGGATAGTCTGACCGGCGCAGCATTGAAATGGTACATGAGTTTAGACAGCGCCAACATCCATACCTTTAATGATTTGGGAGAAGCTTTCATAAAACAAAACAAGTACAATGTGGACATGGCGCCTGATCGTGACCAGCTTAGGGCCATGGTTCAGAAAGACAGAGAATCATTTAAAGAGTATGCACAGAGATGGCGCGAAGTGGCTGCACAAGTGATTCCTCCCATGGAGGAGAAATAAATCACTAAAAAATTTCTGAAGACGCTAGGCGCTTTCTACTACGAAAGAATGGTAGCAAGTGCCCCAAGTGATTTTACAGAGATGGTAGGAATGGGTGTCCACCTAGAAGAGGCAGTAAGAGAAGGCCGTTTGACAAAGGGTGAAGGATTCGGAGGTGTGAAGAAGCCATCTTATGGGTTTACCAAGAAGAAAGAGGGGGATACCAATGATGTCATACAAGAGAGGAGAGTGAATGCTCCTAGGAGGAATTATCAGCGTCACCAACAAGTTGCTTCAGTGACTCCTGTTATGAATGCCGCTCCAACTACCATTGCTTATCAAAGATAATACCAGCAGGGGAACCAAGGGTATGGTCAGAGAAGGGAGAACTATGACCCTATTCCCATGAGTTATGCAGAGCTACTACCGGCATTGATTCAGAAGAAGTTGGTCCAGACACGACCACCTCCAGCAGTACCATCACCATTGCCTTGGTATTACAAAGTAGACCAGACGTGTGCCTTTCATCAAGGAGCACCAGAGCATAGTGTTGAAAATTGTTATCCTTTGAGGACTAAAGTGCAAAGGTTGGTGAAGTCCGGCATTTTATCTTTCAAAGACATGGGACCTAATATGAAAGACAATCCTCTACCCAAGCACGGGGGAGTGAGTGCTGTGAATATGGTGGCCGGTTGTCCAGGTGACTTCCGGATTTTTGACATTAATCTGGTTAGAGGGGATTTGGTAAAGATGCATGCAGACCTCTGTGAATTCAGTTATTATACGCATGACCATGTCGGTTGTGTTGTGTGCAGTAAAAACATACAGGGTTGCGAGAAGATAAAGGCTAACTTACAGGAGATGATGGACGGAGGTTTAATCCATATAATCAGGCCTAGGGAAGAATATGAGGAGGAAGTGAATATGGTTTCTGGATGTCCGGGTGAATTCAGAATTTTTGAAGTAGAACATTTGAATGAAGATCTCGTACAGTTGCATGTTACTTTCTGTCGTACTGCTGGTAAGGTGGAACACCAATATGGGTCTTGCTTAGTTTGATGTCAAGACCCCCGAGGATGTTCTATTGTGAGAGAGGGTGTTCAGCTACTGTTAGACAATGAAACTATTAAGATCACAGGTCAGAGAGATGATTATCACGAGATCGATATGGTTGAAGTTTGTTTGATGGGAGAAGAGTCAGAGGAAGAGTATGCCTCCGCGGATGAGTTTTTCTCTTCAGACGATTTGTTTGCTGGAAGTGTCCTTTTGAGGGCTGATTGTGTTGAGGAAGGTGTAAACGTCATTGTACCTTGTTTTGGTGCACCTGCTCATCTTGAGGTGGAGTACCATAGCAAACTAGTTGTTACCCCATTGGTAATTAGTCTGCCATGTCCTGTTCCCTATAAATCAGATAAGGTTGTGCCTTACAAATACAACGCTACAATCTTGGAGGATGGGGTGGAAGTTCCCATCCAGCCAAAGCCAGATGCTGGAAATATAGCTGATAATAGCAGGGTGACCCGTAATGGTCGTGTGTTTGTGCCGGTTATTCGAAGAGATGTTGTTGCTGGAAAGAAAATTGCTGAGAACGGTGAGCCTAAGAAAATTGTAGGAGAGACTAGTGGAGCTACAATGGAAAAAGAAGTGGATGATATCCTAAAGATAATTAAGATGAGTGACTACAAAATTGTAGATCAGCTATTGCAGACTCCTTCAAAGATATCCATCCTAGCATTATTAATGAATTCCTCCGCTCATAGAGAATCACTGATGAGAGTACTAGACCAAGCTATTGTAGAGAATGACATGCCGTTAGATCAATTCAACAACGTAATTGGAAACATTACGTCATGTAATAACTTGAGTTTTTGCGATGATGAGTTACCAGGTGAAGGGAGGAATCACAACCTAACCCTCTATATATCTATGAACTGCAAAAATGACTCGCTATCTAATGTGTTAATTGATAACGGATCCACGTTGAATGTTATACCAAGAAGTACCCTCATGAAGTTAAAGTATCAGGGAACACCTATACGCCCGAGTGGCATCATTGTGAAGGCTTTTGATGGGTCGAGGAAATCTGTCATCGGTGAAATGGACTTACCCATCCACATAGGACCAGATTTGTTCTTGATAACTTTCCAGGTAATGGACATTATTCCCGCGTATAGTTGTTTGTTAAGACGGCCATGGATACACGAAGTAGGGGCTATCACTTCAACTCTGCATCAGAAGCTAAAGTTTGTGCATGAAGGGAAGGTAGTGATCATAAATAGGGAGCAGGCGTTATTGATATCCCATCTATCCTCTTTCAGTATTGTAGAAGCGGATGAGGCTGCTGTTGGAACCCAATTCCAAGCCCTATCCATTGACAACATAAGGAAGAATGAGAATTCTGTGGTCTCACTGAAGGATGCGCAGCAGGTTGTGCGTAATGGTCATAATGCAGTTTGGGGACGACTTGTGGATCCACCTGTGAACAAGAACAAAGCTGATTTGGGTTTCTCTTCGAGGAATGGCAAAGGAGAAAGTTTGAAGTCAAAGTCTTCTGTGAACAATTATCATGATGTTTTCCGCAGCATAGGCTACCTCCATCCAATTGGTTCTGGGATTAATGTTGTTGAAGAGGATGAAGCAGAGCAGGAAGTACCGAATCATGTGACGCATGGATTCCGAGTTCAGAACTGGGTCACCATTGATGTTCTTTCTTGCATACATGTTTCAAAGTAATTTGTTTTGTTAATTTGTTTCTTTCTTTTGAAAAGCTTTCACTCTGCCCAAGGTGGAAGTATTAATGTTGTAAGGCTTATCTGTTTGCTATAACTGTTAAGATCATTAATAAAAGTTGTCTTTGCTTCCAAAATTATGTCTTTTATTTTCTGCCTTTTTTTTGTGAAATGGTAATAATTAAAAAAAACCTTTCAAAATAAATAATAACTGAAAATTAATCTGCATGATCACTTGTTATATGTGTCAGTTTCTAAAAGCAATCATAAATCACATGTGCAGATTAATTAAAAAACCTGTTGAATACAATGACCCTGCACCCTCTCCCAACTTTGATTGTCCTATGTTTGGGGCTAAAGAAGAAGATTATGATGAGATTCTAGAAGAGGTATCACGGTTGCTTGAGCACGAGGAGAATACCATTCAGCCATATAAAGAGCCTTTGGAAGTGGTTAATTTGGGTTCAGAAGAAGATCCGAAGGAAGTCAAGATTGGAGCATCGTTGCATCCTGATGTAAAGAGCGGGTTAATTAAGTTGTTGAAAGAATATGTGGATATTTTTGCTTGGCCTTATCAAGATATGCCTGGTCTAGATACAGACATTGTCGAGCATCGTTTGCCGTTGAAGCCAGAGTGTCCGCCAGTTAAACAAAAGTTGAGAAGAACCCACCCAGATATGGCAGTAAAGATCAAAGAGGAGGTCCTAAAACAGATTAATGCTGGTTTTCTTGTGACATCAGTGTATCCTCAATGGATCGCCAACATTGTCCCAGTACCGAAAAAAGACAGAAAAGTCCGCATGTGCTTAGATTACAGAGATCTAAATAAAGCTAGTCCAAAAGATGATTTTCCATTGCCTCACATTGACATGTTAGTGGATAGCACAGCAAAATTCAAGGTATTCTCGTTGATGGATGGATTTTCCCTGTATAATCAAATAAGAATGGCTCCAGAGGACATGGAAAAAACAACGTTTATCAAATAAGAATGTACCAGAGGGCTATGACAACCCTATTCCATGATCTGATGCACAAGGAAATCTAAGTATATGTTGATGATATGATTGCCAAATCTAAAACTGAAGATGGGCATATAGAAGATTTGTTGAAGTTATTTTAGAGTTTGAGGAAGTATCGTCTCCGCTTGAATCTAAATAAATGAACCTTCAGAGTTAAATCGGGGAAATTATTGGGTTTTATTGTTAGCCAGAAAGGAATTAAAGTTGACCCTGACAAAGTCAAAGCAATTCAAGAAATGCCAACACCAAGAACTGAAAAGCAAGTCAGGGGCTTCCTCGAGCGTTTGAATTATATTTCCAGATTTATTTCCCACATGACTACAACGTGTGAACTGATCTTTAAGTTGTTAAAGAAAGATCAAGGTTGTGTGTGGACAGATGACTGCCAAAGGGCATTTGAGAGTATTAAAGAATATCTGCTTCAACCTTCTATCTTGCTCCCCCCTGTAGAAGGAAGACCGTTGATTATGTATCTGCCAGTCTTAGATAAATCCATGGGATGTATTCTGGGACAACAAGATGAAACAGGAAAGAAAGAGTTCTCCATTTATTATCTCAGCAAAAAGTTCACCGATTGTGAGTCGCGGTATTCTATGCTAGAAAAAACATGTTATGCTTTGGCCTGGGCGACAAAGCGTTTGCGGCAGTATATGTTGAATCATACCACTTGGTTGATCTCCAAAATGGATCCAATCAAGTATATTTTTGAAAAGCCTGCTCTTACTGGGAGAATTTCCCGCTGGAAGATGTTGTTATCTGAATATGATATCGAGTACCACACTCAAAAGGATATCAAAAGTAGTGTGTTGGCAGATTACCTTGCTCACCAGCCGGTGGAAGATCATCAGTCTGCAGAATATGAATTCCCCGATGAAGATGTGATGTTCTTGAAAGTGAAAGATTGTGATGAACCATTGCCTGAGGAGGGCCCAGACCCTGAATCTCGTTGGAGTATGGTATTTGATGGAGCTTTGAATGCTTATGGTAAAGGAATTGGTGATGTTATTGTTACTCCTCATGGATCGCATATTCCTTTTACCGCGAGGTTAACATTTGATTGCACTAATAATATGGCGGAATATGAGGCTTGCATCATGGGCCTTGAAGAAGCTATTGATCTCATAATCAAGATTCTAGATGTGTATGGTGATTCAGCTTTGGTAATAAATCAGATTAAAGGAGAATGGGACACTCGTCACCCTGGCTTGATCCCTTACAAAGATTACGCTAGAAGATTACTACACTTATTCAATAAAGTGGAATTCCATCACATTCCTAGAGATGAAAATCAAATGGAAGATGCTCAGGAAACTCTGGCTTCCATGTACCAAGTAAATGTTTGGAATGATATACCCCGAATTACAGTTCAACGGCTGGATAGGCCCGCTCATGTGTTTGGGACAGAGGAGGTAGCAGATGAAAAACCTTGGTATTATTATATAAAGCATTTTCTTCAGACTCGGGAATACCCGTTTGGTGCGTCAAAGAAAGATAGAAAGACACTGAGAATATTGGCAGGAAGTTTCTTCCTCAGTGAAAATGTGTTATACAAGAGAAATTATGACATGGTCTTGCTCAGATGCGTGGATAGACACGAAGCAGACATGTTGATGCATGATATCCATGAAGGTTCATTTGGCACTCATGCTAATGGACATTCAATGGCTAAGAAGATGCTAAGGGCGGGTTATTATTGGTTGATAATGGAATCTGATTGTTACATGTTTGCAAAGAAGTGCCATAAATACCAGATTTACGCAGATAATATCCATGTACCTCCGACACTTCTCAATGTGATTTTCTCCCCGTGGCCTTTCTCTATGTGGGGTATTGATATGATCAGGATGATAGAACCCAAAGCTTCAAATGGACACCATTTCATCTTGATAGCAATTGACTACTTTACCAAATGGGTAGAGGCTGCTTCATATGCCAATGTTACCAAACAGGTGGTTATGTGTTTCATAAAAAACAATCTTATATGCCAGTATGGTGTGCCGAGCAGAATCATCACTGACAATGGCTCGAATTTGAACAACAAGATGATGACTGAACTGTGCGTAGAATTCAAGATTGTCCATCACAATTCATCTCCATGCAGGCCAAAGATGAATGGAGATGTTGAAGCTGCTAATAAGAATATCAAGAAGATCATCCATAAAATGGTTGTCACTTATAAGGATTGGCATGAAATGCTCCCTATTGCTCTACATGGATATCGAACATCTGTTCGCACTTCAATAGGAGCAACCCCGTTTTCCCTAGTGTATGGAATGGAAGTTGTACTCCCTGTCGAGGTAGAGATTCCCTTGTTGCGTGTGATAATGGAAGCCAAGTTGACAGAGGTTGAATGGGTCCAGAACAGGTTTGACCAATTGAATTTGATTGAAGAGAAGAGAATGACAGCTTTGTGTCATGAGCAGTTATATCAGAAAAGAAAGAAGAAAGCATTTGATAAAAAGGTTAAACCTCGTGAATTAAGAGAAGGCGACCTCGTGCTCAGGAAGATCATGTCTTTCAACACTGATTCTAGGGGAAAGTGGACTCCCAATTTTGAAGGCCCGTATGTTGTCAAGAAAGCCTTCTCTAGTGGTGCATTAATTCTTGAAACTATGGCTGGTGAGGAGTTCCCACGTCCCATGAATGCTGATGCAGTCAAGAAATACTTCGCCTAAAGAAATAAAAGAACAACTCGCTAAGTTGAAAACCCAAAAGGGCAGCTTAGGCAAAAAGGAGCGTCTCGGTAGGCCGAAAACCCGAAAGGGCGGTCTAGGAAAAAATTAGAGACATAAACAGAATAAATTTCCCGCTAAGTTGAAAACCCGAAAGGGAAGCTTATGCAAAAGTTAGGGATTTTTCTTGGCAAGTAACTTAATCAGACAAGACTTGATCGTTGAAGCAACAATCTTCTCGAATCCTCACCATACTTCAACAAAAGCTGCTGCTCAGGATTTCAAAAGTTGTTAGGGGGGATAGTGGTCATTGTATCTCAATGTATCTTTTCCATCATGTATTACAATTTCCCAAACTTTGTAATCATCCATGGAGTCTCGCCATTTGTAGAATACCATTCTATTAATGAAATTCGAGATTTTGCCCAATTCTTTGTGTTCTTATTTTTATTTAGCTTGCAAAGACTTCATTTATTACTGATAATAACTTTTAAAGCAAGAAGATTAAAAAGCAAAATTGACTTTTCAAAAAAGAGATCTTTACAATTCAATTTACTTTGGGATTTGTGATGAAACGATGACAACAAAAATAGTGATCCCAAGAATGAACAAACTCTGGTTGTTTTAAGAAGATTTACTTCCTTCATGAAGGTTTTCTCAGGTCATTTTGCTGGTATATGCGTAATCTTTGTGCATTTCCCAGATAGTTAAATATGATATCAATGGGTGAAAGGTAAAATATTGAGTTTGTGATCCCATTATCCCCAGTCAGGTCTTGATTTTTTTTTTTGGGGTTGGCATATGTGATACGGTGGCAGAACTGACTGTTTTGAAAAATGCTGGTTTTACATTTTGCATTTGAGTTCGCAAAATGTCGCGGTAAGCAAGAGTCGCCACCGACTTTTATTTTACCCAACTGGAAAGGAAAAAAGCACATAAAATTCCTTTTTTGAGATTTTGAGTATGGGGGGTAGATTATAGAAAGGGAAGGTATTAGCACCCTTTCTATCCGTGGTTTTCCATGGGATCTTAGGTACTTGCTCATCATTTTAAAATTGCTTCTGTGTTTATTTGATTTAAAAAGTTTTGTTTTACTTCGATTTAACCCTTGCTTCTGTCTTCAAGAGTGTTACGAATTGTTTTAAAATTTTTGTTTGAAAAGAGTGTAAGTGTGGAAAAATTTTGTTTGTTTTGAGCAAGTACCTACTAGCATCTACCTACTCGAAAAAAGAATGTTTCTGTTCTTGCTTCCTTTAGACAGCGCTATCCCACTATTAATGAGTAGGTAGCACCGTCGTTGAAGTTGTAAAGGGTCAATTAGAAAGGGACGTACGATCACTAAAGCAATGTTAGGACGTCTTAGTAATAACTCTAATGTCTTAATATCGTATTCGAGGCAAAAATTCCGAGGCAACCTTTCCGAGGCAACTTTGATCTTTGAGACACAAGAGCGACCACTAAAATACCCTATACTCAATGATCGTTTACCGAAGGAAATCGAAGTGGAAGTATACCCTAGGAGTGCATATGTGCGAGTGATTCAATTTCAAGTTTATTATCTTTGCACATTTAGGGTTTGCTAACCGTTTTAAAGTTTACATACAATCTTGCCATGCATCCCTAATATTCATACATCTAACAGTTAGTATTTTGCGGAATTTAAAGTGCGGAAAGTAAAGCTATGCTATTACAAGGCTTCGGGTATTAATTATATAGCCAAAAACAACCCGTAAAACAAAACGATAAATGAACGAAAAAAGTCCTAGTTAATCTATCATCCCATGAGCAATTACATCAATATTGTAAAAAATATAAAGCGTGCACGATGAATTAAGAACGAGAAAAGTTAGGGTTTTGACCCCATCTAAACTAATTAAAGGAAAACTATTTTTTGGTTGTTTTGATTATTTTTAGGAAAATAAGGTTTGAATTAAATATGTACAAAATTACCAATTAAATTAAATTAAAGAAAATAATTTACATGACCTATTTTTGTATTTTGTTATTTTTAAGAAAAAGAAAATAGAATTTAAATTAAACTAAAACCCTAATTTTCTAATTATTTTTTAATTTATTTACAAAAGAATTTAAGTTACCCTAAAATTAAATAGACTAATTAAATTAATTTTTTATAATAAAAAAACCTAAATCTAATTGGATGAAAAATTATTTTTGTGATTTTGTGATTTGTTAATTTAATAAAAAATAATTTTGTGTTAATTAGAAAGAAAAAGGAAATAATTAAAGAAAATAAATAGAGAAATAAAAAAAAAATAAAGAAAATAAAGATTTGGGCCTGTTGTCATTGCTGGAGAGGTGGTGTGAATCTGGATTTTGGCCCAACAAAGCTGAGCCCAAGCTGACCACGTTGGATTAGGTGTAGCATTTGACTTGAGGTGCATCATGGACCTTTAGTTAGGAGCGTTGGATCTGGGTGAGAGTGCATCCAGTGGCTGGACGTTGAGGCACATGGTAGGCATCAGGATGAGAGATGCGCTGGATCTACCTGAAATATGTAACAAAATAACAAAATGCACACGACTGTGATCGAACCCAGGACGTGTGCATCAAAGGCGCGCTTCCTGACCAACTGGGCTGGCTTTGTTAGTTGTTCATATAATAAACATAAAACATAATATGAGAAAATAACAAAACACTAAATCCAAACGCGCGAATTTTCAAACGGACGAATGGTTGCTTGCCACGACATCTTTTTCTCCAAGGATCTGTTGTCTTAGATAAAAGACTTTTACCAATGGACATTTATCGTAGGTTTAAACCTGTGCATCTCAAAAATCATGTACAAGCACAATAAATTAATGGTGATGGTACCAATCCACTCGTCTCAATCTCACGAACATTATGGTACCCTAATCACGGCCCAATTTTGCCTAGGTTAAGAAACCCCAAAACGAGCTCGCAAACCCTAGTTATGGCATATGGCGATTCCTGCGCTGTAAATGCAATTAAACGGTACCAATAGCTTGCAAACAAGATGATGAACAAGAATATATGATTAGCATGTGTTTAGGATGTGTGAAACATTGAAAACGATTTTGAGTTTGAAGGCAAACCGTGTGAGTGATGTAGGACGATTCTGGGCGTTTCAAGCCTTGCAAATGATTGGGTTAGCTCCAGGAGACTGCCAGCAAGTGATTGGAAGCTTCAACACACCTTGAATTTGCCTATATAAGGATATCCGTCTCACACTTTTCATTGGAATTTTGAAGTTTTGCTCT
Organism: Vicia faba; assembly: GCA_948472305.1. Lineage (NCBI taxonomy): Eukaryota > Viridiplantae > Streptophyta > Magnoliopsida > Fabales > Fabaceae > Vicia > Vicia faba. The sequence continues at coordinate 1,141,219,869 of OX451740.1, read as the reverse complement.
CGTTCTTGGAGGCAGCTCTGCACGAAAATTCTTGTTTTTAGGATTCAATGATCTTCAGCATAAGTAGTGAATCATATTAGGTTAATTATTTTTGCCCATGATCTTGAGAATTCATGAATGGAATATTTTATCTTTAAGCCATATGAAATCTTTCCATAACCATGCAAATCATGCCCTTTTTCCTTGATTCGAATTTTGATTGATTAGGCCAACTTATTTGGATTTGATCTTCATCAAAATCAGATCTTCAAAACAAATCTTGGTATTTTTTATTATTTATTTGATTTAAAATGATTTTTAATAAATAAAAACCATAATAAAATAAATAAATGGAGCAAATAAGATGTGGTTGCTGCCTTGGGTCGTGGACCATGGTGGAAAGGTGGTGCAAGCTTAAAAAGTTGGGCCCATTTAGCAAAAAATGCATTTGTGAGCACATTTGACTTTTGGCAATTTTGCAAAAAGGGTCAACTTCACCAATGCATAACTTCCTCAATTTTGACTCTTTGAAGGTGTTCTTGGACTTTTTAGAAAGCTTGAGATGTACCCTAAGCAACCCTTTTGGTCTCATCTTAATTTGGTATTCCATGTTCATGTATGAAGCTTTGAAAAAAGGTGTTTTTGTTGACTTTTCAAAATGACATATAATGTCCAAATTCATAACTTCTTGTGAGTGAATATTTTGAACTTGGCAGATGAAGATTAATTGTAGGGAATTGAATCCTCTTCAAAATGAGCTTTGGATGGGTCATTTTTCATAATGTATGAGAAAGTTATGCTTGGTCAAAGTTGAGTTGAGTTTTCCTACAAAACCCTAATTTATCAACTTTTGGGTTTTGATGCATTATGAGCAATCCTTGATGAATCGTGATCAAACCTTGATCAAATGATGAATCATACTTCAGAATGAGAGTGTTGACAAAAAATCTTGAAGTTTGACTGTATGTGGGCCACCGTTGACTTTTGCCCTAACACAATCGAGTTTTAGGCTTTTGAGCAATTGACTGAGCAAACTTCCTCTGCAAGGCTTGAAACTTGACATAGATGATCTTGAGAACATATTAGGACAACGGTGAGCATTTGAGACCCTTTGGAATCAAGAATCTTGATGCAAACTGAACCCCTAATTTTTAAGGTAGACTGCCTTAGAAGAGAGTTTGCCTAGTCAACTCTTGAACTTCCTTGAACAATTTGAGGACCTCAGTTGAAATGTATTGAGAAAACATGGGAGGGAAAATTTTGGGGTACAACAACTTCCCCTGTTCAATCTTCTTAAACCTGAGGATGTAGATTGGCTTGACTGCCTTTCGTGATCCGGAGGTGGAAGATGATTGAACACTAGAGTGCCCAGAAATTTGCACTCGCATGCGGTGATATCTGTCTTGCGATGTTAGGAATGGGCTTATAGATGCCATTTGGGAGTTGAAGTCGGAAGATGGGCTTAAAGATGCCATCCGAAGGAGTGTCGATCGCATAAGAGATTCCTTAGCGAGAGCTTGCATACTTGTTGTTGAGGAGGATTCTTCTGGGGAATGTTGTTCTCTGTCTTGAGAAAAGTTGAATTTTAGGAGCTTCGGTCGTCCGTTATTCTACTGGGGAATAGTCTCTTGGTTGAAGAGATGAAGGTGAACTATTATCTGGTCGTGATCCAGGCTTCATAGTGATAAGATCGAGTGCTATTTGGTCGTAATCCAGGCTTTACAATGATCTACTGGGGAGATTAGATTAAACTTGCTATCCGGTTGTAATCCAGGCTTCGCAATTTCTCAATTCTTATCTGGTCGTAATCCAGTCTTCAGAAGTAATTAAGTTGTTATCTGGTCGCATCTGGGCTTCAAATTGACTTTAGGGCATACTAATATCCAGTCGACTCCGGGCTTCTTAGTAATTGTCCAGGGGAAACTGCTATTTGGTCAAAATCCAAGCTTCACAGTGTCTTGTATCGCTATCTGGTCATAATCCAGGCTTTACGATGTAATATACCATTATCTGGTCGAATCCAGGCTTCATGGTGTTCGGGGAAATCAAGGTATTATCTGGTCGAATCTGGGCTTCATAACTTGAATTAAAGATATACCACTATCTGGTCGTAATCCAGGCTTCATAGTATTCTTGGTTATTATCTGGTCGTAATCCAGGCTTCATAGCGTCTTGTATTGCTATCTGGTTGTAATCCAGGCTTCACAATAACTTTGTTAAGCGGTTATCCGGTCGACTCCGAGCTTCACGGCTTGTGTTTATAACGTACCACTATCTGGTCGTAATCCAGGCTTTGCGGTGTCTTTGTATTGCTATCTGGTTGTAATCCAGGCTTCACAATAACTTGTTGGGGATTTAGCTATTATCCGGTCGGATCTGGACTTCATAGCTTGTGATAAACCACTATCTGGTCGTAATCCAGGCTTCACAGTATTCTGATATTGTTATTCGGTCGTTCTCTGGGCTTCACAATATGATGGAGGAATCAAGATACTATTCGATCGTACCTGGGCTTCATAGCTTGAATTTCACGAGGATTTGATTGTATCTTTTCCTGAAATGTAAAGAGTTAGTCGTATGTAATGCCATGATGCATGACATGTATTGATAAATGATGTTCTCAAAATAAATGAGATTGTATTGTATGATACATATGTGTGTGCCATGATGTATGGAAATGTGATGTTTTCTAGCTTGGGAAAATAAATCTCGGACCGCTGTTGGAGAATAAAAGGAGCTTCCGCCCGCTGAGGATGACGAACGAAGATGATTTGAGAATATATTGGCAGGAGAATAATTCAGCTGGAGAATAAACTGGTGAAAGAATGACACTGTGGGGAAGAGAGATACTCTGTCAGAAGGTCCGCTGATTTGGAGAAATAATCTCAGTTGTGGATGAATTACCATTGCCGATGATAATGAACTCTGTCGGGGATGGAATTTATGTTTATGGAAGAAATAAACTCCACTGGGGATGGTCTTCCATTGTCGGTGATAGATGAACTCTGCTTGGGGAGAACTAACACCACTGTCTTTGGATATCTTTTAACTCTGCGGGGAGTGTATGTACATTCAGTCTTATTCTTCAGCTGGGTCTATCCCTGTACCTGGTGGATAGAGCAACTATAAGGTTTGGGACATTTCTTGTTTGCCCCTGTTCCTGAAATTACCGGTAATCGTCTTTTGTTTCTCATGAACATATTTATGAGCAGCAGTTATTGTCAAATGGATATATCAAAAATGAATCATTGGACGTTCTTGCAAAACAAAATAGGAAAAGAAAAACAATTTTGAAATTTATTGTAAAAATGAATTGTATTTATTTTGAAGTTGGCTTGTAATAGGCGTTTTTGTACAAGAGGATGACGTCCTAGTAAGAGAACGCCGCCGAAAGACAGAATTTATACAATTTTTGAAAAACAAAGAAAAACAGCTATGTGAATGATCCTATTGGGTTCCAACTCTGCTATTGTCTTTATGTCTTCGAGCATCTCATCACTTTGCTATTTGGTTGAAGGTAGATCATATTGATTGGTGTCGTCCGAGCTTGATAGTCGATACCGAAGTCTAGTCGCAAGATGATCCAATGAGACATAGTGTTACGCTTCAATCCCTAATTTTTGCCTAGACCTCCCTTTCAGGTTTTTAGTCCACCGGGATACCCTTTTTTGCCCAAGCCTCCTTTTCAGGTTTTCGACTTGCCGGGTGTACGGTTTTTTCATTTTCATCCCTTACTTTTGCCTGAACCCTTTTGGTTTGACAGGAAGCCCTAATTTTTGCCTAGGCCAGTCGACCTAGCGGGTCTTTGATTATGCGTAGTATTTTTTCACTATGTCTGCATTGACAGGGTGAGGAAGGTCGTCACCATCCATGGTGGTTAGAATCATAGCTCCTCCTCAGCAAATGTTCTTAACCACAAATGGCCCTTCGCATGTGGGGATTCATTTTCCCCTGGGATCACCTTGCGGCAGTATAATGCGTTTGATCACTAGATCCCCGACTTGATACTCTTGTCGTCTGAATTTCTTATTAAATGCCTTGATCATTCGCTTTTGGTACGTCTGACCATGACAAATAGCAGTAAGTCTCTTCTCATTGATTAAATTCAGCTGATCAAGCCGGGTCTAGATCCAGTCGTCCTCGCTCAAACCTGCATCCTTCATAATCCAAAGAGAGGGTATCTGGACTTCAATGGGTAAGACTGCCTCCATGCCATATACCAAAGAGTAGGGAGTTTCCCCTGTTGACGTCCGAGCCGAGGTGCGGTACCCATGAAGAGCAAACGGTAGCATCTCGTGCCAGTCTTTGTATGTCACCGTCATCTTTTGCACAATCCTCTTGATGTTCTTATTAGCCGCTTCGACAGCCCCATTCATCTTTGGTCGGTAAGGAGAAGAGTTGTGATGCCGTATCTTAAACTATTTGCACAGCTCGGTGATCATTGTATTTTTGAGATTTGTACCATTGTCCGTAATGATCCTCTCTGGTACACCATATCGACAGATTAGATTATGTCGGATGAACCGCGCCACGACGTTCTTGGTCACTGTGGAAAAAGAAGCTGCTTCAACCCACTTTGTGAAGTAATCAATTGCTACTAGAATGAAACGATGCTCGTTGGACGCAGTAGGTATGATCTCGCCAATCATATTGATCCCCCACATTGCGAAAGGCCAAGGAGCTGTTAAAACATTCAGAGGAACTGGAGGTACATGCACTTTATCAGCATAGACTTGGCATTTATGACAGGTCCGAGAATGCTGATAACAATCGGCTTCCATAGTAGACCAATAATATCTTGCCCATAGGATTTTCTTTGCCATGGGGTGTCCACTGGAATGAGTTCTGAAGGTACCTTCATGTAACTCTTCCATAATCCTTTCTGCTTCGTTCTTGTCCATACATCGCAATAAGGTTGAGTCATGGTTACGCTTGTAAAGGATACCATTACTGATGAAGAACTTCACCGCGAACCTCCTCAAGAACTTTTTATCATTGACAGATGCCCCCTCGGGGTACTCTTGAGCCTCAAGATACCTCTTTACCTCGTGCAACCAGGGTTTATCTGCTACCTCTTTAGTCTCGATGTCACAATAATGTGCGGGTTCTTCCAATCTCTCAATGGTAATCTGGGGAGCTTCATTTTCCCACCTGACCTTGAACATAGAAGACATGGTAGCTAGCGTGTCCGCTAACTGATTCTCCTTGTGATCGGTGGATCTGGAACTGGCTGTTTAACGCTGGTTCGCGAAATGTCGCGGAAGCAAGAGTCGCCACCGTCTTTTATTTTCTCCAAATGGAAAAGCACAGAAAAATTCCTTAAAGAGATTGCTCTCGGTTCGGGAGGTAGGTTATAGAAAGGGAAGGTGTTAGCACCCTTTCTATCCATGGTTATCCATGGGCTCTTAGATACTTGCTCATTTGTGTTTTCAAAAATGGTTTGTTTGCTTTTCAACTGTGGGTTTTAAAAAGAGTTTCTTTGAAAATTCCAGTTCGACTCTTGTATCGGTCCTCAAGAGTGTTTGAAAAATTGCTTTCGAAAGCTTTTTGAAAATGTGTTGGTGTGAAAAGTATTTTGTTTTGTTTTGAAATTTAGAGCAAGTATCTAGAGTCGTCTACCTACCCTAAGGAATTCGTCTGTGTAGATGTCCTTAAAGTAGTGCCATCCCACCATTGAGAGGTAGGTAGCACCACCGTTGGAGGTGTTCGGGTCAATTCGAGGTTGTAGGGACATGGTGATCACCAGAGCAATGGGAAGACACCTTAGAAGCTACCCTCATGCCAGGTTCCCGGATCATGAGGACTTACTAAGACATCCTCTGCTCGACGATCACCTTTCGAGGCAAGGCAACAATGAGGCGTACCCTAGGGGTGATGTGTGTGATTCGTGTGTCGTTTTCGTTTGCATTTATCTTGTCATGTTATTGGTGTTCTACGCTTGTTTTTATTTTTGTCCATACATTCTTTCATGCTTTGATTTAACAGTTAAAAATATTTGCGGGAAAGTAAAGATCTAAGCTATTACAAAAGCGCGGGTCCACATCGCCAAAATTAAACCAGGACCCGATTTGACATAAAAATAAAGAATTAAAGAAAATAAAAGGATTAAATGGTACGAGCAATTATTTACAAGGCCTTGGGAGAGATGCATAAATATTTAAACGAAATAAAATAAATATGCGAATTAATAAGAAATTAAGAACGAGGGCGTTGGACCCTTTTTTGCAAAATTAAATTAATGAAGAATTAATTAATTAAAAAGAAAGAAAGAACTTGTTTTTTGGTATTTTTTAGTATTTTAGGATTTAATATGAAAAAAGAATTAATTAAAATAAATACTAACCCTAATTCTAGTGGCTTTTAATTTATTAAGAAAATATTGAATTTTAACCTAAATTAACCCTAATTTTTATATACAAATTTAATTATGAAAATAAATAAAATAAATAATATTATTTATGAAAGAAAAATAAAAAGGATGAAAAATTATTAATTAAACCTAATTCTATGTTTCTTAGATTTTATTATGAAAAGAATTAAAATTACAACCTAATTTAAAACTAAATAATTATATACAATTTATTTATGAAAATACTAAAAATAAAATATTTATTGTTTTTTCTCTTTTTTCTGATTTTTTATGATATTTTGGGATTTTATGAAAATAATAATTAAATTAACAGAACTAATTAAAAAAATAATAATTGAAAATAAAGAAACAAAGAAAAATAAAAAAATAAAAAAATAATGAAAAGGGTTTGCAAACCTGGGGGTTCAGACCCCAAATAGGAGGTGAGGCCTTAGTAAATCTGGCCCATTTACCCTGGCCCTTTTTGACCTTTTCCAGGTAGCATGCTGCAGCGTTGACCATGGTTCATCCTATTCCTTGGATCTTGGCCTTTGATTGAGCTCCCTTGGACGCGTGTACGCTTGGTTATGAAGGTGTATCATGGAACAACAACATTAACCTGCATGTGATTGTTAATTGAAAAAAAACAAATGGAAAGAGTGAAGACCTGGGGCTCGAACCCAGGTCATGTACTTTACCAACCCTTATGCTTGCCAGTGGAGCCAGATGCGCGTGTTGTATATTAAATAAACTAAGAATAATATAATAAGAAGACAATGGTTAGTGGGAATCAGCGCGCGAAATTTAAACTAGCCTATCACATCTTGCCACGAATTTATCTTCTTCGTTGGATTTCCTGAAACAAATTAACAAACATTTAACGGGGGTTTTAAACCCCCTCAAAATATGCTGATTTCAATAATAGCGATTAGGCCAGGTGGCCTCAGAAATTTGGCGCGATGGTCCCAATCTATTCGTCCCAACCTGCTGATTTCGTTCATGGCATTGTTATGTCTCAATTTTATAGGAATGGAAAACGCTCAAATCAAAAACCTTGGAACCCTAGGTATCTCTAATGGCGAATCCTCATATAGGGCATGAAACTTTAATCAAACTGTGCAGTTAGTTTGTAAACATCATACTAAACACGAAAACAACAACAAAATATGTCAAAAATGCATGGATAATGGAAAACGATTTTGGAATTTTCTCTACCAATTTCAGTGATGACTTCGCGTTTTCTTGAGTATGGGGCTTAGTTTCTGATTGGAATATGTCCTATGATCCTTGAGGAAGCTAATGGAATAGGTTTTGAGACTTGAATCGCCTTGCAAAGGTGTTTTCAGATTTGAGATTTTTGAGAAAAAGTGTGAATTTGTGCCAGGGTTTTCTGAGCAGCTGCGTGTGTGTTTTCATTAGGGTTTCGTTCAGGCTTATGTAATGAATCAATTAGGTCAAGAAAATTGATCAAGATCTTCTGCATTCATGGCTTTGAAGATTTGATTTTCAAGCATTGTTTTTTCAATCTTTTCCATGCAATTTTGTACCAATTATGATCCAATCAAATTGATTCTTTCCAATCTTAACCATGCACGAAATATTGAAGGCATATCATGTATAAAAAGATTTGAAATAGTAGGTTAAATATTTTCCATGTATTTAATTTGATTTAAATGAATTATTATAAATAAAAATTCAAATAAATAAATAAAAAATGAAGAAATACTTCCCTTTGGGCCAAGTGGTCGTGCACATGCCATGGATGATGAATTATGGAAGAAAAATAGGCCCATTAGCAATTTTAGGTCATTTGAATCAATGTTGACTTTTCAAAATATCCAAAAATTTCCCAACTTCCACAAGGCATAACTTGCTCAATTTTTAAGCTTCGCTCATGTTCTTGGACATTTTGGAAAGGTCTTTGAGTCCTCTAACCAATGCCTTTGGTCCCATGTCATTTGGATTTACCAATCTCAAGTTATGGCCTTTGACTTAAAGTCCCTTTTTGTTGACTTTTGAAAATGACCTATAATGTTGAAATCGATAACTTTTTGTGAGAGCATTTCTTTGACTTGAAGTATGAAGATGAGATGTAGGAAATGTCTTTCTCTTCAAAATGAGCTTTGGATGGAATTTTTCTGATAATCCATGTGAAAGTTATGCCCTGGTCAATTTACAGTTGACTTTTTCAACTGTCCAAATAAGGAAACTTTTGCATTTTGATGATTTTTGAGCCAAGCTTTGAGAATCATGATCAAGCATTGATCAAATGATGTTTGTGGCTTCAAAATGATATGTTGACCAAAAATTTGAACTTTTGACTATCAAATGACCATTTTGCCCCTACAGTTGACTGTAGTGCAATTAGGGTTTTTGACTGTGCAGTTTTGTGCTGAATGTCTTGAAGCTTGATATGAGGATGCTTGACCATATTTGTAGGCATGTGAGACTTGATTGGACCTTTGGAAACTTTATTTTCTTGATCAGAACACAAACCCTAATTTTGACTGCTTAGGAGGCTCTTGCACTGTGCAATCCTTGGGGAACTTTGAAGCTTGGCTTGGCAATTTCTTGAAGAATATGGGAGGGCAAATTTTGGGGTACAACAGTTGCCCCTGTTCAATCTTCTTAGACCTGAGGATGCAGATTGGCTGACGTGCCTTTCGTAATCCGAGGGTAGAAGATGATTGAACACTAGAGTGCCCAGAAATTTGCGCTCACATAGTAGCAGTGTGATGCATGGAATAGGCTTATAGATGCCATTTAGAGGTTGATGAATAGGATGATGGGCTTATAGATGCCATCTGGATGTTGATCGCATAAGAGATTCCTTAGCGAGGACCTGTATACCTGCAAAAGAAAAGTGAGTACCTGACATGTTGCAGGAGCTGGTTTTAAGGTGCTTGGTATAAATGTGTCCTGACTGGTTACAAGAGCTGGATCTGGAGCTTCAAAAGATGATGAGTGAACCATGGATGGTTACTACCTTAGCATGAACGGTAAGAGAACCTTGGGTGACTTTAACCTCAACAATGCTCGTTGAGAAAATCTTGGTGGGAATTATTATCTTCGCAGTATCGGGAAGAGAACCAAAGGAAATTATAATCTGAAAGGGAATCACATCTCTCGCACCGTCGGGGAGAGGACCAAAGGAAATTATAACCTGAAAGGGAATTACATCTCACACATGATCGGGGAGAGGACCATAGGAAATTATAACCTACAAGGGAATTACATCTCACGCACCGTCGGGGAGAGAACCATAGGAAATTATAACCTGAAAGGGAATTACATCTCACGCACCGTCGGGGAGAGGACCATAGGAAATTATAACCTGAAAGGGAATTACATCTCACGCACCGTCGGGGAGAGAACCATAGGAAATTATAACCTGAAAGGGAATTACATCTCACGCACCGTCGGGGAGAGAACCATAGGAAATTATAACCTGAAAGGGAATTACATCTCATGCACCGTTGGGGAGAGAACCATAGGAAATTATAACCTAAAAGGGAATTACATCTCACGCACCGTCGGGGAGAGAACCATAGGAAATTATAACCTAAAAGGGAATTACATCTCACGCACCATCGGGGAGAGAACCATAGGAAATTATAACCTGAAAGGGAATTACATCTCACGCACCATCGGGGAGAGAACCATAGGAAATTATAACCTAAAAGGGAATTACATCTCACGCACCGTCGGGGAGAGAACCATAGGAAATTATAACCTAAAAGGGAATTCCATCTCACGCACCGTCGGGGAGAGAACCATAGGAGATTATAACCTGATAACTTCTACTGAGTCTTCATCAGAAAAATCTGTTGGGAGTCGATTTAGCTGGACTAGAGAAGGCCTTGGACTGGATAAGAAATCTTTGGAGTCGATTAACTGAACCGGTCTAGGTCTTGAAATATGATGGAGAATTTAGCTGAATCTTTCCTGAAAGGTAAAGGTCAGTCATATGCAATGCATGATATGGATCAAGCAATGATGTTCTCAACATAAATGAGATTTGTATGATATGATGCGTCTATGCATGCTATAATGATGTATGGGATGTTTATGTATGTATGTTTTCGTCTAGGAAAGTAGATCCTTGACGGGTGCCGGGAAGTCATATCCTGGGCTGATATTGAAGAATAAGCTTTCGCTTCCGCTGGGGATGATAACTGCAAGAATACTGGTAAGAGAAGATGACTCCGTTGAGGAATAAACTTGACAAAATGGAAGATTCTGCGGGGAGAAAAATACTCTAGCGACCATGCTGGGGAGTGATACTGTGTGGGGAGAGAGATGCTTTTGCTGAATTATGATAGCAACTTGCTGAGGATATCTTTGCTGTATCGGAAGTGTTGATAGACTTCGCTGGGGATAAAGAGACTTCGTCGACGACGATCTTTCCATGGCTTTTGGCTGAGGATAACCCAGTTATATCCTGTTAAGGAAATAACTCTTTGAATAAAGCCGGGCGACGCGTTCGTGCTCTTCGAGGGATAAGCTTCCAGAATCTACTGGGGATAAGCTTATTGCTTGGGGGTATGAATTCCAATTTTCCTGGGGGAATAGATTGGACCTTCCTGGGGAAGTTTTGATATGCTGGGGAAGTGATTCCTTTGAATGTTGAGACGCCGCCGGGGAACAATCTTTAGGTCAAGACTGCCGGGGATGCTTGTTAAGAATATGTATATTGCTGCTGGGGAAGGTTGAGATTTACTGGAGGATACTCAACTTCCTTGAGATTTGATAACTCTGCTTGGAGAAGAGTGCACTGACTTGTTGGCTTACTCTCTGGGGAGTCAAGATATACTGGTTATGTTCTTTAGCTGAACCTACCTTGGTACCTTGGAGGACGGAACAATTAGATTGCTTAGACGACTCTTTATTGCCCCTGTTTCTAGTGTCACCTGTAATTAATCCTTTGTTTCGTATGCAAATATTCATGAGTTAGCAAATTATTGTCAATGCATATATCACAAATTGAACCTTGGACGTTCTTCGCAAAACAAAACAGAAAAAGAAAAACAATTGGCACATTTAACTGAAAAGTATATTTGTATTGATTTTGAATGGCCTGAAAATAGGCGTTTTGTGTACAAGAGGCTGACGTCCTAGTAAGAGAACGTCGCCGAACAAAAGAGTTTATACAAATTTTGTACAAAAGAAAATAAAACAGCTGTGTGAAATATGAATGATCCCACTGGGTTTCAACTCTGCTATTGCCTTTATAACTCCGAGAGTCTCATCACTTGATGACCTTGGTTGAAGGTGAAGCTGACTGATCGATGCCGTCTGAACTTGATATGGATACCGGATTCTGGATGCAAAGTGATCCAATGAGACATAATATTACGCTTGTATCCCTAATTTTTGCCTGGACCGCCCTTTCGGGTTTTCAGTCCACCGGGATACCCATTTTTGCCCAAGCCGCCTTTTCAAGTTTTCGACTTGCCAGGTGTACAGATTTTTTCATTTTCATCCCTTCATTTTGCCCGAACCCTTTTGGTTCGCCGGGAAGCCCTAATTTTTGCCTAGGCATGTCAGCCTAGCGGGTCTTTTTTCATGCGTAGTATCTTTTTACTATGTCTGCATTGGCGGGGTGTGGAAGGTCGTCACCATCCATGTTGGTCAATATCATTGCTCCTCCTGAGAACACATGTTTGACCGCAAATGGCCCTTCGTACGTAGGGGTCCATTTGCCCCTTGGATCACTCTGAAGAAGGATGATTCGCTTGATTACCAGGTCCCCAACTTGATATTCCTGTGGTCTGACCTTTTTGTTAAATGCCCTGATCATTCGTTTCTGATATGTCTGACCATGACAGATAGCAGCAAGTCTCTTTTCATCAATGAGGTTGAGCTGATCAAGTCGTGTCTGGATCCAATCATCTTCGTTCAGATTTGCATCCTTCATTATCCGGAGAGAGGGTATTTGCACTTCGATCAGTAAGACTGCCTCCATACCATAAACCAGAGAGAAAGGAGTTGCCCCGGTTGACGTCCTAGCTGAGGTACGGTATCCATGTAGAGCGAACGGTAACATCTCGTGCCAATCTTTGTAGGTCACTGTCATCTTCTGCACGATTTTCTTGATGTTCTTATTTGCTGCTTCTACAGCCCCATTCATCTTCGGTCTGTAAGGAGAAGAATTGTGGTGTTGTATCTTGAACTGCTCGCAGAGCTCAGCGATCATCTTGTTATTCAGATTGGTACCGTTGTCTGTAATTATTCTCTCTGGGACGCCGTACCGACAGATCAGATTATGCCGAATGAACCGTGCCACCACAGTCTTGGTTACCGTAGCATAGGAAGCTGCTTCGACCCACTTTGTAAAGTAATCAATCACTACCAGGATGAAGCGATGCCCATTAGATGCCGTAGGTTTAATCTCGCCGATCATGTCTATGCCCCACATTGCAAACGGCCAAGGCGCAGTCAGAACATTCAGGGGAGCTGGAGGAACATGCACCTTGTCTGCGTAAATCTGGCACTTATGGCATGTCCTGGAATGTTGGTAGCAGTCAGCTTCCATTGTGGACCAGTAATATCCTGCCCAAAGGATCTTCTTAGCCATTGTATGCCCACTGGAATGTGTACCAAAGGTCCCTTCATGTAGCTCTTCCATGATCCTTTCTGCTTCAGTCTTATCCACACAACGCAGTAAGGTTGAATCATGGTTTCGCTTGTACAAGATGCCGTTGCTAAGGAAGAACTTTGCTGCGAATCTCCTCAAGAACTTCTTATCATTGATAGAGGCACCTTCAGGGTATTCCTGAGCTTCCAGATATCTCTTTACTTCATGGTACCAAGGCTTCTCAGTCACCCATTCAGTCTCGAGGTCACAACAGTATGCCGGTTCGTCCAGTTTCCAGATGATGATCCGGGGAGCCTCATTATCCCATTTGACCTTGAACATAGAAGACATTGTGGCTAACGCGTCCGCCAGCTAATTCTCTTCTCTCGGAAAGTGTTCAAAGGTTATTTCTGTGAAGTGGGGGATCAAGGTCAATACACATTTTATGTAAGGAATCAGGTTTGGATGTTTCGTATCCCACTCTCCTTTGATCTGATTGATCACAAGATCGGAATCTCCGAAGACATTTAGAAACCTGATCCTTAGGTCAATCGCAGCTTGAAGACCCATGATGCACGCCTCATACTCCGCCATGTTGTTGGTACAATTGAAACATAGCCGGGCAGTGAGTGGAGTATGAGTGCCTTGAGGAGATATGATTATGGCGCCGATACCGTTTCCCCAAAGCATTGGATGCTCCATCAAAGTGCATAGACCATCGGGATCCTGGCTCAGGTCCTTCATCCGGTCCAGGTACTTCACAATCAGTTACAATCATGATGCTTTCATCCGGAAACTCGAAGTTCATTGATTGATAGTCATCTACGGCCTGATGTGCCAAGTGGTCTGCCAATACACTTCCCTTGATGGCTTTCTGGGTTGTATACTGAATGTCGTATTCCGTCAAGATCATTTGCCATCTTGCAATTCTCCCAGACAGAGCAGGCTTTTCGAATATGTATTTTATAGGATCCATCTTTGAGATCAACAAGGTGGTATGAGTCAGCATATACTGTCTCAGCCGGCGAGCAGCCCATACCAAAGCGCAGCAAGTTTTCTCAAGCAGTGAGTATCGGGTCTCACAGTCGGTAAACTTTTTGCTAAGGTAATAAATGGCGTGCTCTTTTCGGTCAGACTCGTCATGCTGCCCCAGCACAAACCCCATTGAGTTGTCAAGCACTGTTAGATATAGTATCAGAGGTCTCCCTTTAACCGGTGGCATAAGGATGGGTGGTTCTTGGAGATACTCTTTGATTCTTTCAAAAGCAGCCTGACATTCATCATTCCAACGTACTACCTGATCTTTCTTCAGCAGCTTGAAGATTGGCTCACAAGTAGCAGTCAGATGTGAGATGAACCGAGCAATGTAATTCAGGCGTCCTAAAAAGCCTCTGACCTCTTTCTCTGTCCTGGGAACTGGCATCTCTTGAATAGCCTTGACCTTAGCAGGGTCCACTTGAATTCCCTTGTCACTTACAACGAAGCCTAGCAATTTCCCAGATCTTACCCCGAAGGTGCACTTGTTCGGGTTCAATCTCAGCTTGTAAAGTTTCAACCGGTCAAACAACTTCTGCAGATGATCTAGGTGTTCTTCCTCAGTCTGGGACCTTGCGATCATGTCGTCAACATACACTTCTATCTCATGATGGATCGTGTCATGAAATAAAGCAACCATGGCACGTTGGTAGGTTGCCCCAGCGTTCTTTAGTCCAAAAGGCATGACCTTGTAACAGAAGGTGCCCCACTGAGTAACAAAGGTAGTCTTTTCCATGTCTTCAGGTGCCATCTTGATCTGATTGTAACCTGAGAAACCATCCATGAAAGAGAACACTTTATGCTGAGCTGTATTATCAACAAGAACATCAATGTGAGGTAAGGGGAAGTCATCCTTGGGGATGGCCCTGTTCAGATCCCTGTAGTCGACACACATTCTGACCTTACCGTCCTTCTTAGGTACCGGCACCACATTAGCAACCCACTGAGGGTAAGAAGTCACTGCAAGGAACCCGGCATCAAACTGCTTCATAACCTCGGCTTTAATCTTCTCAGACATCTCTGGACGCATCCGACGGACCTTTTGCTTAACTGGAGGGCAGTCGTCCTTAGTCGGTAAGTGATGGACCACAATATCGGTATCCAACCCGGGCATGTCTTCGTAGGACCAGGCAAAGATCTCCATATAATCATGTAACATCTTAGTCAACCGTTGCTTCACGCTGAGCTCTAGGTTGGCACCAATCTTTACCTCTTTCCTGTCTGCCTCTGTACCCAGGTTTATTGTTTCCACTGGCTCTTCATGGGGTTGAATTGCCCTCTCTTCCTGAAGTAACCGTCTTGCAAGCTCACCAGGTACTTCACAATCATCTTCACCTTCGTCTTCGGCTAAGTTGATCGGATTTTCGAAATCATAACTGGCAGTAGCAGAGTCGTTACCAGTAAGATCCAGAGTGGATTGAAACCTGTATGAGAGAGTGTGTGTGTAAATACAACTATTTTGAAAAAATATGTAAAGGAAAGAAAGACAGAAAAGGAGCACAAGATTTGCAATGCGAGAAAACGTCTAAGATTTTCATTCATGATATATGAAATGACAGTTTATATGCCCTCACAAATGACACCACGGTACCTCGGGTAAGACACCGGGCCGAAGAGTTTATTATTGTTTATTACAAATACCAAAAACATAGGAATTCATTACTTAGTAACAAGAGAAACAAATAGATTGTCCTTTGCACTCCAATTGTTAAGTCCACTGTCGGTTGCGGGTAGATCCAGCTATCAAACTCAGCTTCATCCACTTCGTCTTCGTCCCCAATAGCATTCACTCCATGAGCAGGCAGGGGAGCTGTCACTACATTAGGCTTCTCAGATGCCTCAAACTGTACCTCCTTGGCGTCAATAAGGTCCTGCAGCTTGCTCCTTAATGCCCAACAGTCATCAGTAGAATGCCCCGGGCTATCTGAATGGTAAGCACAACGAGCGTTCGGGTTGTACTTAGGAGATGCAGTATTTGGGAACTTTGGCGCCTCTCTGACAGTCACTAAATTGGTGGATAGCAACTGTGGCAGGATCTGCGATAGGGTCATGCTTAACCGGGTGAACTCTCTCCGGGGTCTTTCAGCCCTTTGAGGATTGGTCGGCCGAGGAGCGGCAGCAGGCTTAGCAATCATTACCGCACTGACAGATTGGCGGCGCTCAGGTCTCTCTGATCTCTTGGAACCATACACGGCACTAGCCTCCTTATTGAAGGGTTTCTTCTCAGCACTAGACGATGCACCCTTCGGAATTTTTCCAGACTTTAACCCAGCTTCAATTCTCTCTCCGGTCAGAATTAGATCAGTGAACCCTGCAGACGAATTCCCGATGAGATGGTTGAAAAATGGCCCAGATAGGGTCCCCAAGAACATGTCTACCAACTCCCGATCAGTTAACGGAGGCTGCACCCTGCCAGCCAGGTCTCTCCACTTCTGAGCGTACTCCTTAAAACCTTCACTTGACCCTAACGACATACCCTGGAGTTGGGTACGTGTAGGGGCAAGGTCGGCATTATATTGATACTGCTTATAGAAAGCAGTAGCCAACTCCTCCCAGTTACGAACCTTGGTCCCATCCAGCTGATAGAACCATTCGAGATGAGTCCCTGAAAGACTCTCCTGGAAGAAGTGGATCCACAAATTCTTATCCACAGAGTACGGTTGAATTTTCCGAACATAGGACCTGAGATGTAGCTTGGGACAAGACGCCCCGTCATATTTAGAAAAGGATGGTGCTTTGAACTTCCGAGGAATGACTACACCAGTTGACAAACCCAGATCTCCAAAATCCAGCCCAGGTACCTGTTGGATTTCCATAGCATTCAACCTATCCTCCAGTTGCTTGTATCTGTCTTCTGCAGGAGGGTACTGCTCTTCATCAAAATCAGTCTCGTTGTCGGAGACTACCGGACTAGGAACCCTTGCTTCTGCCTGAGGAGTACTCTTGCCAACAGAAGAACCAGCCTCTTCCTGTTGCAAGGTATTGCCAAACCTTCGGCCCGAGTTGAACAGAACAGTCCTTCTCTTCTTCTTCTTCTCCTTCTTCAGGAGCATAGCCTTCAACTCTTCTTGGCCTTGAGCCAGACCCTTGATTAATTCCTGGAATTGCGCATTCTGCGCCTGAAGAGCCTTGATGGATGTCTCAGTTGAGGAAGAGTCAGGATTCATGATGCTGAAATAAACAGTGGAGAACTGTAAGCAACCTGAAAAGAGGAAAAACCTGCTATGCACATGATGAATGAGATGTGTTTATGCAATGCATTCAAGGGTTCGAAAGTTCAAATTTGTTGTAGACAAAAAGGAACACACGTTATTATTAAGGAAACAATTGTTTTAGTACATCAAAGCCTCACGGGCAAAATAATACAAAAGTAAATCAATCCCAAAATACACTGCGCATCCTCTTTGGAGCTATGTAAGTGTTGAGATTCCTCTCCTCATGCAACAGGCGGGTGAGCTCCAAGACCTTCTTTTCACTGGCATGTAGACTAGTCTCAAGAGAATTCCATTCTTCCTTAAGCTGGATCCAGCTCTTCTGCATCTCTTCCCAGGATGTGGGCATATCAGGGTGCTGAATAGTGTAGGACACTTCTCCTTCCAAGACTGGTTCTTTGATCACAGGGAGCATATGGGGATAGGGCATCACTAACTTCTGGGAGCGGGCGCGTACCCACTTGAGATAAGGTTCCAATGGGATGGAGTTCCTGTGCCCCAGTGTCTTGCTGTCTATCCTACTGGGCATCCTCCAAGCTCTGATAAATCTCTGGCGAAGTCCTTGAGTATCATTGTCGAAGTCAAAAACTATGTCAGGAATTAACATGTCATGAGGACCATCCCTCCGAGCATAACCAAACTGCCTCCAAGCCAGGCATGGGCTGTAAGTAATACCTCCTCTGATTCCAAGTAAAGGAACATTAGGGTACTCCCCGCAACGATCAATGATAGTGACATCTTCTCTGGACCGAGGGCACCAATGTATATCTGCATGTGTAAGAGTCATCAACCGTTGTGACCATCTCAAACCCCGCTCATTCTTCAAAACTGATTGTGGAAGGTGCGAAATAAACAACCTTCCCAGGAGAGGAGTGCAACACATAAGGACGCCCCTTTTTCTCATGGTTCGAGTGTAACATGAGTGAAGGATATCCCCCAGCAACGTAGGTATAGGATTCCGGGACATAAAGATCTGGACAGCACTGATATCAATAAGCTGATCTGGGTTAGGGAACAACACCAAACCATAGACAAGGAGGGCCACAACTTCTTCAAAAGCTTGCAAGTCAAAGGAGTTCCAACATTCATGGGCCTTTTCAAACAGAAACCTGGCTAAGAACCCTTTGATACCACTTCTAACTTCCCAATGTCCCTTAAGGTCAGATGACTGTAGGTGCAAGGCTTTAGCAATCTCTTCAAGCTTAGGTTCCTTTTCTGTACCATTGAAGGGTAGCTGATCAAGGATAGGGATCTTCAGGAGCCGGGAGAACTCCTCCAATGTAGGTACCAACTGATAATCCAAGAAGGTGAAACAGTGATGCAGAGGGTCAAAGAACTGGAACAGGACCTTTATCATATCTTCCTCAATGTTGGTGTTGACCAAGCTGATGAGGCTTCCATGTCTTTCACTGAACGAAGAGTTCTCGGGAATCCTGGATATAAGCTCCTTAAGCTGAGGAGGGATCCTTACAAGACTGACTTGAATTGTCTTTCTACGAACAGTTTCCATGTCCTACAAAACAAGAACAAAGATGAAAATTCGAACCCCTGAAATGGTTAGTCAATGCATATGATACTGGATGATGTCATGATGCTATGATTAAACACACCACAGATATTTACAAAGACAAACATGTAAGGCACACAAGGCACACAAGACAAGCCCTTAGGGTTTAAGGCCAGCATGGGGTCTGCGTAGTACCCTCTTGAAGTTGGTGGGCTCAACCTGTCCTAATCAAAAGTAATCGGGTTCTAAGGGTCCCAATATCACGGGATTGCTTTCATTGTTCATCGTTTCGATTTAGCCACTGAACTGGCGACCGAAATATTCCAGGAAAGCAACCCTCAATTGAGTGTAGTATCGAGTATCAACCAACCTCGGACTGCACCAAAGTCAGTTATCTCACTACCCTAAAGAGGCCAAGATAGTTCAATTAAGGTTCCTAAGGTCTGTTGATGCTTCATGACACCACGCGGAGGCCCCGTACTCTCCTTGACTGAACTCAAGGGTTACCGGTACACACCAAAGTGCCACATCAACGTAGCAGACTGTTTCAACCATGTCGGTATATCCCGCACAGTTCCCTCACAGTCTTGTTGCTACTTTCTAAGAAGGTATCCCCCAGATCCGGGTTAGGATCTATAGAACTCCCAAGCAACCCACAATTTAAAGCACACAAGGAAAACAATTGAAAACACAGTTATGAACTAGCCCTAAGGTACACCTCACTTTAAGTTTGGTCCCCAGCAGAGTCGCCAGTTCTGTGATCGGTGGATCTGGAACTGACTGTTTAACGCTGGTTCGCGAAATGTCGCGGAAGCAAGAGTCGCCACCGTCTTTTATTTTCTCCAAATGGAAAGGACAAAAGCACAGAAAAATTCCTTAAAGAGATTTCTCTCGGTTCGGGAGGTAGGTTATAGAAAGGGAAGGTGTTAGCACCCTTTCTATCCATGGTTATCCATGGGCTCTTAGATACTTGCTCATTTGTGTTTTCAAAAATGGTTTGTTTGCTTTTCAACTGTGGGTTTTAAAAAGAGTTTCTTTGAAAATTCCAGTTCGACTCTTGTATCGGTCCTCAAGAGTGTTTGAAAAATTGCTTTCGAAAGCTTTTTGAAAATGTGTTGGTGTGAAAAGTATTTTGTTTTGTTTTGAAATTTAGAGCAAGTATCTAGAGTCGTCTACCTACCCTAAGGAATTCGTCTGTGTAGATGTCCTTAAAGTAGTGCCATCCCACCATTGAGAGGTAGGTAGCACCACCGTTGGAGGTGTTCGGGTCAATTCGAGGTTGTAGGGACATGGTGATCACCAGAGCAATGGGAAGACACCTTAGAAGCTACCCTCATGCCAGGTTCCCGGATCATGAGGACTTACTAAGACATCCTCTGCTCGACGATCACCTTTCGAGGCAAGGCAACAATGAGGCGTACCCTAGGGGTGGTGTGTGTGATTCGTGTGTCGTTTTCGTTTGCATTTATCTTGTCATGTTATTGGTGTTCTACGCTTGTTTTTATTTTTGTCCATACATTCTTTCATGCTTTGATTTAACAGTTAAAAATATTTGCGGGAAAGTAAAGATCTAAGCTATTACAAAAGCGCGGGTCCACATCGCCAAAATTAAACCAGGACCCGATTTGACATAAAAATAAAGAATTAAAGAAAATAAAAGGATTAAATGGTACGAGCAATTATTTACAAGGCCTTGGGAGAGATACATAAATATTTAAACGAAATAAAATAAATATGCGAATTAATAAGAAATTAAGAACGAGGGCGTTGGACCCTTTTTTGCAAAATTAAATTAATGAAGAATTAATTAATTAAAAAGAAAGAAAGAACTTGTTTTTTTGGTATTTTTTAGTATTTTAGGATTTAATATGAAAAAAGAATTAATTAAAATAAATACTAACCCTAATTCTAGTGGCTTTTAATTTATTAAGAAAATATTGAATTTTAACCTAAATTAACCCTAATTTTTATATACAAATTTAATTATGAAAATAAATAAAATAAATAATATTATTTATGAAAGAAAAATAAAAAGGATGAAAAATTATTAATTAAACCTAATTCTATGTTTCTTAGATTTTATTATGAAAAGAATTAAAATTACAACCTAATTTAAAACTAAATAATTATATACAATTTATTTATGAAAATACTAAAAATAAAATATTTATTGTTTTTTCTCTTTTTTCTGATTTTTTATGATATTTTGGGATTTTATGAAAATAATAATTAAATTAACAGAACTAATTAAAAAAATAATAATTGAAAATAAAGAAACAAAGAAAAATAAAAAAATAAAAAAATAATGAAAAGGGTTTGCAAACCTGGGGGTTCAGACCCCAAATAGGAGGTGAGGCCTTAGTAAATCTGGCCCATTTACCCTGGCCCTTTTTGACCTTTTCCAGGTAGCATGCTGCAGCGTTGACCATGGTTCATCCTATTCCTTGGATCTTGGCCTTTGATTGAGCTCCCTTGAACGCGTGTACGCTTGGTTATGAAGGTGTATCATGGAACAACAACATTAACCTGCATGTGATTGTTAATTGAAAAAAAACAAATGGAAAGAGTGAAGACCTGGGGCTCGAACCCAGGTCATGTACTTTACCAACCCTTATGCTTGCCAGTGGAGCCAGATGCGCGTGTTGTATATTAAATAAACTAAGAATAATATAATAAGAAGACAATGGTTAGTGGGAATCAGCGCGCGAAATTTAAACTAGCCTATCACATCTTGCCACGAATTCATCTTCTTCGTTGGATTTCCTGAAACAAATTAACAAACATTTAACGGGGGTTTTAAACCCCCTCAAAATATGCTGATTTCAATAATAGCGATTAGGCCAGGTGGCCTCAGAAATTTGGCGCGATGGTCCCAATCTATTCGTCCCAACCTGCTGATTTCGTTCATGGCATTGTTATGTCTCAATTTTATAGGAATGGAAAACGCCCAAATCAAAAACCTTGGAACCCTAGGTATCTCTAATGGCGAATCCTCATATAGGGCATGAAACTTTAATCAAACTGTGCAGTTAGTTTGTAAACATCATACTAAACACGAAAACAACAACAAAATATGTCAAAAATGCATGGATAATGGAAAACGATTTTGGAATTTTCTCTACCAATTTCAGTGATGACTTCGCGTTTTCTTGAGTATGGGGCTTAGTTTCTGATTGGAATATGTCCTATGATCCTTGAGGAAGCTAATGGAATAGGTTTTGAGACTTGAATCGCCTTGCAAAGGTGTTTTCAGATTTGAGATTTTTGAGAAAAAGTGTGAATTTGTGCCAGGGTTTTCTGAGCAGCTGCGTGTGTGTTTTCATTAGGGTTTCGTTCAGGCTTATGTAATGAATCAATTAGGTCAAGAAAATTGATCAAGATCTTCTGCATTCATGGCTTTGAAGATTTGATTTTCAAGCATTGTTTTTTCAATCTTTTCCATGCAATTTTGTACCAATTATGATCCAATCAAATTGATTCTTTCCAATCTTAACCATGCACGAAATATTGAAGGCATATCATGTATAAAAAGATTTGAAATAGTAGGTTAAATATTTTCCATGTATTTAATTTGATTTAAATGAATTATTATAAATAAAAATTCAAATAAATAAATAAAAAATGAAGAAATACTTCCCTTTGGGCCAAGTGGTCGTGCACATGCCATGGATGATGAATTATGGAAGAAAAATAGGCCCATTAGCAATTTTAGGTCATTTGAATCAATGTTGACTTTTCAAAATATCCAAAAATTTCCCAACTTCCACAAGGCATAACTTGCTCAATTTTTAAGCTTTGCTCATGTTCTTGGACATTTTGGAAAGGTCTTTGAGTCCTCTAACCAATGCCTTTGGTCCCATGTCATTTTGATTTACCAATCTCACGTTATGGCCTTTGACTTAAAGTCCCTTTTTGTTGACTTTTGAAAATGACCTAAAATGTTGAAATTGATAACTTTTTGTGAGAGCATTTCTTGGACTTGAAGTATGAAGATGAGTTGTAGGAAATGTCTTTCTCTTCAAAATGAGCTTTGGATGGAATTTTTATGATAATCCATGTGAAAGTTATGCCCTGGTCAATTTACAGTTGACTTTTTCAGCTGTCCAAATAAGGAAACTTTTGCATTTTGATGATTTTTGAGCCAAGCTTTGAGAATCATGATCAAGCATTGATCAAATGATGTTTGTGGCTTCAAAATGATATGTTGACCAAAAATTTGAACTTTTGACTGTCAAATGACCATTTTGCCCCTACAGTTGACTGTAGTGCAATTAGGGTTTTTGACTGTGCAGTTTTGTGCTGAATGTCTTGAAGCTTGATATGAGGATGCTTGACCATATTTGTAGGCATGTGAGACTTGATTGGACCTTTGGAAACTTCATTTTCTTGATCAGAACACAAACCCTAATTTTGACTGCTTAGGAGGCTCTTGCACTGTGCAATCCTTGGGGAACTTTGAAGCTTGGCTTGGCAATTTCTTGAAGAATATGGGAGGGCAAATTTTGGGGTACAACACTCCTCTCTAGGGAAATGTTCAAAGGTTATCTCCTCGAAGTGTGGAAGCAACATCAGTGCATACTCATTGTAAGGAATAAGATTTGGGTGTTTCGTATCCCACTCGCCTTTAATTTGACTGATTACTAGAGCAGAATCTCCGAACACACTCAAGAACTTAATCCTTAGGTCAATAGCTGCTCGAAGGCCCATGATGCATGCTTCATACTCCGCCATGTTGTTGGTGCAGTTAAAACATAGTCGGGCGGTGAACGGAGTATGACAGCCTTCAGGAGATATGATCACGGCGCCAATGCCATTACCCAACGTGTTCGAGGCTCCGTCAAAATACATAGACCATCGGGATCCTTCCTCAGGTCCTTCATCCGGTCCAGGTTCTTCACAGTCGGTCACCAACATGATGTTCTCATCCGGGAACTCGAAATTCATATACCAGTAATCATCCACGGCCTGATGCGCCAAATGATCTGTCAACACACTTCCCTTGATTGCTTTCTGGGTTGTGTATTGGATATCATACTCAGTTAAGATCATCTGCCATCTTGCTATTCGTCCGGACAAGTAAGGCTTTTCGAAGATATACTTAATTGGGTCCATCTTTGATATCAATAGGGTAGTATGGGTTAACATATACTGTCTCAGCCGGCGAGTAGCCCATGCCAAAACGCAGCAAGTTTTCTCGAGCAACGAGTATCGGGTCTCGCAGTCGGTAAACTTTTTTCTAAGGTAGTAAATAGCATGCTCTTTTCGGCCAGACTCGTCATGCTGCCCCAACACGCACCCCATTGAGTTGTCCAGCACTGTCAAGTATAAGATCAAAGGTCTTCCTTCAACTGGAGGCACCAGAATTGGTGGCTCTTGGAGATATTCTTTGATCCTTTCGAAGGCGGCCTGGCACTCATCATTCCACTTTACCACCTGATCTTTCTTCAGCAGCTTGAAGATCGGCTCACAAGTAGCATCCAGATGTGAAATGAATCGGGCAATGTAATTCAGACGTCCCAAAAAGCCTCTAACTTATTTTTCTGTGCGGGGAGCCGACATCTCCTGTATAGCCTTCACCTTTGCAGGATCCACCAGAATACCTTTATCACTAACGAAGCCCAACAGCTTACCAGATCTTACCCCGAAGGTGCACTTATTCGGGTTCAACCTCAGCTTGTACATCTTCAACCTGTCGAACAGTTTCTGGAGATGGTCGAGGTGTTCTTCTTCAATTTGGGACCTTGCAATCATGTCATCAACGTAAACTTCAATCTTATGGTGAATCATGTCATGGAACAAAGCGACCATGGCGCGCTGATAAGGTGCCCCAACATTCTTCAACCCGAAAGGCATCACCTTGTAACATAAGGTACCCCACTGCGTAACGAAGGTTGTCTTTTCCATATCCTCGGGAGCCATCTTAATCTGATTGTAACCGGAAAAACCATCCATAAAGGAGAAGACCTTATGCTGTGCGGTGTTGTCAACCAGAACATCGATATGAGGTAGTGGGAAATCATCCTTGGGGCTTACCCTGTTCAGATCTCTGTAGTCTACACACATACGTACCTTACCATCCTTCTTCAGCACCGGAACAACGTTGGCAACCCACTACGGGTAAGAAGTGACAGCTAGAAATCCGATGTCAAACTGTTTCATGACCTCAGCTTTGATTTTCTCAGACATTTCGGGGCGCATACGGCGAACCTTCTGCTTTACCGGAGGACAGTCTTCTTTGGTTGGCAGGCGGTGTACCACAATATTAGTATCCAGACCAGGCATATATTCATAAGACCAGGCGAAGATCTCAACATAGTCGTGTAGCATCTGTATCAACTATTGCTTGACATTAGACTCCAGATTTGCACCTATCTTGACCTCTTTCTTGTCTTCCTCCGTACCCAAATTCACTGATTCCACTGGCTCTTCATGAGGCTGTATGGCCCTCTCTTCCTGCAGTAACAGTCTAGCAAGTTCCCCAGGCACTTCACAATCATCGTCACCCTCGTCCTCGACTTGGTTGATCGGATTCTTGAAGTCATAACTAGCAGTAGCATAGTCGTTATCAATGGGATCCAGAGTGGACGTGGATCTGCATTATGATATGTGAGTGTGTGTAAGACAATAACTGTTTTGATAAAGTGAGATACAGAAAAGAAAAACAAGGAGCACAAAATTTGTAATGCAAGAAACGTCCAATGCTTTATTGATGATATATGAAAATGACAAATAATAAGCCCTCATAAACAAAGCCAAGGTGCCTCGGGCAAGGCACTGGGCCATAAAGTTTCAAATTGTCTGTTACAAATCTCAAAACAAAAGTCTTTTACTGTGTAATAAAAGAAACAGGCACGAAGTCCTTCTCCGTCCAGTTGTTCAAGCCACCGTTAGTAGTCGGGTAAATCCAGCTATCGATATCTAACTCTTCATCATCTTCAATTGCATTCACTCCTGGATTACGGATGTGCAGAGGAGGTCTTCTAATCCGCGCGCGCCGAACATCCCTTTGAGCCTCTACAATAAAGCCCAAACCAAAGTTGTCAGTTTTGTGTGTGAAGTCAAGGAGTAGTCCCCAATTTGCACACCCACCTTGATTAATAATAACCCTGGCATCCTTGAGGGAAGCCATCTTCATCGGAGGTTTGTCAGCAGCAACTTCAGTTGACACCAAAGTCTGAGGGACCTCTTCAAAGTTCTAACATGGGGTTTCAATGAACTCTCCATCCATCTCCACATACCGGAAAGAGTTAATGTGACTCACCATGTACTCCTCTTCACCTTGTAACGTAACAATCTTCCCTTTCACTGGATATTTTAACATCTGATGGAGCGTAGAAGTCACTGCCCCAGCCTTATGAATCCAAGGGCGACCCAACAAGCAAGAATAAGATGGTCGGATATCCATCACATAGAAAGTAGATGCAAAAGTCTGAGATCCAACTTTAACGAGGACGTCCACCTCCCCGTGCACCATCCTTTTCGACCCATCAAAAGCCCTAACCACAATATTACTTGGTTTCAGAGTCAAACCTTCACAGTCCAGACGGTCTAATGCCTTCTTTGGTAAAACATTAAATGAGGACCCAGTATCCACCAGTACGTGATCCAGAGTAGTGCCCCTGCACTCGATCGAGACGTGCAGAGCATCATTGTGATTTCTTCCTTTAGCAGTCATATCTGCGTCTGAGAAACTCAAACCATTGTCGGAGGTCAAACTAGCTACATAGTATTTGAATTGATCAGCAGAGGTTTCTTGCGGCATATGTGCAGTTTTGAGGAAAGCAATTAAAGCCTTTGCATGGGCTTCCGAGCACAATAACAAGGATAACATGGAGATTTTTGACGGGGTCTGCCCCAGCTGCTCGACTACGTTGTAGTCGCTCTTCTTGATAATCTTCAGAATTTCCTCTATCTCTTGCTTAGAGGTTTCTACAACAATCTTCTTAGGTGCCTCCGTCCGGGCAGGCTCACCTGTAACTTCTTTGCCCCGAGTGTCAGATGACTCAGGGACAGGAGTGATAACTGGAGTAAGAATTGGAGCAGTAGTTGATGTATTGGCAGATAGAATGACAACAGGTTTTTGAATAGTCGGAGGGGAAATCTCAGGAGAGAAGAGTCTTCCACTTCTGGTGACCTTGCTAGACCCGACAATATTTCCGATATCAGTATCAGCTTCTTCATTTCCAAAGTCTTGTTTAACTCCATGGTAATACACATCAGCACCATAGTGCCATGGGACAGCCTTGTCTGAGGTGTAAGAGATGGGACCAAGAATAGTAATGATCAACAGAGCGATTCTTGGAACGGATGTAATCCTAACAGGCTTTCTCGAGGAAGCCTTGGAAGAATTGGAGGAAATTGTTATGATGGCAACATCTTCAATTGGAATCAATGGAGTCAAAGTCTTCTCAAACATGATCTCTTTTTTATCCATCAGACGCTGAACACCTGACTTCAATAAATGGCAACCAGCAGGTAGAATTGAATGTAGGTGGCAACCTTCGCCACAACCCGGAAATAAACCGGCCAACAAAAGATTCTTATTCACTGTCATCAAAGGAGTAGAGATATCTTCCACAGAGGTCACAAACAAATTATTGTCCACAACATTTACTCCATGACCATGCTTGGGCATAGGAGCAGTTATGACATTGGGTTTCTTTGGAGTGTCAAACTCGATCTCTTTAGCTTCAATCAAATCTTGCACTTTATTCCTCAAAGCCCAACAATTATTCGTATCATGGCCCGGGCTATCAGAGTGATAGGGACAGCGGGCGTTTGGATTATATAGCGGAGATGTGGTGCTGGGATTCTTTGGGGCTTCCCTCAGAGTTGCCAGATTGGTTTTCAACAGTTGCGGTAAAATCTGAGACAAAGTCATATTAGGCCGAGTGTACTGTCTTTGCGGCCTCTCCATTCTTTTCTGATTGTTGCATTGTGGGGCAACGGTGGGTCTTGATATTACTACCGCATTCACTGCTTGACGGTGTTCAGGTTGGTTTTGGCTCCTCGAGCTGTAAACTGCACTAGCTTCTTTCTTACCAGCAAAAGGATTCTTTACTGTACTGGATGACGCATCCTTCTGTATCTTACCACTTCTGATACCAGCTTCTACTCTCTCATCAGTCATAATCAATTAAGTAAACCCAGATGACGAACTACCGATCAGATGATTGAAAAATGGACCAGACAACGTCCCAAGAAACATACAACCAACTCCCTATCAGACAGAGGGGGTTGGACCCTTCCAGCCAGATCTCTCCATTTTTGAGCATAGTCCTTAAAGCCTTTGCTTGCACCCATAGAAATACCCTGAAGCTGAGTACGAGTGGGAGCAAGGTTGGCATTATACTGGTACTGCTTGTAGAAAGAAGCAGCAAGGTCCTCCTAGTTATGGACATTAGCTCATTCCAATTGATAAAACCATTCAAGCTGAGTCCCTGAAAGACTATCTTGAAAGAAGTGTACCCACAGATTCCTATCAGCAGTGTAAGGTTGAATTTTCCTGACGTACGAGCGGAGATGGATTTTTGGACAGGATACTCCATCGTACTTAGCAAAAACTGGAGCTTTGAACTTGTGAGGGATCACCACTCCGATGCTAGTCCCAAATCTCCGAAGTCCAACCCAGGAACCTTCTGAATCTCCATAGCACTTAGACGGTCCTCAAGTTGTTTGTACCTATCCTCAGCAGGAGGATACTGTTCCTCATCAAAGTCAGTATCATTATCAGATACCACAGGACTAGGACCTTTTTCTTCTTCTTGATTCTCTCCTCCTTTAGATGAATGAGACAGATCAGCTTCCTCTCGCAACCTATTCCCAAATCGGTGACCCATATTCATAAGAACCACCTTCTTCTTCTTCTTCTTCTTCTTGTTTTCCTTCTTTAGGATGAGGGTCTTCAAATCTTGTTGCCCTTTAGCCAGGTTCAAGAACATCTCCTGGAATTGAGTATTCTGAGCCTGAAGAGCTTTGATGGCTTGACCGGTAGGCATTTTAGAAGACATTTTGTGCTGAAATAAACAACGAAGAATATGAGAATCCTGTAATGGTACCTGTGATGAGGTGCATGATAATGGAATGCATATGAAATGATTTCAAAGACTTTGGGAGATTTAAATTTACAAAACAAAAATAAAACACACTTTATTAGATTAACTTGTAAAAATGTTTAACAATGCCTTTAAGGCATTACAAAAGGAATAACTGAAAAGCAAATCTAAACTAGAAACAATAAAAGACATCAGAACTCCCATGGTCGCTTCCCCTTCGTGCTTACATAATTATTGATTGTCCTTTCATTCTCAAGTTGCCTCGTGAGCTTCAAGATCTTCCTTTCTTGCTCATGATACTTCTCCTGGTAGATATCCCTTTCTTCCCTCAATTGAATCCAAGATCTCTTCAATGCCCCAAGATTAGTAGGCATGTATGGATAAAGGACTGTATAAGGAACACCTTCTTCATTGGTATGGTCCACAATCACTGGCAGCACAACTTCATAGGGCATCCCAAGCTTCTGGGCTCGAGCTCGGACCCACTGGAGATAAGGTTGCATAGGGAGAGAAGTCTTTGGTCCTAGTTCGTGAGGGTCAGACCTGTTCACCATGCCCCAAGCTCGTATGAACCTTCGGCGATACTCATTAGTGTCTTCCTTATAGTCAAAGGCAATGTCCTCAAGAAGCAACTCATGGGGACCGTCTCTCCGAGCGCGACCAAACTGTCATAAGGCCAGACAAGGACTGTAGGTTATTCCTCCTCTAATTCCAAGCAACAGGACATTAGGGTATCCTCCACACCGATCAATGACAACAACCTTTTCCATATCTTTAGAACTCCAAAGAATGTTCGTATGGGCAAGGGACATTATCCTATAGGACCAACCTAAACCTTCCTCATTCTTCAATACAGACTTAGGGAGGTGCGAAATAAACCACCTCGCCAGCAGTGGCATACAACACATGAGGGTCCCTCTTCTTTGCATAGTACGAGTGTAGAGGGCATGTAGGATATCACCAAGAAGAATAGGCACAAGATTGCGGGACAGGAAGATCTTAACCGCATTCACATCTATGAAGGAATCTGGATTCGGGAAAAGAACCAAGTCGTAGATGAGGAGAGCCAAGATGTCTTCAAAATCCTGAAAATCTAAGTTATCCTAGAACTGTTGAGCTTGATCCATCAGAAACTTAGCCAAGAAACCTTTAACCCCGCTCTGTGTCTCCCAATTGGATACTACATCAGCCCTTTTTAGGTGTAAGGCTAAAGCAATGTCCTCAGGTCTAGGAACCTCTTCCAAACCTGTGAAGGGTGTCTGCTTGAGGATGGATATGCCCAGTAAATAAGAAAACTCCTCCAAAGTGGGGACTAGCTGATAATCCAGAAAGGTGAAGCAATGATGCACCGGATCGAAGAACTGGAAAAGCACGCTCATCATTTGCTCATCAAACTTTGAGGTAACCAAGCTAAGAAGTTGACCATGTCTCCTAATGTATGAAGAAGTATCAGAAATCCTCGAGGCTAAATCTTTGAGTTAAGCAGGTATTTGTACAAAGTTAACTCGAATGGTGTTTCTGTGCATGGAAGCCATAATCTGCAAAACAGAACAAAGATAAATCCCCTCGGTCTTTGAAATGGTTAGTGTAATGAAGTATGCATGATATGTTATGATGCATGATGTCATGGTAAAGCACACAACAGGTATAGCAGATAACAGACATGGTAAAGGAAAACAAGTCACACAAGAGACCTTAAGTTTCAGGCTTGCATGGGGTCTAGGTACTACCCTCTTGAAGTTCAGTTGGTTTCAACCTGTCCTAATAATAGTAACCGGGTTCTAGAGGTTCTCAATATCACTGACCATCCTCCATCGGTCATGGTTTCAGCTCACGCAATCTTTTCTTGCGGCTGGAACTATCTCGAGAGTATGGTCTCAATGAGTGTAGTATCGAGTATCAACCAGTTCTCAGCTTTATACTGAGGCCGGCTATCTCACTACTTCCTATGGCCAAGTTGGTCAATTATAGGTTCTAAGGTCAGTTGATGCTTAACGACACACATAGCAGCCCCGTATTCTCCTTTTTTCTCCATAAGGGATACCGGTACCAACCAATGTGCCACATCAACGTAGGTACTGCTTCAACCGTATCGGTCTACGTCGTACAATTCCCTCACAGTTTATTGCTACTTACCTACAAGGTGTCCCCTAGATCCGGGTTAGGATCTATAGTAACTCCGATACAAAGCCCACAAAAATAAAGCAACCAAATCAAACAATAGAAGCAAATATGATGAACTAATCCTAAGGTATACCCCACTTATTATTCACCAGCTGGGTCGCCAGTTCTGTGATACGGTGGCAGAACCAGACTGTTTTAAAAAATGCTGGTTTTGCATTTGTGTTTGCAAAATGTCGCGGTAAGCAAGAGTCGCCACCGACTTTTATTTTATCCAACTGGAAAGGAAAAAAGCACAGAAAAATTCCTTTTTTGAGATTTTGAGTACGGGGGTAGATTATAGAAAGGGAAGGTATTAGCACCCTTTATATCCGTGGTTTTCCATGGGCTCTTAGGTACTTTCTCATCATTTTAAAATTTCTTCTGTGTTTGTGTGATTTGAAAAGTTTTGTTTTACTTCGATTTAACCCTTGC
Organism: Vicia faba; assembly: GCA_948472305.1. Lineage (NCBI taxonomy): Eukaryota > Viridiplantae > Streptophyta > Magnoliopsida > Fabales > Fabaceae > Vicia > Vicia faba. The sequence continues at coordinate 1,141,188,560 of OX451740.1, read as the reverse complement.
TTTTGTCTTCAAGAGTGTTACGAAGTGTTTTAAAATTTTAGTTTGAAAAGAGTGTAAGTGTGGAAAAAGTTTGTTTGTTTTGAGCAAGTACCTACTAGCATCTACCTACTCGAAAAAAGAATGTTTATGTTCTTGCTTCCTTTAGACAACGCTATCCCACTATTAATGAGTAGGTAGCACCATTGTTGGACTTATAAAGGGTCAATTAGAAAGGGACGTACGATCACTAAAGAAATGTTAGGACATGTTAGTAATAACTCTAATGTCTTAAGATCGTATTCGAGGCAACAATTTCGAGGCAACCTTTCTGAGGCAACTTTGATCTTTGAGACACAAGAGCGACCACTAAAATACCCTATACTCAATGATCGTTTACCGAAGGCAACCGAAGTGGGAGTATACCCTAGGAGTGCGCATGTGCGAGTGATTTAATTTCAAGTTTATTATCTTTGCACATTTAGGGTTTGCTAACCGTTTTAAAGTTTACATACAGTCTTGCCATGCAGCCCTAATATTCATACATTTAACAGTTAGTATTATGCGGAATTTAAAGTGCAGAAGGTAAAGCTACGCTATTACAAGGCTTCGGGTATTAATTACATAGCCAAAAACAACCCGTAAAACAAAACAATAAATGAATGAAAAAAGTCCTAGTTAATCTATTACATCCCATGAGCAATTACATCAATATTGTAAAAAATATAAAGCGCGCGCGATGAATTAAGAACGAGAAAAGTTAGGGTTTTGACCCCGTCTAAACTAATTAAAGGAAAACTATTTTTTGGTTGTTTTGATTAGTTTTAGGAAAATAAGGTTTGAATTAAATTTGTACAAAATTACCAATTAAATTAAATTAAAGAAAATAATTTACATGACCTATTTTTGTATTTTGTTATTTTTAAGAAAAAGAAAATAGAATTTAAATTAAACTAAAACCCTAATTTTCTAATTGTTTTTTAATTTATTTACAAAAGAATTTAAGTTACCCTAAAATTAAATAGACTAATTAAATTAATTTTTGATAAAAAAAAACCTAAATCTAATTGGATAAAAAATTATTTTTCTGATTTGTTAATTTAATAAAAAATAATTTTGTGTTAATTAGAAAGAAAAAGGAAATAATTAAAGAAAATAAATAGAGAAATAAAAAAAATAAAGATTTGGGCCTGTTGTCATTGCTGGAGAGGGGGTGTGAATCTGGATTTTGGCCCAACAAAGCTGAGCCCAAGCTAACCACGTTGGATTAGGTGTAGCCTTTGACTTGAGGTGCATCATGACCTTCAGTTGGGAGCGTTGGATTTGGGTGAGAGTGCATCCAGTGGCTGGACGTTGAGGCGCATGGTAGGCATCAGGATGAGACATGCGCTGGATCTGCCTGAAATATGTAAGAAAATAACAAAATGCACACGCCTGGGATCGAACCCAGAACGTGTGCATCAAAGGAACGCTTCCTGGCCAACTGGGTTGGCTTTGTTAGTTGTTCATATAATAAACACAAAACATAATATGAGAAAACAACAAAACACTAAATCCAAACGCTTGAATTTTCAAACGGGCGAATGGTTACTTGCCACAACATCTTCTTCTCCAAGGATTCGTTGTCTTAGATAAAAGACTTTTACCAAAGGACGTTCATCGTAGGTATAAACCTGTGCATCTCAAAAATCATGTACAAGAACAATAAATTAATGGTGATGGTACCAATCCACTCGTCTCAATCTCACGAGCATCATGGTACCCTAATCATGGCCCAATTTTGCCTAGGTTAAGAAACCCCAAAACGAGCTCGCAAACCCTAGCTATGGCATATGGCGATTCCTACGCTGTAAATGCAATTAAATAGTACCAATAGCTTGAAAACAAGATGATGAACAAGAATATATGATTAACATGTGTTTAGGATGCATGAAACATTGAAAAGGATTTTGAGTTTGAAGGCAAACCGTGTGAGTGATGTAGGACGATTCTGGGCGTTTCAAGCCTTGCAAATGATTGGGTTAGCTCCAGGAGACTTCCAGCAAGCGATTGGAAGCTTCAACACACCTTGAATTGGCCTATAGAAGGATATCCGTCTCACACTTTTCTTTGGAATTTTGAAGTTTTGCTCTCGTTCTTGGAGGTAGCTCTGCATGAAAATTCTTGTTTTTAGGGTTCAATGATCTTCAGCATAAGTAGTGAATCATATTAGGTTAATTATTTTTGGCCATGATATTGAGAATTCATGAATGGAATATTTTATCTTTAAGCCATATGAAATCTTTCCATAACCATGCAAATCATGCCCTTTTTCCTTGATTCGAATTTGATTGATTAGGCCAACTTATTTGGATTTGATCTTCATCAAAATCAGATCTTCAAAACAAATCTTGGTGTTTTTTATTATTTATTTGATTTAAAATGATTTTTAATAAATAAAAATCATAACAAAATAAATAAATGGAGTAAATAAGATGTGGTTGCTGCCTTGGGTCGTGGACCATGTTGGAAAGGTGGTGCAAGCTTAAAACGTTGGGCCCATTTAGCAAAAAATGCATTTGTGAGCACATTTGACTTTTGGCAATTTTGCAAAAAGGGTCAACTTCACCAATGCATTACTTCCTCAATTTTGACTCTTTGAAGGTGTTCTTGGACTTTTTAGAAAGCTTGAGATGTCCCCTAAGCAACCCTTTTGGTATCATCTCAATTTGGTATTCCATGTTCATGTATGAAGCTTTGACAAAAAGGTGTTTTTGTTGACTTTTCAAAATGACCTATAATGTCCAAATTCATAACTTCTTGCGAGTGCATATTTTGATCTTGGGAGATGAATATGAATTGTAGGGAATTGCACCCTCTTCAACGAGATTTGGATGGGTCATTTCTCATAAAGTATGAGAAAGTTATGCTTGGTCAAAGTTGAGTTGACTTTTCCTGTAAAACCCTAATTTAGCAACTTTTGGGTTTTGATGCATTGTGAGCAATCCTTGATGAATCATGATCAAACCTTGATCAAATGATGAATAATACTTCAAAATGAGAATGTTGACAAAAAATATTGAAGTTTGACTGTATGTGGGCCACAGTTGACTTTTGCCCTAACACAATCGATTTTTAGGCTTTTGAGCAATTGACTGAGCAAACTTCCTCTGCAAGGCTTGAAACTTGACATGGATGATCTTGAGAACATATTAGGACAATGGTGAGAATTTGAGACCCTTTGGACTCAAGCATCTTAATGCAAACTGAAACCCTAATTTTGAGGTAGACTGCCTTAGGATAGAGTTTGCCTAGTCAACTCTTGAACTTCCTTGAGCAATTTGAGGACCTCACTTGAAATGTATTGAGAAAACATGGGAGGGAAAATTTTGGGGTACAACAGCATAGTCAGAAGTCTCCGTCTCAGATTCCCCAGCAAGTTTTCCCTCATATGGTGAAAGTTTTTGGCATTAATATTACCTTTTCGATTTCCCAGGAAGGTTATCCTAGGGCATCTCTTGTTTGGAATGAGTATTCATGATGAAGAATTCCTTCATGGAGGTAGGCTCGAATCCCCCAATGAATTTTGGTTGTGTCGGTGTCAGTCTGCTTTATTTGAGGCTGGTCTCGTAATCTCCAATAGGCATGTTACTTTTGGAAAGATGTTTTCTCTGATGAAGCCGGAAGAAAGATGTTCTATCCCGATATTTGTTTGACTTGGCTACATCCGGATTATGTTTCTCCTCAGTAAAGTTAAGGTAGGCAGTGAGTTTGGGTTCTGCAATTGCTTTTACTTTTCTTGGATTGATCTTTCTGGTTGAAGTTTAACCCATTTGTTGTTAGTACCTGAGGCAGTTTTGTTTGTTTGTACTGATTATGTATCCTTTTACTAGCATATGCACGATAGAACTCATACATCATGCATGACTAAGAACCATTGTTAATTAACATGATGTTCTAACCTTTTCCTGCAACGCTCTTTGCTTAGTTGAATTTGGTTTTCCCTCTTGAGTTCATTTCTCAAAGGATGAATCTGCATTGGCCGTCTTGCTCCGGAAGACTTTATCTCCTCGGTAGGAATATCATGGTATTTCCCTGGGAAGTCATATCCCTATCCCTAGAAAGTCATTTCTCTTTGCAAATCCTTTTGATAATAAGTGGAAGTCTCTTTATTTGAGACGGATTACGTATTACCCTTTCCAGACCGATGTCCTTGGTTAAAGAAGAAGTTGAGACCCGTTCTTGGAAAAACACCAGAATCTTGGGGAAACTTGATATTTTCTCTTTCTACCTTCAATGAACGTTGGTAGTACATTGGTAGTGAACGTCGGTGTTTCTTATCTTTTTTCTATCTTCAGTGAACGTTGGTAGTACATCGGCAGTGAACGTCAGTGTTTCTTATCTTTTTTCTATCTTCAGTGAACGTTGATAGTTCACCGTCAGTGAACGGCGGTGGTATGATATTTTCTCTTCCTACCTTCAGTGAACATTGGTAGTACATCGGCAGTGAACGTCGATGTTTGTTATCTTTTTGCTATCTTCAGTGAACGTTGATAGTTCATCATCAGTGAACGGCGGTGGTATGATATTTTCTCTTCCTACCTTCAGTGAACGTTGGTAGTACATCAGCAGTGAACGTTGGTGTTTCTTATCTTTTTTCTATCTTCAGTGAACATTGATAGTTCATCGTCAGTGAACGGCATTGGTATGATATATTTTCTCTTTCTACCTTCAATGAACATTGGTAGACATCGGCAGTGAACGTCAGTGTTTCTTATCTTTTTGCTATCTTCAGTGAACGTTGATAGTTCATCGTCAGTGAATGGTGGTGGTATAATATTTTCTCTTCCTACCTTCAGTGAATGTTGGTAGTACATCGGCAGTGAACGTTGTTGTTTCTTATCTTTTTGCTATCTTTAGTGAACGTTAATAGTTCATCGTCAGTGAATGGCAGTGGTATGATATTTTCTCTTTCTACCTTTAGTGAACGTTGGTAGTACATCGGCAGTGAACGTTGGTGTTTCTTATCTTTTTTCTATCTTCAGTGATTGTTGATAGTTCATTGTCAGTGAACAACGGTGGTATGATATATTCAAAAAACGACGGTAGTACATCGACAGTGAACGTTGATGCTTATTATTCTCCTCTCTGATTCTATTCGCGTGGTTTACCAGTGATTTATTTTCCTGGTGGGATTTCTCCTTTGATTCTGCATGTTGTGTTACCTCCCCAATGCTACTTTGCGTCTCTTTTGTTCCATTCATATGCATTCATATTCATAAACATTTGCATGGCATCTTAGGGCCAAAAACAGGGTCTGTTTTCTATTTAAGTGTCTTCAATCCCGTCGACACGAAGATTTTTAACCTTCGCATCTCCGGATAGAAGAAACTTAAATAAGGGCAGCTGTTGTACCCCAATTTTTGCCCCTAAGATCCCTTCATCATACCATATTGTTTCAATCACCACAAAATCACATTAGGGCTTTTGGTTCTTCTCCCTATCTTTAGCTTTGCTCTTTGAGGAGTTACCAAGCACCTTGACTTGTTTTCTTTTGTGATCATAGATATTTTGCTTTGATTTTTCTCTCTAATTAACAAAATGCAATATTGGTTTGTCTTACTTGTTAATGATGTAGGTAAAGGCAATGAGGTTTAGCAAGTTGCTTCATGGGTTCATGAGTTTATTTCCATGCCCTATTCAAAAGCTTAAGAGATTCAAACCTCACAATGGAAGTTGTTTTGGAAGAGTTGGTATAAAAATGGTTTTGGTGGACATGAGTCCCCATCATCATCCTCAGCAATCTCTATGTACAAAGGAATAATATTGGCACAAAAAGTTTGTTCAAACCTGACAAAGTTCCACCAGGCATTCTCTTGATCTAGAAGCTAGGGTTTTGGACTTCAAAAGGGGATATCTTGCTCATCTTTTGGTATTTTTGAGTGATTACAAAAACATTCTTCTCTTCAAAGAGTTACCAACCAATCGCTTTAAAAGTTTCAAGAATTTTTCATGTGAAAGAAACTTGGTGAAGAGGAAAGATTACAAGTCATCCAGATGAATCCCCAATTTTCCATATGTGACTTCAAATGGTCATAACTTGGTCAATTTTAATCACCTTGAGCCCATTCTTTTTTCATGATGATCCTAAGGATGTGTACTTCATGCCTTCTTTTATGTGCAAAGTAAGAAAATGGATGGAAGTTTCCTTAAGGATGCAAGAGATTATAGGTCATTTCATGATTTTTGGCCAACTTCAACAAGTCATAACTTGCTCAATTTTTGGAGATTTTAAGTGGTTCAAATTGAAAAGTGTCATTCAAGAGGTCTACTTCATTCCATATTGTTGGGTCAAGAGCAAATTCTAAGTGGAAGGCCATGTTTGGACGCAAGAGATTATAGGTCATTTTTAAAGAAAAGTTTGAAAATTTTATAAGTATGGAAAGTCAACTCTTTTTCTTCAACTTTGACTCCATGTAACTTTCAGCTCAAGCATCCATTTGATTCCATTCTTTTTCCATTTCAAAGCATGCAACCTCATCTTTCCAAAGCATCAAGAATTATGCTCTAAGGCCCCTTGAGGTGGAAATGCCATAAATTTGAATTTGGTAGTTTGAAACTGAAATTTGCACAAAGTCAGAATTTTGAAATCCATAATGTGACTTCTAAAAACAGGATTTGTGCATGTTTTTGATTTAAACTTGATTAGCAAACTTGCCAGAAGTGATTAGCACCCCAAAACGCAAGGTTTGGCTGAGTTTTGATGAAAATGAAGTCACACTTCACTCGTGCTCGACCCTTGCTCAATTTCCCTCCAAACTTCCTTGTTTCTTCAAATTTTCATTCCCATTCACTTCCCTATAAATAGAGGGTCATCCCCCATTAAATTTCCCAAGCTTAGAGAGCCAAGAACACCCTGCCAAAACTTCACATGAACCCACTTTTGTTGAATTCAATTTTTGAAATTTAAGCTTCCTTTTCCAAAATTCTTTGTGTATTCATCATCCTTGAACTTCATACAAACTCTCCAGCACTTAAACCAATCAAAACGACCCATAATCCAAGCTACAAAAGTCCAATTTCAGAGCTTCCTACTTGAACTTCGAAAAGGTAGAATTCTCCACCAATTGGATCCAAATCAAGCACTAATATGTTCTACTCCTTTATCTGATTCTAATGATGCTTACAATTTTTAAATCCATTAAGAATTGAGAGAGAAATCTCAAATTGAAGGTGCTCGCTATTTTTCTATGTTTTGATTCATATCTCTCTCCATACTTTACATAAATTTGGCGCGATGGTTGTGTTAGAATCGTCTTGAAGAGACGAGTTCAATGCTATAAGCCAGGGATCCTAATTTTTCCATTTGAAGGATCTCACAAAATCCCCATTGCAGGGTGTCTGGTGGTTGAAGATGATGACATGTCTCGTCTCAGCCAATTATAGTGTGCCAAGCGTTTTAATTTCATTGGTTCCCCTTTTTCTGATTACATGTTTGTTTCACTAAGGTCCATATCAAGAACAACGCGTCTGGTCCATTAGATTAGCTTACTAACGCGTTTTGACTTTGATCTGATGGTCCACATCTTTTTGGCTTTATTTTATTTTCTGATTTTATATTTTATTTGATTAAATTTTCAAAAATTCATAACCCTTTTATTTTTTTATCCAAAAATCATGAAAAAATTCACAAAAAATACTTTGAATTATTTCTGATCTCATGAATATTTTTTTTCATTTTTATTTTAACATTTGGTATTTTTTATATTTTTTGTATTATTTGATTTCTTTTAATTACTTAAAAAATACTTTCTAACATTTTTTAATTCTGAAAAAATTCATAAATATTATTTTGCATATTTTTGACTTTCTGGAAATTTTATGGAATTTTTTGTTGAGGTTTACTATTTTTGATCTATTTTAATGTTTTTTTAGCAATTTTAAATGGTTAAAAAATAGTTTCTGATTTTTAAAAATTACTAATTTTTTTTATAAAAATATTTTGACCCATTTCTGATTTTTCCATGGTCTTATTTTTCATTTCTTGATTAATTTGAATATAATTGATATTTACTTCATTATTTTCTAGTTTATTTTAACATTTTTCATCCTTTAATATATATATTAAATATTATATCATTTTGTGAATATTTTCTGGCTGTCTTGGGTTGATTTTTTGATCATGAACTTTATTAACATCATTGGATCCATGGTGTTGAGTTGAACTCCACAAAAATGGATGGATGATTTTAATAATAGTTTGATTAAATGTTAATTCAAATGTGGTTTTATTTTTTACCCTAATTCCTCTTCATCTCATCCCTTTCCCTTGCACTAAATGTTGTTGGAGCATGATCTCTATATCATGTCTCAAAACAAATGGTGCATAGATTGCTATTGGCCGGCCTCAAAATAGGTGTGACTTCTATATAAGTCCACTTATGATTGCATATAGGCTAAATTTTGTCCCGATTCGAATAAATGATCATTCGTGGCCCAAACTTATGATTGCAAGCCCAAGTATGTCAATTTGATCTCTTTGATCCAATAACCTTGAGATTCATTGTGTGGAGGCTTTGGTTCTACCAATCCTCTAATGGATCTATAACACCTTTGGTCAATGCGGATCACTTAAACATTGTTGATCATTGAATGGTACTTGTGAGAATTTCAAATGGATGATATACTTGACAAAAAGCAAATGCAACTTGTTGTGTGGAGGCTTTGGTTCTACCAATCCTCTAATGAGTTCCAAATGCAAGTTTCAAGATGGTCATCCAACTAACCACTAATTATTGACTTGCTTATTTGATGCTTTTATTCTTTTATGCTTTATGTACTATTTATTTTTAGCATTTTTCATTTCATGCCATTTTCATCTTTGCTCATTTGAGCATTTATATTCTTGTCATTTTTACTTTTCTCACTTGAGCTTTTCTTTTCTTTTCTTAAGATACTTAATAATCAACATAAACCCTAAAAAACTCTTAATGGTACTTGGAGTATTTGGTTACTATCCTTGGCATTATGGAGTAGTGGACTTTTCTGGACTTAGGATTAGAAACTTTGGCCTATCTTAGAGACCTTGTGATCTTATCTGATTAATTTTTCTGGAGCTCTTGAGGTTTACCTCAAGACATTGAGTTGCTTGTTTGTTTTTGTGTGCAGGTTTTTGTGATTGCATCCTTTGTTTATAATCTGGAATTCACACGTATACAACTGTTACTCTGCCCAATTTTTGTGAAGACTTAATACATTTGAAGAGGTCTAGTATCTTTGCTTGCTTGGTTCCAAATCCAAAGAATGGGAATTATATCTTGACTCATAATGTCAAGTTTTGGCTTCTTGTTGGTTAGATGGTTCTTATCCTTAGCTTTTACCTTATGCTTTAGGATAGCCTCTTCTTCTCCTCCCATCTTCTTTAATTTCAAAAATCTTCTCCCTCTTTTTAAAAACTCTTCTTATTTCCAAACTTGAAATATTTTCATAATAAACTTGGACTTATGTCCATGCATTTTCAAACATTTTCATAAATAAACTTCAATCAATTTAATAATACTTTGACATTTTTTTATGAGAAGACTAAAAGTCAACCAATCTCATTTCCAACCATTTTGCCACTTTGGCTTTTACCCTTAAACTTTTCTTAAAAGGTTAGACTCTTGTCAATCCTTGTAGTGATGCAAACAACTATACTTCTACAATATGTAGTGAAGTGAGATATTTTCCACTTAGGTGTTGAGTGAGGAATTGTTGATTTTAAAATCCAAGCCATATCCTCCACTTTGAGATGATGTAAATTCTCCTTTCTCATGATTGTGGGTAGTAAGTATGTTTTCCACACGGACAATGACGATGATGTCTTATCTCATAAAATTAACCAACACACTTGTGTTTCAAACTTTTAAAATAGGAGCTACGTGTACCCTGATCCCCTATTGCATGAAAGGTGGTACGTAGGCACTAAAGGTTCGCAACCATGGCAGGTGCAAAAATCAAAAAATATATTTCTCTTATCACCTCCACCATCCATCTTATATACAACACATTTTTATAGCAAAAATATATATATTTTACAAAGAGGTTCCTGCGGAGTACCGTAGATGTTTAGGGTGCTAATACCTCCCCTTTGCATAACAAACCCCCTTACCTTGAATATTTCCCCCCTTTTTTGGGTTATTAGCTTTTTTCCCATTCCTTTGGAAATAATAAAGCACGGTGGCGATTTTTATTTTTTATTTGTATAAAGTCTAGTCAATCCAATGGCTTAGTCTTGAACATTTCTACCGCTACACCTAAGTTTACAAAAATTTTAGGAGATACTAGTGAATCCACTATGGAGCATATAGCCAAGTATTTGACTGAAGCAGGGATTTGGCAAATAGTGAGAACCTGAGAATAAAATACTTTCTAAGTTCGTTAACAAAAAATGCTTTCACTTGGTTTACTACTCTTTCGCCAGGTTCTATAAATGCATGGAAACACTTGGAAAGATTATTCCACGAACAATTCTACATGGGGCAATCTAAGATAAGTCTCAAAGAATTGGCCAGTATCAAGAGGAAATTCACTGAACCAATAGATGATTATCTGAATAGATTTTATTTACTGAAGTCTAGATGCTTTACAGTGGTTCCTAAACATGAACTAGTTGAAATGGCCGCAGGAGGTTTAGACTATTCCATTAGAAAGAAATTAGATACCCAATATCTAAGAGACATGGCCCAGTTAGTAGATAGGGTTTGACAAGTCAAACATTTAAAAGCTGAAAAGATTAGGGAAAATAAAATTACAAGAAAGAGATGGTTTCTTATATCGAAGCCAAAGAAGAGGAACAAGAAACTCTAAATGATCCTTTTGGCTTCGAAGAGCTTGAAATATATTTGGCAGAACTGAAACAAGCACCCACATACTCTTGTAAAGTTCTTTCCCCATTGAATGGAAAGGACCCCATCGAAATAGAAAAAAATGACAAATATCCTAAGAAAACTTACACATTCGATGTAACGAAATGTGATTAGATATTTGACTTATTAGTGAAAGATGGTGTAATACGGTGGGAGAACTGACTTGGTTATTTTGCATTTGATCGTAATTGTTGCAGATAGCAAGAGTCGCCATCGACTTTTATTTTACCCAATAAGGAAAGGGTGAAAAGAACAGGAAAGACCTTTGAGATATTTTTCTTGAGTTCGGGGGGTAGGTTATGAAAAGGGAAGGTGTTAGCACCCTTTTCATCTGTAATTATCTACGGGCTCTTAGTTGCTTGCTAGATCACTTTTGAAATTGCTTTGTTTGAAATGTGTTTGTGGTGGGTTTTTAAAGTATTTTTGAAAAGTGCATTCGTTTAGGCAAACTTTGTAATGATTCTCGTCTTTATAAGAATGCATATAAAGTGTTGGACCTTTTGAAAATATTTCATGTTTTGAAAGTGTTTAGTGTGTTTTAAAAAGATGTTTGTTTTTGAATATGGAATGTGAGCAAGCAACTAGGAACGTTCTACCTACTCAAGAGTCTTTGTTCATTTCTCTCCTCCTTTGATATTGTTACCTCACCGTTGATTGCTAAGTAACCCTATCTTTGGATGTGAAGGGACGAGCGTGGGTCATTTTATAGTCATAGATATCAATATTGTGAGATACCTTAGCATTTTTATTAAGTGTCTAAGATCATTTTGAAGGCAACATTCGAAGCGTCATCGAGGGACTATGATCTTGTATTTTTTATTTGTTTTGGATAAGGTGTCTCACATGCATATCATGACCATTTTCCCAAGCTAACAATTGGAATTAACCCTAGAGGTGTGTGATACGGTGGGAGGACTGACTTGATTGTTTTGGATTTTATCTCAAATGTTGCGGTTAGCAAGAGTCGTCACCGACTAATCTTTTATCCAAAAGGAAAGGTGAAAAAGCACAAGAAAGACCTTTGAGATTGTTTCTTGAGTTCGGGGGGTAAATTATGAAAAGGGAAGGTATTAGCACCCTTTTCATCCATGGTTTTCCATGGGCTCTTAGTTACTTGCTAGATCACTTGTTTTTGTTTGAAATTGTGCTTTGTGTGGTTTTGAAAGTATTTTGTAAAAGAGGCCATTTTTTAGGCAATCTTTGTAATGATTCTCGTTCGTAAGAATGTATACAAAGATGTTGATCTTTTTGAAAATGTTTTCAATGTTTGTAAGATGTTTGGAAATGTATAGGTGTTTGTTTTGAAAATAGTAAGGATATTTGTTTTGAAATGGAGCAAGTAACTAAAAGCAATCTACCTACTCAAATGTCTTTCTTGTTCATTTTCTTTTCCTTTGACATTGTTGTCTTACCATTGATTTGGTAAGCAACCCTATCTTTGGATGTAAACGGGACGGGCACGGGTCATTCTATAACCATGGTTAGCAATGTTGCAAGGCATCTTAGCATTTTTTAGGGACTAAGATCATTTTGTAAGGCAACTTTGAATAACATCATCGAGGGTCTATGATCTTGTATTTGTTTGTTTTTTCTAAGACATCTTACATGCGTAATATGACCATTTTGTATAAGGCAACCAAGTAGAGTAACCCTAGGGGTGTTTGTATGCAAGTGTGTCATTTTCATGCTCTTTTTTTGTCTTGAACTAGGGTTTTCTATTTGATTGATTTTCATCTTCCCATACAAACCCTAATTACTATCATATTATGTAAAAGCGATAAATTGCGAAATTAAAAATTACTACGCTATTACAACACTTGTGGGAGGGGGTATACAATTTATGAATGAGAAATTGCAAGAAATTAAAACCCTAATTATCTATTACAACCATATCGAATTTAACAAATGTACAAAAACAAATGTAAATATAATGTATAAGAAGTGAAATGAATATAATGTACAAGTATGAATGGATAAAGAATGGATTTTTGTTTTGACCTAATTAACTTAAAAGAAAAATAATTAACTAAAAAATAAGAAAATTAAAATTAAGTTAGTAAAAGAAATTAGTTTAAAGAAAACAAATTTCTAAATAAATAATAAGAATAAATCTAATCTAATTATTTAATTAATTTTTGGAAAAGAAAATGATGTAATTCTAACGGATCTTTTGGTGGAGACCCTGGAAGAATTGGCGGAAATGGTAATGATAGAAACATCTTCAAAAGGAACAGGTGTAACAAGAGTCTTTTCAAACAAAATCTCTTTGTTATCCATCAGGCACTGAACGCCTACTTTCAACAAAGGACAGCTAGTCGGTGAGGATAAACAAAAATGGCAATCTTCATCACAACCCGGGAACACATCGGCATTCAACAAGTTCATTTTAACAGTTAGAAGTGGGGTCATGAGTTCATCAACTGAGGTAACAAACAAATCTTCTTCAATGGCATTATTATTGTGGCCATGTCTGGACATAGGAGCAGAAATGACATTTGGCTTCTCGGGCGCATCAAACTCAATTTCTTTTGCTTCAATGAGGTCTTGTATTTTGTTCTTCAAGGCCCAACAATTATTAGTATCATGGCCAGGACTTTCATAGTGATATGCGCAACGGGCATTGGGATGATAGTGAGGAGATGTTGTATTGGGGTTTTTCGGAGCTTCTTTCAAGGTTACCAAATTGGATCTTAACAGATGCGGTAATACTTGAGACAGGGTCAAGTTAATTTTGGTGAATTTCCTGACTGGCGTTTCCACCCTTGGTTGATTACTTCTTTGTTGATCAGTCGTAGGCTTAGGAATCATAATGGGCCCCACTATTGGTCGGCGCTCGGCCCTATCTTGGTTTCTTTGCGGATATACAGCAGCTACCTCTTTCTTCCCGATGAAAGGCTTCCTTACAGCTGATAACAAACAAATATATGATATTTTTGGCTTGATATACATAAATTATTTCCCTTATTTTTTTTTAAATTATATTATTTTATAGGTATTACGCAGGTGTTCATCTAATTTTGCAAATAAATATTAAGTTAAACACTTTGGAAGAAATGAAGAAAAAAGGGTGCAAAGATAGCAAAAGGGCCAAAGAAGAATAGAAGAAACCATATTAAGCCCATCACAAGGCGAGTGAACACGTGGCCCAGTATAGCAAAGACCTTGACGATCATCAAGGTACGCTGCCGTTCATCACGAGTGAAATGGACCAAGTGACCATCGTCACTTGGACTTGACGAACGTCACAAGCCCACTTTCTTCCTCTTTGACCACGTATTGCCAAATCCAACGGAAGAAAACTATTTCAAACGCAAATCCAACGTCCATCCTACTTCTACGATCCACTCAGTCAATGCATGGAAACGTAACCGTCTCAGTAGTCCTATTACTTCTCAAAGAAACACAAAGTGTTCCTACATTTTCGAGAACCAACATATCACACAGAGGGATATAAATAGGACCCTGGACACAACGAACTAGGGTGGGACTTTTGATATATTTTTTAGAATTCATTTTTTCTAAGGAAATTTTCTTTAAGCATTATCCTTTTTCCTGCAAATTTTATACTTCCTCTAGCATTTATTTTTCTATACGATTGTCTCTATTCCCGACCGAAGCAAAGCCTACAGTTTGTGCAGGAGTGCTTCTAGTCAAGAATTAGAAGTGATTATACCTGTATCCAGAATTATTACCAGGTTTATTTTTATGAATTGTTATTACATTTAATTAATATAATCATGTTTATTTTGTTTTGTATCTGGAATTGTTCTGTGATTTGGTCTGATATTATGTTAGGCCAGAATTCGTATACTGGTATGTAAGGTCATATAACCAAGGGATTGAGTGACTCAGTTGGGATAATTTTTACTACAAAACCTTTTTTTGGTCTAACTTACTATTTTTAGTTGTTAAATTGTTTTGTTACGAAAGTAAAGAACGGATAGAGGTTAGGGTCAACAAATCGGAAGTTTGAGATCTTTTAACTGGACAGTAGTAATTAGGCATTGGCTTAAAATATAGCAGAAGCACTTTAAAGTTAATTAAGATTTTATTTCATTTTCAAAAGGTGTTTTTAACTCCTGTGGGATGGCGGAAGCGTACGTTAGGACTTAACTGCATAGCCTAGATCAATAAAACGATAGTGTGAGACGAGGGCTTTTAAACTAAATAGGTTTTGCTAAAAGTTGTTTTGAAAATATAAAGACATCCAACTAGTTGCTAGCTCCCAAGGTTCGACTATTACATACTGGTAGTTCCGCTTACTGATAATTAAAATTAAACTTAATTTAGTATTTAGTTTCCCTACAACCCAATCAAACATTCATTAGCTTTAGATTTGCAAAGTAATAATAGAAGACGGTAGTTCGATTCATCAGTCTCTGTGGTTCGATATCTTTTAAAACTACACGACAAGACAGTGCACTTGCTGTCCGAATCATTAGATACCTCAGTGTAATCTGATCAAGTTTTTGGCGCCATTGCCGGGACTGATTTAAGTCGATATCACTAATCTTTTGTTACGCAGTAGATACTAGAGCAAAACCTCTCTATTTCTTTTCTTTTTCTTTTCTTATTTGTATGCCAAACACTCGTTCGCAAAGCGAGCCGTTATACATACAAATCAACGATATCGAGCGGTATCTCAGACTTAGATGTTGCATTCAAGAGTATCATCTCTTGTATAATACTCCACCTCATGAATCACTTGAATCTCCTGTTCCTCAACCAACCGAAGAAATGGCCGCACAACCTGTTCCACGCCCACTCAAATCCTATGTTATTCCCTTGCAAGATGAACCGCATAATAGCATTGCTGCTCCTCCAATTGAGGCTAACAACTTTGAACTGAAACCTTCTTTGTTGTCTGTTATACAACAGAACCAGTTTTCTGGTGGGTCAATGGAAGACCCCAATCTTCATCTATCAGTATTTCTACAGTATGCAGATACGATTAAGAACAATGGGGTCAGTCAAGAGGCAATAAGACTTCGTCTTTTCCCTTTTTCTATAAGAGACAGAGCCCGAGCTTGGCTCCAATCTCTACCCGCAAACTCTGTTACCACATGGGATGAGCTGAAGAAATTTTTTCTTGCAAGGTATTTCCCGCCAAGCAAAACAGCTATGCTAAGATCTCAAATAAGTGATTTTAGACAAAAGGACAACGAGTCCCTTTTTGATGCTTGGGAACGATACAAGGATCTGATGAGACTATGCCCACATTATGGCTTGGAAGAATGGTTAATTATCCATACCTTCTATAATGGTCTCCTTTACAATACAAGATTAACGATAGACGCTACCACATGTGGTGCGCTTGTAGATAAATCATACACCGTTGCTTATGCTCTCATAGAAAGTATGGCCCAAAACAACTATCAGTGGGGAAGTGAAAGGGGACAAGTAGACAAAGGTACCACAGAGAAAACACCGACGAAAGGAGGCATGTATGAGATAAGCAATATAGACAGAGTCCATGCTAAGGTAGACGCCCTCACCCTTAAGATAGATAATTTGACCACAATACCTCCAGCCACCGTGGCTGCTATAACTCCAAATTGCAAGATATGCAGAGTGCCTGGACATGCAGTTACCGAATGTAAGATCTTGGCAGAAACTCCAGCCGACCAAGTGAGTTATGCTCAAGGAAACCCTTACTCAAACACATATAACTCTGGATGGAAGAATCATCCAAATTTCTTGTATAAAAACCCTAATGCGTTGTATGCTCTAAACCAAGCACCTGTTGCGCTACCCGGATATCAGAAACCTCCTATAAACACTCCTAATGTGCCTATAAAATCAAACTTAAAATTGATGATGGAAAACTTCATAGCTACCCAAGCGCAAACAAACAAAGACGTCCAAAATCAAAACATACACACTAATGAGCAGATAAAACAATTAGCGAACAAAATAGATGCTTTGGCCACCCACAATAAAATGTTAGAAACCCAAATCTCTCAAGTGGCTCAATAAGAACCTACAGTTGCACCGGCTGATACATTTCCTGGTCAACCACAACCTAACCCGAAGGGGCATGCTCATGCCATCATATTAAGAAGTGGAACTGAGTTAGATGGACCGACTGACCCAAGACTTTCAAATCCAGGTATGTACCAAAGATCTGAAATACGGGCGCAGAAGGAGAATCAACCCGAGAAACCAGAGGAGGATAAAGAAGATAAAGGAGGAGAGGCTGAAGACAAAGAAAAACCTTATGTGCCTCCACCGCCTTATAAACCCCAAATCCCATTTCCTGGAAGACTAGCTAAACCTATGAACGTAGGGCAATTTAAAAAATTCGTAGAACTTCTGAAACCACTTAATATAACAATTCCTTTCACAGAAGCCATAACTCAAATGCCCTCATATGCCAAATTCCTCAAGGAAATCTTATATAACAAGAAAAAGCTAGAAGATAACCAAACAGTCACACTTACTGTAGAATGTAGCGCAATTATCCAAAACAAGATGCCTCCTAAGCTGAAAGATCCTGGAAGCTTCTTTATACCATGTCATATAGGAAAGTTTGTCATAGACAAAGCCTTGTGTGATTTAGGAGCTAGTATTAGCATTATGCCTTTGTCCATATGCAACAAACTTGAAATGGGAGAACTAAGACCAACAAAGATGTCCATTCAATTGGCAGACCGCTCTGTTAAATACCCAGTAGGAATCTTAGAAAATGTTCCTGTACGAATAGGTCAGTTCTACATCCCTACAGATTTCATAATCATGGACATTATAGAAGACGGAAGTACACCTATCATTTTAGGAAGACCATTCTTAGCTACCGCTGGAGCCATCATAGATGTAAAAAAGGGCAAACTAACTTTTGAAGTAGGTGAAGAGAAATTCGAATTTATTCTGACACAATTCCTAACAGCGCCTTCCATAGACGACACATGTTATTGGTATACATCGTGGACGAATGTGTGAGGGAAATTGAATGGGAACCGATACCTTGTTCTGAAACCATGAAGATTCCCACACCTCTTATACTCGAAGACAACAAATGGTGTCCCGAATACCGAGACGACAATCTAAGCGAATTCTTAGCTCTAACACCTGACCACATCCCTTGTCAAAGAAAACCAACCTTGGATCTTAAGCCATTACCTAAGACCCTTATATATGAATTCCTCGACACCGAGCTTAAATGACCTGTAATTGTCAATGCAGATTTAAGACAACAAGAAACAGACAAATTATTACAAGTCTTAAGAAAATATCCATCTGCCTTGGGATATAACATTACGGATCTCAAAGGAATAAGTCCTTCCATTTGCATGCATCGTATTATGCTGGAAAACAACTGCAAATCTTCTAGAGAACATCAACAAAGAATTAACCCAATATGGAGTACCGTAGTTAAAGACGAAGTAAAAAAAACTTCTGAACACAGGAATCATATACCGAATCTCTGATAGTCAATGGGTAAGCCCAGTCTACTGTGTACCAAAAAAAGGAGGTATAACGGTCACGACAAATAAAGCAGGCAAAGTTGTAGCCGAACGAACTGTAAGTGGAGGTAGAATGTGCATTGACTATAGGAAGCTAAACAAAGCCACTCGTAAAGACCATTTTCCTCTACCGTTCATTGATCAAATGCTTCAGCGATTGGCTAAGCACTCTCATTACTGTTACCTAGACGGTTACTCGGGATTTTTCCAAATTCCTATTCACCCCGATGACCAAGAGAAAACAACATTCACATGTCCTTATGGAACTTTCGCCTACAGACGAATGTCGTTTAGATTATGTGACGCTCCCGCCATATTTTAGAGATGCATGATGGCAATCTTTGTTGATTTCATAGACAATATCATGGAGGTCTTTATGGACGACTTCTCTGTATGTGGAGAGAGTTTTTAAGATTGTCTAATAAATTTAGAGAAAGTTTTGGAGAGATGCGTAAAAGTGAACCTCGTTCTGAATTGGGAAAAATGCCACTTTATGGTCAAACAAGGAATTATGCTAGGACACGTTGTGTCTGAGAAGGGGATTGAAGTCAATAAAGAAAAGATCAAAGTCATATAAAACTTACAACCCCCTAAAACAGTAAGAGAAATACGCAGTTTTTTAGGACACGCCGGTTTCTACCGACGGTTCATAAAAGATTTCTCACAAATTTCTAAACCTCTAACTACCCTCCTCATGAAAGACGTTGAATTAGATTTCAATGACAAATGCCTAAGGGAATTTAACCAATTAAAATAGCTCTTATGTCCGCACCAATCATGCAACCACCCGATTGGACACTACCATTTGAAATCATGTGCGACACAAGTGATTACACCGTAGGTGCAGTCCTGGGACAAAGAAGGGATAAGAAGCTTCATGAGATATACTATGAAAGTAGAACCCTGGACTCTGCACAGATGAATTACGCGACCACAGAAAAGGAAATTTTAGCTGTAGTCTTTGCGCTGGACAAATTTCGCTCCTACCTCGTGGGCGCGAAAATAATCATTTATACAGACCAGTAGCTATTAGATACATGCTAACCAAGCAAGATTCAAAACCAAGACTATTGAGATGGATTCTACTTCTACAAGAGTTCGATTTAGAGATTAAAGACAAGAAAGGTACCGAGAACGTAGTAGCCGACCATTTATCTTGAATGGAGAGGCTGAAACCAAAAGAGGTACCCATTAACGATGACTTCCCGTATGAACGTCTGTTAGCTCAGATGGACTTAGGAGGTGCCAACATAGAAAACCATGAATTAAATCCAAACCAACTAATTTTAAAACTTGACATACATGTCGTTAGCCGTGATTTACAAGAAATCCAAGACGCAATAGATAATGATATGAACGAAATTATGGACACTGTCCGAACTAATCAGACCTTACCATGGTATGCAGATATAGCAAATTACTTAGACGCTAAAATCCTACCCCCTGATCTGACCTATCAACAGAAGAAAAAAATATTTCACGATCTGAAACATTACTTTTGGGATGAACCTTTACTATTCAAGAAAAGTGTCGACGGTATTGTCCAAAGATGCGTCCCAGAAAGCGAAATTGAAAACATTATTTCTCATTGTCATGACACCCCTTATGGAGGCCATGCAAGCACATCTAAGACGTGCGCTAAAATTATGCAGTCTGGTTTCTATTGGCCAAATCTATGGAAAGATGTGCACATAGCAATTCTTAACTGCGGTCGATGCCAACGCACTGGAGACATATCCAGACGCGATGAGATGCCTTAGACTAGCATTCTACAAGTCGAAGTCTTTGATGTGTGGGGAATAGACTTCATGGGACCATTTCTGTCATCATTCGGAAACAAATACATGTGGCTGTAGATTACGTTTCAAAATGGATCGAAGCAATAACTTCTCCAACAAACGACACTTGAGTCGTGATTAAACTCTTCAAGAATATTATCTTCCCAAGATTTGGTGTACCCAAACAAGTCATAAGCGACGGTGGCTCCCACTTTATATCCAAAATCTTCGATAAACTCCTGACCAAATATGGGGTGAAACACCGCGTAGCAACACCATACCACCCCCAAACAAACCGACATGTGGAAGTCTCAAATCGGGAAATAAAAAAAATATTGGAAAAAACTGTCGCTACGTCAACGAAGGACTGGTTGGCCAAGTTACCTGAAGCACTATGGGCTTATAGGACAGCATTCAAGATGCCAATCGGAACAACACCCTTTAAACTCATCTATGGTAAGTCATATCACCTGCCAGTGGAAATAGAACACAAAGCTTATTGGGCAATTAAAACTCTAAACCTAAGCTACACCGCAGCTGGTGAGAAAAGGATCCTCGACATAAATGAACTGGAAGAGTTAAGGTTAGATGCATATGAAAATGCGAGGATCTACAAAGAAAGGACGAAAAAGTGGCATGACAAACGAATCTCAAGGAAGGAGTTCAATGAAGGAGATGTAGTTCTCTTATTCAACTCCCGTTTAAAACTCTTTCCCGAGAAACTTTGTTCAAGATGGTCTGGACCCTTTGAAGTGACCAAAGTCTTTCCAAGTGGTGCCATTGAGATCAAAGGAAAGTCCACAAACCCATTCATAGTAAATGGCCAACGTTTAAAACATTATCACAGCATTGAAAACAAAGACTACGCCGCGAGCTTAACGCTTATAGAGCTACCGCCCGAAATAGGAGACTAATTCACGTCTGAAATGATGTCAAGCTAACGACATTAAACAAGCGTTGTGTGGGAGGAAACCCACAAGTTTTTCATTTAATTTCTTTCAAAATCCCTTTTTTTTATTTTGTATTCTGGTTATTATTTTGATTCCTAGATTATTATCATTACATATTTTGTTTGTTTTCTTCTTCTTTATTTACTAATTTTAGTACCGACTCACATGCACTAACTAGATATACTAACTTATGGATATTATCACCTTCTCTATGGGGGGCCATCAGAGGCGTTATGAGATACTAGCTCAGTGCCAGATGAATTTGACGACTTATGTGCATGATCCCACGTTAACAGTTCTAGGTATTAGGGAGAGTGTTTATTTTTTGTTCAACCAGATAGGTTGGGAAGGATTCCTTGCCCATATGTACCCCACCTATCGAAAACTTACCCTAGAGTTCCTGAGCTCACTACATTATAAACCTACCCAAGGATTAGGGCGTAGTAGAGGACAAATGTCCTTCAAACTATTCGACTTTAACCACTATTTCACCGTTCATCATCTTGCTGAGCTGCTTGGATTTCCTAGTTCCATAAATACTTACATGGAGACTGTGATACGGTGGCCAAAACCGGACTGTTTTGGAATGCTGGTTTGTGTTTTGCGTTTGTTTTTGCAAAATGTCGCGGTAAGCAAGAGTCGCCACCGACTTTTATTTTATCCAACAAGGAAAGTAAAAAAGCACAGAAAAATTCCTTTTTCGAGATATTTCTGAGTACGGGGGGTAGATTATAGAAAGGGAAGGTATTAGCACCCTTTCTATCCGTAGTTATCTACTGGCTCTTAGGTATTTGCTCATTGTTTTCAAAATTGTTTTCTTTGTGTTTGTGGGTTTTGAAAAGTTTTTTTTGTTTTGACTTCGATTTAACTCTTGCGTCTGTCTTCAAGAGTGTAATGAAGTGTTTTTGAAAACTTGTTTGTAAAAAGTGTAAGTGTGAAAAAATTTTGTTTTATTTGAGCAAGTACTTAAGAACTAATCTATCTACTCGAAAAAGGAATCGTTCTATGTTTGTTTCCTTTAGACAATGATATCCCACTATGAATGAGTAGGTAGCATCATCGTTGGAGTTTGAGGGTCAATTCGAAAGAGGGACATACGGTTACTAAAGCTATGTTAGGACGCCTTAGCGGTAACCCTAAAGTCTTAGATCATTTGTTTGAGGCAACAATAACTAAGGCAACCATTTCGAGGTGACTATGATCTTTTAGACAAGAGGGCGACCTCTAAAGCAACCTATACTCAATGACTGTGTACGAAGGCAACCAAGTGGGGTGTACCCTAAGAGTGCGCATGTGCGAGTGTGTCGTTTTCAGTTATTTTTATCTTCGTACATGTTAAAGGTGATCTAATTTTGATTTTAAGATTAACATTCAGTCTTGTCATGCAAACCCTATTATCAAACATCTAGCAGTTATAATTTGCGGAAATAAAAGTGCGGAAATTAAATTACAAGGCGTCGGGTATTTACATCGCCAAAGACAAACCCTTTTGAAAAATAAAATAAAGCGATAAAAATAATTAAATATCCTATTTAACTATTACAATCCGGGAGTAAGTACATTATTGGATAAAAATAAAGTAAATCGCGTGCGGGAAATTAAATCGAGCGCATGATTAGGGTTTTGACCCTTTTGGTTAAAGAAAATATCTTTTTGTTGTTTTTTATTTTAAGAAAGAAATAAACCCTAAATTAATTACTAAATTAAATTATTAAATTAATTAAATGAAAAAGAAATTATTTTTGGAGTTTTTTAATTATTTAGGAAAGAAATCATAATAATTAAATTAATGGTTAAAACTAATTAAGTCTAATTAATTTTAATTATTTACAAAAATAAATTAAAGTTTTCTAATTAAAACCTAATTAATTAACAAATTTATTAAGAAAAATAAAAGATTAAAATTTGATTTGAAATAAAAAATATTTTTTGGTGATTTTATTTTATGAAAAAGAATTTTGTGATTGGTTAGAAATTAAATAAAAATAATAAAACAAATAATAAAACTAAATAAATGAAATAGAAGAGATAGGGGTTTGGGCCTATTTTGGGAGTATGAGTAGTAATTCCTTAAGCCCAAAAACGCTGGCCTTCTTTGACTTTCTGGAATCCAGTAGGCACGCGTGGACTTGGACTATGGTGGACCTCCACTCATGGACCACCAGATCTGGCCTTTGGCCATCTGGCTATTGCATGGACGAGGATGCATGGTGTTCTGCAAGCTTATGCACGCATAGGAGTACCTGAAGAGAAAAAAATATTGAGAAAGGGGGGGACCTGGGATTCGAACCCAGGTCCTGAAGGATATACGTGCGCCTTGTCCACCACTAAGCCAAATTGTTTCAATTGTTAATATAACGCATAGAATATATATAATATAATAAAAACAATTCATATGCCAGCAAAAACAAAAAAAGGCGCACTTGGTTTGAATCCACCAATGGACAGATGACACGAAGTCATCCCTATCCTCAACCCTGCAAAAGAATACCTGTGGATTTGTGTTGTACCCCAAAATTTGCCCTCCCATATTCTTCAAGGTTTGTCAAGAGTCATCCTCAAATGGTTCAAGACTTCTCAATGGTTGCACAGTCCTAACATCTCTTAAGCCAGTCAAAAACTAGGGTTTTGGTTCTTGCAAAGAATTTGAGGTTTTCAATGGCCCAATCAAGTCCCATAGGCATACATATATTGTCAAGCATCTACATGTCAAGTTTCAAGACTCATAGTGGCAAATTGCACAGTCAAAAGCTTCATTTGCTCTACAGTCAACTACAGGGGCAAAATGGTCATTTTGCAGTCAAAAGTCAGAATTTTTGGTCATCATCTTATTTTGAGGCCACAATCATCATTTGATCAAGTCTTGATCATAATTCCACAAGCATGGCTCAAAAATCATCAAAGATGCAAAAGTTGCTATTTTTGGACAACAGAAAAGTCAACTGTAACTTGACCAAGGCATAACTTTTTCATGGTTCATCAGAAAAATCCCATCCAATGCTCATTTTTAAGGGGATGACATTTCCTACAACTCATCTTCACATTCCAAGTCCAAGAAATGCTCTCACAAAAGGTTATCAATTTCTACATTATAGGTCAATTTCAAAAGTCAACAAAAATGCACTTTAAGTCAAAGACCATAACATGAGATTGGTAAATCCAAATGACATGGGACCAAAGTCATTGGTTAGAGGACTTCAAGACCTTTCCAAAATGTCCAAGAACATGTTCATATGATCAAAATTGAGCAAGATATGCATTGGAGAAGTTGGGAAATTTTTGTGAATGTGCAAAAGTCAACTTTGCTCAAAATACCTTATTTTTGCTAATGGGCCTCAAATTCCTTCTTGAATCTTTACCCAAAGCATATGCACGACCCATCAAGCCTATTTTAGTTTATTTTCTTATTTTTATTAATTAATTGGATTTTTTATTAATATTAATTCATTTAATTGATTTTAAATATAGGAAATTCAAAGATATGGTTTTCAAATCTTTTTATGAAGCAAATATCACCAATATGAGCTGGAAAATTCGTGTGCAAATCAAGGGGACAAAGATCTCCAATTTTGGCAAGTTTTCTCCATCAAAAAGAGGCAAAAAGATTTGATTGAAAATCAAATATGCAAACATGAATGCAATGGATCTTTGGGCTAAGACTTGACCTAATTTTATTCCCATATATGCAAGCAAGCCAACCCTAATGCTATTCACGTGCAAAACTACTGCAAAGAGCCATTACCATATTGAAAAAATTCAAAGAAAGCTTGAAACTGATCTTCATACTCCAGGCTAATTCAAGGCAATTTAAGGATTCAAACATCTTGCTGGGACACTCAGAAACCTTTTGCAATCGAAGCCAAGCGCTAACACTCAAGGAATCCTAAGAAACAGTCACACGGTTTGATTATTTTTTCCTTAATCGTAATTCAATATTCATGCATCATTAACGAGAATATTTGTGTGCTTTGCGTTGCTAACACCTTTCTGAAGCTAACGGTATAGGTGAATTGCATTATGGTGTACTGAAACAGAAATCACCGTTAATGGATTTTAGGGTTTCCAAGTTTCAAATTTAGGGCTTTGCTGCACAAGAAAAATCAGACCTTGAAAGACCTATGGTTGAATTCGTCAAGGCCAGACGAATCAAACCCAGCCCTCGCGAACAATTTATATGCATCAGGGACCTAATCGCTATTAATCGTGCTTGCAAGTTGTGGGGGTTAAAAACCCCCGCTATTTGTTTTGTTTTGTTGCAGGCATAAGGAAGAAGACGATACGTGTTAGCGTGTGATTAGTCCATTTAAATGGCGCGCGTATTTTTGTTGGGTCCAGCATAGTATTTATTTTCTTAATATAATATTTACTCTTTATTCTAAATACAAACGCGCTACACAGCTCAGATGGCCAAGGCATTAGCATGTAACCATTGGGACCCGGGTTCGATTCCCAGGTCCCCTAAACGCTTGTTCATATTTTTTCTAACATGTTCCTGCTCAGGCGTTCAAAAGCATTCCACCATGCGCTTCAAGCAATCAGGCGCCAAGTGGCCACTAACACTCATCTAATGGCCAAGCGTGAATATTCATGGTGCTCCCTAGTCAACAGGCATGTGGTGGATCAGAAGGGTCAAACGTGGCTGAAACAATTGGGCTTCCAAAATTCCAGATTCACCTCCATCTGGGCCCAACACCCCCAGGGTTTTGTTTCTCTTTTTTCTCTTTTATATTTTCTATTTAATTATTTTCTATTAACTATTAGTATTTAATTAACAAATTAATTTTTTATAATAAATTCAGAAAACCAAAAAATGTAATTATTATTATTATTATTATTATTAATTTCACTTTAATTATTATTTTGTAAATAAATACTAACCAAATTGATTTAGTTTAATTAGGTTTAATTTTGACTATTTTTCATAATAAGTAAAATAAATTAGACTTAGGTTTTTACTAACTTTTGACTTTTAATTTCTTTTTATTTTTATTTTCATTAAAAATATTTAAAAAAACACAAAAATACTTTTTCTTTTAATTAATTAATTAATTAGCTATTAGGTTTAATTTTAATTGCCAAAAAGGACAAATCTCATTTTTTCTCAAAAAAAGGGTCAAAACCCTAAGGACGTCCCGATTCAATCTTTCGCGCGCATGTTTATTTTAATTCATTATATTTATGTATATGTTTTCAAGGATGTAATAGTTAATTAGGATTTTATCGTTTTCTTTTACTTTCTCGCATTTATTTTCCAAACGGGTTATGTTTTTGGCGATGTATATACCCGCGCCTTGTAATAGCGTAGATTCAACTTTCCGCAATTTATTTTCCGCACTCTTAACTGTTAATATGCATGCAAGACTTGTCTGAAAAAATAAAATCAAAGCGTAGCTCACAAATAACATGTACAAGATAATCTTAACTGAATTCAACACAC
This sequence comes from Vicia faba, assembly GCA_948472305.1. NCBI lineage: Eukaryota > Viridiplantae > Streptophyta > Magnoliopsida > Fabales > Fabaceae > Vicia > Vicia faba. Next base: position 1,141,162,070 of record OX451740.1, on the reverse strand, counting down.
ATGCACATGCCACTCCTAGGGTACGCCTCACTGGTTGCCTCGACGTGGTCGTCAAGTATAGGGTGTTTTAGAGGCCGCCCTCCTGTCTAAAGATCCAGTTGCCTCGAAACGGTTGCCTCGGATAAAAAGGATCTAGGACATTAGGGTTACCGCTAAGGCGTCCTACTATTGCTTCGGTGACCACATGTCCCTAATAATCGAATTGACCTGCATCTCCAACGACGGTGCTACCTACTTCTCAATAGTGGGATAGTACTGTCTAAAGGACTCTTACACAGCCTAATTCCTTAGAGTAGGTAGATTTCTCCTGGGTACTTGCTCTTTCAAAACAAAAAAACAACTTTTCGCACCTACACTTTCAAAAAGTTTTCAAACAAACACTTCACACACTCTTGAGGACTGATACAAGAGTTATCTAGAAGTTTTTCAAACGGAACTTTTTTCAAAACCCACAAACACTTGAAAAGCAAACAATTTTTGAAAACATAGTGAGCAAGTACCTAAGAGCCCGTGGATAACCACGGATAGAAAGGGTGCTAACACCTTCCCTTTCTATAAATCTACCTCCCGAACCGAGAGACATCTCAAAAAAGGAATTTTGTTGTGCTTTTGTCCTTTCCATGTTGGAGAACATAAAAGACGATGGCGACTCTTGCTTACCGCGACATTTCGCGAACCAGCTAAAAACAATCAGTTCTATTTCCACCGATCACAGAACTGGCGACTCTGCTGGGGACACTAATAAGTGAGGTGTACCTTAGGATTAGACCACTCTTATGTTTTCAATTGCTTGCTTTGTTTGCTTTAATATTGTGGGCCTGTTTTTGGGAGTTTCATATATCCTAACCCGGATTTGGGGGATACCCTTTTAAAAGTAGAACAAACTGTGAGGGAACTGTGCGGGGTATACCGACACGGTTGAAGCAGTTGCTACGTTGATGTGGCACTTTGGTGAGTACCGGTAACCCTTGAGTCAAGTCAAGGAAAGTACGGGGCCGCCGCGTGGTGTCGTGAAGCATCAACTGACCTTAGGAACCTTACTTGACCATCCTGGCCTTTTTAGGGGTAGTGAGATGACCGACTTTGGTGCAGTCCGAAGTTGGTAGATACTCGATACTACACTCATTGAGGGTTATTTTCTTGGAATATTTTGGTCGCCAGTTAAGTGGCTAAATCAAAACAATGAACATAGAAAACAATCCAATGATATTGAGCTCCTTAGAACCCGGGTACTATTGATAGGACAGGTTTTGAGCCCACCAACTTCAAGAGGGTAGTACCTAAACTTCATGCTGGCCTAAACTCTAAGGGCTGTCTTGTGTGACTTGTGTGCCTTCAAACTTTAATTACTTGCATGTACTTGTTATCTGACAACACGGGTTCCTTGCAGGTTTTGTTTACAGTCCTTAATCTGGACTCATAACAGGGTTCACTTACATCACTCCACGCATAGCATAACATCATACCATCATACCATTGCATACATCCTACATGAAGACTAATCCATTTCAAGGATCTCAAGGGTTTGTGATGCAGGTCATGGTGAACCAACTATCTAGCAAGGGGCAAAGGGGATTTATTTTCCTCTAGCCAAGGTTGATAACTTGAGTCAGGGGCTATGACCCACTCGATATGGTGAGCTTTGACTCTTGAAGAAGGACTCTCAACAACATGAAGTTCCTTCAATCAAGCTACCGGATTCAACTTCTAACAAGTTTCTCTGTTTACCCCGCGAGATCCTTGAAAACATTGCATGCATACATACACATCATTGCATAACAGGTACCCTTGTTACAAGTCACTTACCTTCTTCACTGTTTATTTCAGCAATGGCTTCCCAACAAGGCAACCAGGATCTTCATGCTCAAGAGACTCGGTTCGGGGAGATCCTCCTAAATCTATCCAAGAGGCAGGAAGAGTTGAGAACACTCCTCATGGGGACTTTGGTCAGGAACAGTCCAGAAGACGATAAAGACGAACGGCTGAAACGTCTGCAAGTTGAGGTAGATACAATGAGAACCCAGATGCTGGGGCAAATGGCTCTCATTCAAGACTTAGCTCAAAGACAAGAAGAGCTCAGGGTTCTCGTCAACCAACTGCTTCGGGATAACCAACTGGGGCAAACATCTAAGGTTGAAGAGCCAGTCATCATTAAATTCCCCTTGAGACAAGAAGACAAGGGAAAAGCTCCTCAACTTGCTTCAGGGTCACAAATTCAGCATCAACCTCACCAGCTTCAGCAAGACAGTATGAAGCAAGTAGTCAGGGTTGGAGACCAAACCGGTAATCATCCTCCAAGAAGTTAAAGGTTTGGTTCAATAAATAGAACTCTTCAAGCTGCTACTACTTCACAGGTCCAACAACGACCTCGCCAAGAACAACGGGTTGATCAGAGCAAGCCAGACAAGCCTAGGAGGCAATTCACCCAGCTCAACATGTCGCTGTTTCAAGCCTTACAACGCCTATTGAGATTGAATCTGATCACATTAAGGGACCCTCCTAAGAATCCCAACACTTCCTCTTCCAGGTATAACCCGAGTGTGAGATGTGCCTACCATTCTGACAGTCCTGGACACGACACCAACGACTGTTGGACTCTGCAGAACAAGATCCAGGACCTGATTGATGAAGGAGCAGTGGAATTCACCCCAGATGGTCAGGTCGAGTTCTTCTACTATCCCTAGACGAGAAGACCTTTTGTTCATTGGAAGTTTCAAGTTGTATTTTTCTTTGCTTGTTCAAACATTTATTCATGTCAAACGTTGTTATTTCATTAATGCATTGCATATGTCTGTTTTGAATCAATATATTCGCATTCTCTATATTCAAACTGCTTTCATTTTTGTTGTCAACTCTCGATTAAATTCTAAGCCTCTTGAGGGAGGATGACGAAAATGATACCACGACATTTACAGTATGCTTTTGAACAGACCCCGCTGATGAGGTACAAGCATTGTGTCAAATCCTAAACACTGGAGTTATAAGGAAGATAATCCCTCGTCAACCCCTTCGAGCCAAAGAAGTAGGAGTTTTTCTTTTCACAAAAATTAAAACCCTTAATTATAACCTGGGGCAGGGTAGTTCTCTCAGTTGATCCAAATGCACAATGAACAACATCAAAGGAGTCCTTCCAAAACAAAATATAGTGATGGTTCCGAATAATCATGAAGACATGCAGTCATTATCTCTCAGAAATAAAAACCCATTAAGTCAAAACCTATGAAGGAGACTTATAAAACTGGGGCATCCCGCTGACTGTAATCACAAAAAGAAACAGTTCAGGCAAAAAATAGGGATAACAAAATCAAAAAAGAAAGAGGCCCTACAAACCCTCAACCAAAAAAGGAATGACTGCCTATTCAAAATAAACTGTCAATATCTGAACCATCATTGGAATATCAGGACAAAGACTCAAACAAGGTCTAACGCATGATCAGCTGAGTTTAGGTTTGAAGAACATCACAAAGAGCGGGTGGGTACAAATAAATTTGAGCCTTTATCCTTTGTTTCCTAAACCGTGAACCAGGCCACGTTATAACCCTCAAAAGTCCTAGCTGAAGCATGGGTTAGTTCGAAAGCATACTGTTACAAAGGTATCCTGACTCCTATAGGGCTCGCTTTGAAATCTTGAGTTGACATCATATTTTACAAAATTTGCTTGTTTTACTGAAAAATGCATTTTCAAAAACTTCAAAACAGACATAAGCTTTGCATTCTTGAAATAATATTGTTCGCATATGACTATTTGTTCAACAGCAGAGAAATTCGCACGATGAATACCCAGTGAACAAAAGTCTTCTCAACAAAATAGTCATCTCAAGTGGAAGAAACACTTCCAACCAAGGGGCAGACATGATCATGGTCCATCATTCGGGGCAGTCCAGTCAAGATTCAGAGAATCTCTCAAGATGACAAATAGCTTGGGGCAAATCTCCGTCTAAGTCACTTGGGGCATTGGGCATGAATTCCAGCGAAGAATCTTGCACGATCAAACATCTTCTGGTGGTATGATAATGCAACACTACTGACAGGGGCACCTCCCTACGTCCTGAGAGCATGGACATAGTCGAAAAAATACTACGCATAATCAAAGACCCGCTAGGTTGACACACCTAGGAAAAAATAAGGGCTTCTCGGCGAACCAAAAGGGTTCGGGAAAAAATAAGGGATGAAAAGAAAGAAATCTATACACCCGGCAAGTCGAAAACCTGAAAAGGCGGCTTGGGCAAAAATGGGTATCTCGGTGGACTGAAAACCTGAAAGGGAGGTCCAGGCAAAAATTAGGGATCAAAGCGTACGACTATGTCCCGGTATCTCGTCACTTGCCTACCAGAAGAAGAATTGTCAATCGGCAGTTATCAAGACCTCCACAGGTACCTTCTCCCGCAGAAACTGGGGCAATAAGAATGGTCTAAAGCGATCTGGTTGCTCTGTCCACCGAGGTGCCAAGGTAAGTTCAGCTGAAGAACATGACCAAGTTACCTTCACTCCCCGCAGAGTAGGACAAGACTCAACAATGCTCTCCCCTAGCAGAGTTGGTCTCTTCTCAGCCCTGAAAAAGGCACAGTATCCCTAGCAAGTCAGCAACACTCTCCCCAAGCAGAGTTAGTCTACTGTCATCCTTAAGGAAGTTGGGTACCCCCAGAAGATCTCAACATTCCCCAATGGAGTATACAGATATTCCTAAGCAAGCATCCCCGGCAGTCTCAATATAAGATTGTTCCCCGGCGGAATACAAGACAACCCAGTGGAGCCACTTCCACAGTGCAGTCCAAAGGTTTCCCCAGGAGTTGAATCATCCTCCCCAGTAGATTCTGGAAGCTTATCCCCAGTGGATTCTGGAAGCTTATCACCTGCAGAGTACATGCGTCCCCCGCTATATTCAAAGGTTATTCCCCACCGGAGCCTATAACTGGGTTATCCTCAGCTAATTACCACGGAAGGATCGTCCTCGGCGAAGTTCTTCCTATTCCCCAGCAGAGTTCATCAAATCCTCTACAAAATTTATCAACAGGAATCCCCAGCAGAGTTCTCATCAAAATCTTAGCGAAGTATCTCTTCCCACAGAGTAATTCCCCGCAGAGTAATCTCTCCAACAAGTTTATTCCCCAATGGAGTCATCTTCTCCTACCGGTTTATTCTTGCAATCATCATCCCCAGCGGAAACGAAGAACTCTACTCTTCAAAAATCAGCCCAGGATTCAACAAGCTCCCGGCATTCGTCAAGGATTTATTTTCCCAGACGAAAACACATTCATAAACATATCACATTTCATACATCCTGCTTACATATATGATAAAGTGCATACGACACGATCTCATGACATCATGCATATCATACATCATGACATTGCATTACAACTGATGTTTTGCCTTTTCAGGAAATAGGTTAATCCAAAGGTGATTACTATAAACTGTCGCAGTTCCAGATTCGATACCTGTATCTAGCCAGGGCATATCTGTGAGCGATTAATTGTGGATTCGATACCTGTATCTAGCCAGGGCATATCTGCATGAAGAGTTTAGAGATTCGATACCTGTATCCGGCCAGGGCATATCTGTAGACGACCAAATTCAAGATTCGATACCTGTATCTAGCCAGGGCATATCTGTGAGTGATTGATTGTAGATTTGATACCTGTATCCAGCCAGGGCATGTCTGCATGAAGAGTTTAGAGATTCGATACCTGTATCCGGCCAGGGCATATCTGTAGACGACCAAATTCCAGATTCGATACCTGTATCTAGCCAGGGCATATCTGTGAGTGATTGATTGTAGATTCGATACATGTATCCAGCCAGGGCATGTCTGCATGAAGAGTTTAGAGATTTGATACCTGTATCCGGCCAGGGCATATCTGTAGACGACCAAATTCCAGATTCGATACCTGTATCTAGCCAGGGCATATCTGTGAGTGATTGATTGTAGATTCGATACCTGTATCTAGCCAGGGCATGTCTGCATGAAGAGTTTAGAGATTCGATACCTGTATCCGGCCACGGCATATCTGTAGACGACCAAATTCCAGATTCGATACCTGTATCTAGCCAGGGCATATCTGTGAGTGATTAATTGTAGATTTGATACCTGTATCCAGCCAGGGCATGTCTGCATGAAGAGTTTAGAAATTTGATACATGTATCCGGCCAGGGCATATCTGTAGACGACCAAATTCCATATTCGATACCTGTATCTAGCCAGGGCATATCTGTGAGTGATTGATTGTAGATTCAATACCTATATCCAGCCAGGGCATGTCTGCATGAAGAGTTTAGAGATTCGATACCTGTATCCGGCCAGGGCATATCTGTAGACGACCAAATTCCAAATTCGATAACTGTATCTAGCCAGGGCATATCTGTGAGTGATTGATTGTAGATTCGATACCTGTATCTAGCCATGGCATATCTACATGAAGAGTTTAGAGATTCGATTCTTGTATCCAGCCAGGGCATATCTGTAGACGATCAGTTCCAGATTCGATACCTGTATCTAGCCAGGGCATATCTGTAGACGACTAATTCCATATTCGATACTTGTATCTAGCCAGGGCATATCTGTGAGTGATTGATTGTAGATTCGACACCTGTATCTAGCCAGGGCATGTCTACATGAAGAGTTTAGAGATTCAATACCTGTATCCATCCAGGGCATATCTGTAGACGACTAATTCCAAATTCGATACCTGTATCTAGCCAGGGCATATCTGTGAGTGATTGATTGTGGATTCGATACCTGTATCTAGCCAGGGCATATCTACATTAAAGAGATTTCAGAGATAGCTTGGAATGCTCCAGATATGGATGCTATTCTTTTGCTTATTCAAAGTTTCTTCTCAGAGATAGCTTAGAAATGCTCCAGATATGGATGCTGTTCTTTTGCTTGTTCAGAGTTTCCTTTCGGAGATAGCTTGGAAATGCTCCAGATTCGGATATTATTCTATTACTTATTCAGATTTCTTCTCAGAGATAGCTTAGAAATGCTCCAGATTCGGATGTTATTATTTTGCTTATTCAGAGTTTCCTTTCAGAGATAGCTTGGAAATGCTCCAGATATGGATGCTGTTCTTTTGCTTATTCAGAGTTTCCTGTCAGAGATGGCTGAGAGATACTCCAGATCTGGATGTTATTCTTTTTCCTATTCAGATTTCTCTCCAGAGATGGCCTAGAGACGCTCTAGATCCGGATGCTATTCTATTGCTTATTCAGAGATAGTTCAGATGCGACCCAGATTTGGCGATATTCCGATACTTATTCCATAGTTCCTTTCAGATATAGCTTAGAGATGCTCCTGACCCGGACGCTATTCTATTGCTTATTCAGATTCAAACTTCTAAAGACAACTTAGAGATGCTCCAGACCCGGATGCTATTCTATTGTTTAGTCCAGATTCATTCAAAAGACAGTCCAGATACGATCCAAGTTCGGGTGATATTATGTCACTCATTCAGATGTAGTATGGATATACCCCAGACGCGGAGGTCATTCTACTACTCGTTTAGACGTCAACAATTAGATATAGACTAGATATGCTCTAGACACGGAAGCCATTCTATTTCTTATTCAGATTCAACTATCCATTACATTTCCAAATGGCATCTATAAGCCCATTCCCGACAAGATTTTGTCACATCTCCAGATGGAATCTATAAGCCCATCCTCCTATCCATCATATCTCCAAATGGCATCTATAAGCCCATTCCCGACATCACATTGCTGATACCACACTATGTGAGTGCAAATTTCTGGGCACTCTAGTGTTCAATCATCTTCCACCTTCGGATCACGAAAGGCACGCAAGCCAATCTACATCCTCAAGTCTAAGAATATTGAACAGGGGCAACTGTTGTACCCCAAAATTTGCCCTCCCATATTCTTCAAGGTTTGTCAAGAGTCATCCTCAAATGGTTCAAGACTTCTCAAGGGTTGCACAGTCCTAACATCTCCTAAGCCAGTAAAAATCTAGGGTTTTGGTTCTTGCAAAGAATTTGAGGTTTTCAATGGCCCAATCAAGTCCCATAGGCATACATATATTATCAAGCATCTACATGTCAAGTTTCAAGACTCATAGTGGCAAATTGCACAGTCAAAAGCTTCATTTGCTCTACAGTCAACTGCAGGGGCAAAATGGTCATTTTGCAGTCAAAAGTCAGAATTTTTGGTCAACATCTTATTTTGAGGCCACAATCATCATTTGATCAAGTCTTGATCATGATTCCACAAGCATGGCTCAAAAATCATCAAAGATGCAAAAGTTGCTATTTTTGGACAGTAGAAAAGTCAACTGTAACTTGACCAAGGCATAACTTTTTCATGGTTCATCAGAAAAATCCCATCCAATGCTCATTTTTAAGGGGATGACATTTCCTACAACTCATCTTCACATTCCAAGTCCAAGAAATTCTCTCACAAAAAGTTATCAATTTCTACATTATAGGTCAATTTCAAAAGTCAACAAAAATGCACTTTAAGTCAAAGACCATAACTTGAGATTGGTAAATCCAAATGATATGGGACCAAAGGAATTGGTTAGAGGACTTCAAGACCTTTCCAAAATGTCCAAGAACATGTTCATATGACAAAATTGAGCAAGATATGCATTGGAGAAGTTGGGAAATTTTTGTGAATGTGCAAAAGTCAACTTTGCTCAAAATACCTTATTTTTGCTAATGGGCCTCAAATTCCTTCTTGAATCTTTACCCAAAGCATATGCACGACCCATCAAGCCTATTTGAGTTTATTTTCTTATTTTTATTAATTAATTGGATTTTTTATTAATATTAATTCATTTAATTGATTTTAAATATAGGAAATTCAAAGATATGGTTTTCAAATCTTTTTATGAAGCAAATATGACCAATATGAGCTGGAAAATTCGTGTGCACATCAAGGGGACAAAGATCTCCAATTTTGGTAAGTTTTCTCCATCAAAAAGAGGCAAAAAGATTTGATTGAAAATCAAATATCCAAACATGAATGCAATGGATCTTTGGGCTAAGACTTGACCTAATTCTATTCCCATATATGCAAGCAAGACAACCCTAATGCTATTCACGTGCAAAACTGCTGCAAAGAGCCATTACCATATTGAAAAAATTCAAAGAAAGCTTGAAACTGATCTTCATACTCCAGGCCAATTCAAGGCAATTTAAGGATTCAAACATCTTGCTGGGGACACTCAGAAACCTTTTGCAATCGAAGCCAAGCGCTAACACTCAAAGAATCCTAAGAAACAGTCACACGGTTTGATTATTTTTTCCTTAATCGTAATTCAATATTCATGCATCATTAACGAGAATTTTTGTGTGCTTTGTGTTGCTAACACCTTTCTGAAGCTAACGGTATAGGTGAATTGCATTATGGTGTACTGAAACATAAATCACCATTAATGAATTTTAGGGTTTCCAAGTTTCAAATTTAGGGCTTTGCTGCACAAGAAAAATCAGACCTTGAAAGACCTATGGTTGAATTCGTCAAGGCCAGACGAATCAAACCCAGCCCTCGCGAACAATTTATATGCATCAGGGACCTAATCGCTATTAATCGTGCTTGTAAGTTGTGGGGGTTAAAAACCCCCGCTATTTGTTTTGTTTTGTTGCAGGCATAAGGAAGAAGACGATACGTGTTAGCGTGTGATTAGTCCATTCAAATGGCGCGCGTATTTTTGTTGGGTCCAGCATAGTATTTATTTTCTTAATATAATATTTACTCTTTATTCTAAATACAAACGCGCTACACAGCTCAGATGGCCAAGGCATTAGCATGTAACCATTGGGACTTGGGTTCGATTCCCAGGTCCCCTAAACGCTTGTTCATAATTTTTCTAACATGTTCCTGTGCAGGCGTTCAAAAGCATTCCACCATGTGCTTCAAGCAATCAGGCGCCAAGTGGCCACTGACACTCATCTAATGGCCAAGCGTGAATATTCATGGTGCTCCCTAGTCAACAGGCATGTGGTGGATCAGAAGGGTCAAACGTGGCTGAAACAATTGGGCTTCCAAAATTCCAGATTCACCTCCATCTGGGCCCAACACCCCCAGGGTTTTGTTTCTCTTTTTTCTCTTTTATATTTTCTATTTAATTATTTTCTATTAACTATTAGTATTTAATTAACAAATTAATTTTTTATAATAAATTCAGAAAACCAAAAAATGTAATTATTATTATTATTATTAATTTCACTTTAATTATTATTTTGTAAATAAATACTAACCAAATTGATTAAGTTTAATTAGGTTTAATTTTGACTATTTTTCATAATAAGTAAAATAAATTAGACTTAGGTTTTTACTAACTTTTGACTTTTAATTTCTTTTTATTTTTATTTTCATTAAAAATATTTAAAAAAACACAAAAATACTTTTTCTTTTAATTAATTAATTAATTAGCTATTAGGTTTAATTTTAATTGCCAAAAAGGACAAATCTCATTTTTTCTCAAAAAAAGGGTCAAAACCCTAAGGACGTCCCGATTCAATCTTTCACGCGCATGTTTATTTTAATTCATTATATTTATGTATCTGTTTCCGAGGATGTAATAGTTAATTAGGATTTTATCGCTTTCTTTTACTTTCTCGCATATATTTTCCAAACGGGTTATGTTTTTGGCGATGTATATACCCGCGCCTTGTAATAGCGTAGATTCAACTTTCCGCAATTTATTTTCCGCACTCTTAACTGTTAATATGCATGCAAGACTTGTCTGAAAAAATAAAATCAAAGCGTAGCTCACAAATAACATGTACAAGATAATCTTAATTGAATTCAACACACATGCACATGCCACTCCTAGGGTACGCCTCACTGGTTGCCTCGACGTGGTCGTCAAGTATATGGTGTTTTATAGGTCACCCTCCTGTCTAAAGATCCGGTTGCCTCGAAACGGTTGCCTCGGATAAAAAGGATCTAGGACATTAGGGTTACCGCTAAGGCGTCCTACTATTGCTTCGGTGACCACATGTCCCTAATAATCGAATTGACCTGCATCTCCAACGACGGTGCTACCTACTTCTCAATAGTGGGATAGTACTGTCTAAAGGACTCTTACACAGCCTAATTCCTTAGAGTAGGTAGATTTCTCCTGGGTACTTGCTCTTTCAAAACAAAAAACAACTTTTCGCACCTACACTTTCAAAAAATTTCAAACAAACACTTCATACACTCTTGAGGACTGATACAAGAGTTATCTAGAAGTTTTTCAAATGGAACTTTTTTCAAAACCCACAAACACTTGAAAAGCAAACAATTTTTGAAAACATAGTGAGCAAGTACCTAAGAGCCCGTGGATAACCACGGATAGAAAGGGTGCTAACACCTTCCCTTTCTATAAATCTACCTCCCGAACTGAGAGACATCTCAAAAAAGGAATTTTGTTGTGCTTTTGTCCTTTCCATGTTGGAGAACATAAAAGACGGTGGCGACTCTTGCTTACCGCGACATTTCGCGAACCAGCTAAAAAACAGTCAGTTCTATTTCCACCGATCACAGAACTGGCGACTCTGCTGGGGACACTAATAAGTGAGGTGTACCTTAGGATTAGACCACTCTTATGTTTTCAATTGCTTGCTTTGTTTGCTTTAATATTGTGGGCCTGTTTTGGGAGTTTCATAGATCCTAACCCGGATTTGGGGGATACCCTTTTAAAAGTAGCAACAAACTGTGAGGGAACTGTGCGGGGTATACCGACACGGTTGAAGCAGTTGCTACGTTGATGTGGCACTTTGGTGAGTACCGATAACCCTTGAGTCAAGTCAAGGAAAGTACGGGGCCTCCGCGTGATGTCGTGAAGCATCAACTGACCTTAGGAACCTTACTTGACCATCCTGGCCTCTTTAGGGGTAGTGAGATGACCGACTTTGGTGTAGTCCGAAGTTGGGAGATACTCGATAATACACTCATTGAGGGTTGTTTTCTTGGAATATTTTGGTCGCCAGTTAAGTGGCTAAATCAAAACAATAAACATAGAAAATAATCCAATGATATTGAGCTCCTTAGAACCCGGTTACTATTGATAGGACAGGTTTTGAGCCCACCAACTTCAAGAGGGTAGTACCTAAACTTCATGCTGGCCTAAACTCTAAGGGCTGTCTTGTGTGACTTGTGTGCCTTCAAACTTGAATTACTTGCATGTACTTGTTATCTGACAACACGGGTTCCTTGCAGGTTTTGTTTACAGTCCTTAATCTGGACTCATAACAGGGTTCACTTACATCACTCCACGCATAGCATAACATCATACCATCATACCATTGCATACATCCTACATGAAGACTAATCCATTTCAAGGATCTCAACGGTTTGTGATACAGGTCATGGTGAACCAACTGTCTAGCAAGGGGCAAAGGGGATTTATTTTCCTCTAGCCAAGGTTGATAACTTGAGTCAGGGGCTATGACCCACTCGATATGGTGAGCTTTGACTCTTGAAGAAGGACTCTCAACAACATGAAGTTCCTTCAATCAAGCTACCGGAATCAACTTCTAAGAAGTTTCTCTGTTTACCCCGCGAGATTCTTGAAAACATTGCATGCATACATACACATCATTGCATAACAGGTACCCTTGTTACAAGTCACTTACCTTCTTTTCTGTTTATTTCAGCAATGGCTTCCCAACAAGACAACCAAGATCTTCATGCTCAAGAGACTCGGTTCGGGGAGATCCTCCTAAATCTATCCAAGGGGCAGGAAGAGCTGAGAACACTCCTCATGGGTACTTTGGTCAGGAACAGTCCAGAAGACGATAAAGATGAACGACTGAAACGTCTGCAAGTTGAGGTAGATACAATGAGAACCCAGATGCTAGGGCAAATGGCTCTCATTCAAGACTTAGCTCAAAGACAAGAAGAGCTCAGGGTTCTCGTCAACCAACTGCTTCGGGATAACCAACTTGGGCAAACATCTAAGGTTGAAGAGCCAGTCATCATTAAATTCCCCTTGAGACAAGAAGACAAGGGAAATGCTCCTCAACTTGCTTGAGGGTCACAAATTCAGCATCAACCTCACCAGCTTCAGCAAGACAGTATGAAGCAAGTAGTCAGGGTTGGAGACCAAACCGGTAATCATCCTCCAAGAAGTCAAAGGTTTGGTTCAATAAATAGACCTCTCCAAGCTGCTACTACTTCACAGGTCCAACAACGACCTCGCCAAGAACAACGGGTTGATCAGAGCAAGCCAGACAAGCCTAGGAGGCAATTTACCCAGCTCAACATGTCGCTGTTTCAAGCCTTACAACGCCTGTTGAGATTGAATCTGATCACATTAAGGGACCCTCCTAAGAATCCCAACACTTCCTCTTCCAGGTATAACCCGAGTGTGAGATGTGCCTACCATTCTGGCAGTCCTGGACACGACACCAACGACTGTTGGACTCTACAGAACAAGATCCAGGACCTGATTGATGAAGGAGCAGTGGAATTCACCCCATATGGTCAGGTCGAGTTCTTCTATTATCCCTAGACGAGAAGACCTTTTGTTCATTGGAAGTTTTAAGTTGTATTTTTCTTTGCTTGTTCAAACATTTATTCATGTCAAATGTTGTTATTTCATTAATGCATCGCATATGTCTGCTTTGAATCAATATATTCGCATTCGCTATATTCAAACTGCTTTCATTTTTGATGTCAACTCTCGGTTAAATTCTAAGCCTCTTGAGGGAGGATGACGAAAACGATACCACGACATTTACAGTATGCTTTTGAACAGACCCCGCTGATGAGGTACAGGCACTGTTTCAAATCCTAAACACTGGAGTTATAAGGAAGATAATCCCTCGTCAACCCCTTCGAGCCAAAGAAGTAGGAGTTTTTCTTTTCACAAAAATTAAAACCCTTAATTATAACCTAGGGCAGGGTAGTTCTCTCAGTTGATCCAAATGCACAATGAATAGCATCAAAGGAGTCCTTCCAAAACAAAAGATAGTGATGGTTCCAAATAATCATGAAGACATGCAGTCATTATCTCTCAGAAATAAAAACCCATTAATTCAAAACCTATGAAGGAGACTTATAAAACTGGGGCATCCCGCTGACTGTAATCACAAAAAGAAACAGTTCATGCAAAAAATAGGGATAACAAAATCAAAAAAGAAAGAGGCCCTACAAACCCTCAACCAAAAAAGGAATGACTGCCTATTCAAAATAAACTGTCAATATCCGAACCATCATTGGAATATCAGGACAAAGACTCAAACAAGGTCTAACGCATGATCAGCTGAGTTTAGGTTTGAAGAACATCACGAAGAGCGGGTGGGTACAAATAAATTTGAGCCTTTATCCTTTGTTTCTTAAACCGTGAACCAGGCCACGTTATAACCCTCAAAAGTCCTAGCTGAAGCATGGGTTAGTTCGAAAGCATACTGTTACAAAGGTATCCTGACTCCTATAGGGCTCGCTGTGAAATCTTGAGTTGACATCATATTTTACAAAATTTGCTTGTTTTACTGAAAAATGCATTTTCAAAAACTTCAAAACAGACATAAGCTTTGCATTCTTGAAATAATATTGTTCGCATATGACTATTTGTTCAACAGCAGAGAAATTCGCACGATGAATACCCAGTGAACAAAAGTCTTCTCAACAAAAGAGTCATCTCAAGTGGAAGAAACACTTCCAACCAAGGGGCAGACATGATCATGGTCCATCATTCGGGGCAGTCCAGTCAAGATTCAGAGAATCTCTGAAGATGACAAATAGCTTGGGGCAAATCTCCGTCTGAGTCACTTGGGGCATTGGGCATGAATTCCAGCGAAGAATCTTGCACGATCAAACATCTTCTGGTGGTATGACAACGCAACACTACTGACAGGGGCACCTCCCTACATCCTGAGAGCATGGACATAGTCGAAACAATACTACGCATAATCAAAGACCCGCTAGGTTGACACACCTAGGAAAAAATAAGGGCTTCCCGGCGAACCAAAAGGGTTCGGGAAAAAATAAGGGATGAAAAGAAAGAAATCTGTACACCCGGCAAGTCGAAAACCTGAAAAGGCGGCTTGGGCAAAAATGGGTATCTCGGTGGACTG
Source organism: Vicia faba (assembly GCA_948472305.1). Taxonomy (NCBI): domain Eukaryota; kingdom Viridiplantae; phylum Streptophyta; class Magnoliopsida; order Fabales; family Fabaceae; genus Vicia; species Vicia faba. Next base: position 1,141,147,047 of record OX451740.1, on the reverse strand, counting down.
AAAACCTGAAAGGGCGGTCCAGGCAAAAATTAGGGATCAAAGCGTACGACTATGTCCCGGTATCTCGTCACTTGCCTACCAGAAGAAGAATTGTCAATCGGCAGTTATCAAGACCTCCACAGGTACCTTCTCCCGCAGAAACTGGGGCAATAAGAATTGTCTAAATCGATCTGGTTGCTCTGTCCACCGAGGTGCCAAGGTAAGTTCAGCTGAAGAACATGACCAAGTTACCTTCACTCCCTGCAGAGTAGGACAAGACTCAACAATGCTCTCCCCTAGCAGAGTTGGTCTCTTCTCAGCCCTGAAAAAGGCACAGTATCCCTAGCAAGTCAGCAACACTCTCCCCAAGCAGAGTTAGTCTACTGTCAGCCTTAAGGAAGTTGAGTACCCCCCGAAGATCTCAACATTCCCCAGCGGAGTATACAGATATTCCTAAGCAAGCATCCCCGGCAGTCTCAATATAAGATTGTTCCCCGGCGGAATACAAGACATCCCAGTGGAGCCACTTCCACAGTGCAGTCCAAAGGTTTCCCTAGGAGTTGAATCATCCTCCCCAGTAGATTCTGGAAGCTTATCCCCAGTGGATTCTGGAAGCTTATCTCCTGCAGAGTACATGCGTCCCCAGCTATATTCAAAGGTTATTCCCCACCGGAGCCTATAACTGGGTTATCCTCAGCTAATTACCACGGAAGGATCGTCCTCGGCAAAGTTCTTTCTATTCCCCAGCATAGTTCATCAAATCCTCTACAAAATTTATCAACAGGAATCCCCAGCGGAGTTCTCATCAAAATCTCAGCGAAGTATCTCTTCCCACAGAGTAATTCTCCGCAGAGTAATCTCTCCAACAAGTTTATTCCCCAACGGAGTCATCTTCTCCTACCGGTTTATTCTTGCAATCATCATCCCCAGCGGAAACGAAGAACTCTACTCTTCAAAAATCAGCCCAGGATTCAACAAGCTCCCGGCATTCGTCAAGGATTTATTTTCCCAGACGAAAACACATTCATAAACATATCACATTTCATATATCCTGCTTACATATATGATAAAGTGCATACGACACGATCTCATGACATCATGCATATCATACATCATGATATTGCATTACAACTGATGTTTTGCCTTTTCAGGAAATAAGTCAATCCAAAGGTGATTACTATCAACTGTCGCAGCTCCAGATTCGATACCTGTATCTAGCCAGGGCATATCTGTGAGCGATTAATTATGGATTTGATACCTGTATCTAGCCAGGGCATATCTGCATGAAGAGTTTAGAGATTCGATACCTGTATCCGGCCAGGGCATATCTGTAGACGACCAAATTCCAGATTCGATACCTGTATCTAGCCAGGGCATATCTGTGAGTGATTGATTGTAGATTCGATACCTGTATCCAGCCAGGGCATGTCTGCATGAAGAGTTTAGAGATTCGATACTTGTATCCAGCCAGGGCATATCTGTAGACGACCAAATTCCGGATTCGATACCTAAATCTAGCCAGGGCATATCTGTGAGTGATTGATTGTAGATTCGATACCTGTATCCAGCCAGGGCATGTCTGCATGAAGAGTTTAGAGATTGGATACCTGTATCTGGCCAGGGCATATCTGTAGACGACCAAATTCCAGATTCGATACTTGTATCTAGCCAGGGCATATCTGTGAGTGATTGATTGTAGATTCGATACCTATATCCAGCCAGGGCATGTCTTCATGAAGAGTTTAGAGATTCGATACCTGTATCCGGCCAGGGCATATCTGTAGACGACCAAATTCCATATTTGATACCTGTATCTAGCCAGGGCATATCTGTGAGTGATTGATTGTAGATTCGATACCTGTATCCAGCCAGGGCATGTCTGCATGAAGAGTTTAGAGATTCGATACCTGTATCCGGCCAGGGCATATCTGTAGACGACCAAATTCCAGATTCGATACCTGTATCTAGCCAGGGCATATCTGTGAGTGATTGATTGTAGATTCGATACCTGTATCTATCCAGGGCATATCTACATGAAGAGTTTAGAGATTCGATTTCTGTATCCAGCCAGGGCATATCTGTAGACGACCAGTTCAAGATTCGATACCTGTATCTAGCTAGGGCATATCTATAGACGACTAATTCCAGATTCGATACCTGTATCTAGCCAGGGCATATCTGTGAGTGATTGATTATAGATTCGACACCTGTATCTAGCCAGGGCATGTCTGCATGAAGAGTTTAGAGATTTAGTACCTGTATCCAGCCAGGGCATATCTGTAGACGACTAATTCCAGATTCGATACCTGTATCTAGCCAGGGCATATCTGTGAGTGATTGATTGTGGATTCGATACATGTATCTAGCCAGGGCATATCTACATTAAAGAGATTTCAGAGATAGCTTGGAAATGCTCCAGATATGGATGCTATTCTTTTGCTTATTCAAAGTTTCTTCTCAGAGATAGCTTAGAAATGCTCCAGATATGGATGTTGTTCTTTTGCTTATTCAGAGTTTCCTTTCGGAGATAGCTTGGAAATGCTCCAGATTCGGATGTTATTCTATTACTTATTCAGATTTCTTCTCAGAGATAGCTTAGAAATGCTCCAGATTCGGATGTTATTCTTTTGCTTATTCAGAGTTTCCTTTCAGAGATAGCTTGGAAATGCTCCAGATATGGATGTTATTCTTTTGCTTATTCAGAGTTTCCTGTCAGAGATGGCTCAGAGATACTCCAGATCCGGATGTTATTCTTTTGCCTATTCAGATTTCTCTCCAGAGATGGCCTAGAGATGCTCCAGATCCGGATACTATTCTATTGCTTATTCAGAGATAGTTCAGATGCGACCCAGATTTGGCGATATTCCGATACTTATTCCAGAGTTCCTTTCAGATATAGCTTAGAGATGCTCCTGACCCGGACGCTATTCTATTGCTTATTCAGATTCAAACTTCTAAAGACAACTTAAAGATGCTCCAGACTCGGATGCTATTCTATTGTTTAGTCCAGATTCATTCAAAAGACAGTCCAGATACGATCCAGGTTCAGATGATATTATGTCACTCATTCAGATGCAGTATGGATATACCCCAGACGCGGCGGTCATTCTACTACTCGTTCAGACGTCAGCAATTAGATATAGACTAGATATGCTCCAGACACGGAAGCCATTCTATTTCTTATTCAGATTCAACTATCCATTACATTTCCAAATGGCATCTATAAGCCCATTCCCGACAAGATTCTGTCACATCTCCAGATGGCATCTATAAGTCCATCCTCCTATCCATCATATCTCCAAATGGCATCTATAAGCCCATTCCCGACATCACATTGCTGATACCACACTATGTGAGTGCAAATTTCTGGGCACTCTAGTGTTCAATCATCTTCCACCTTCGGATCACGAAAGGCATGCAAGCCAATCTACATCCTCAGGTCTAAGAAGATTGAACAGGGGAAACTGTTGTACCCCAAAATTTGCCCTCCCATATTCTTCAAGGTTTGTCAAGAGTCATCCTCAAATGGTTCAAGACTTCTCAAGGGTTGCACAGTCCTAACATCTCCTAAGCCATTCAAAAACTAGGGTTTTGGTTCTTGCAAAGAATTTGAGGTTTTCAATGGCCCAATCAAGTCCTATAGGCATACACATATTGTCAAGCATCTACATGTCAAGTTTCAAGACTCATAGTGGCAAATTGCACAGTCAAAAGCTTCATTTGCTCTACAGTCAACTGTAGGGGCAAAATGGTCATTTTGCAGTCAAAAGTCAGAATTTTTGGTCAACATCTTATTTTTAGGCCACAATCATCATTTGATCAAGTCTTGATCATTATTCCACAAGCATGGCTCAAAAATCATCAAAGATGCAAAAGTTGCTATTTTTGGACAGCAAAAAAGTCAACTGTAACTTGACCAAGGCATAACTTTTTCATGGTTCATCAGAAAAATCCCATCCAATGCTCATTTTTAAGGGGATGACATTTCCTAAAACTCATCTTCACATTCCAAGTCCAAGAAATGCTCTCACAAAAAGTTATCAATTTCTACATTATAGGTCAATTTCAAAAGTCAACAAAAATGCACTTTAAGTCAAAGACCATAACTTGAGATTGGTAAATCCAAATGACATGGGACCAAAGGAATTGGTTAGAGGACTTCAAGACCTTTCCAAAATGTCCAAGAACATGTTCATATGATAAAAATTGAGCAAGATATGCATTGGAGAAATTGGGAAATTTTTGTGAATGTGCAAAATTCAACTTTGCTCAAAATACCTTATTTTTGCTAATGGGCCACAAATTCCTTCTTGAATCTTTACCCAAAGCATATGCACGACCCATCAATCCTGTTTGAGTTTATTTTCTTTTTTTATTAATATTAATTCATTTAATTGATTTTAAATATAGGAAATTCAAAGATATGGTTTTCAAATCTTTTTATGAAGCAAATATGACCAATATGAGCTGGCAAATTCGTGTGCACATCAAGGGGACAAAGATCTCCAATTTTGGCAAGTTTTCTCCATCAAAAAGAGGCAAAAAGATTTGACTGAAAATCAAATATGCAAACATGAATGCAATGGATCTTTGGGCTAAGACTTGACCTAATTCTATTCCCATATATGCAAGCAAGCCAACCCTAATGCTACTCACGTGAAAAACTGCTGCAAAGAGCCATTACCATATTGAAAAAATTCAAAGAAAGCTTGAAACTGATCTTCATACTCCAGGCCAATTCAAGGCAATTTAAGGATTCAAACATCTTGCTGGGACACACAGAAACCTTTTGCAATCGAAGCCAAGCGCTAACACTCAAGGAATCCTAAGAAACAGTCACACGGTTTGATTATTTTTTCCTTAATCGTAATTCAATATTCATGCATCATTAACGAGAATTTTTGTGTGCTTTGCGTTGCTAACACCTTTCTGAAGCTAACGGTATAGGTGAATTGCATTATGGTGTACTGAAACATAAATCACCATTAATGGATTTTAGGGTTTCCAAGTTTCAAATTTAGGGCTTTGCTGCACAAGAAAAATCAGACCTTGAAAGACCTATGGTTGAATTCGTCAAGGCCAGACGAATCAAACCCAGCCCTCGCGAACAATTTATATGCATCAGGGACCTAATCACTATTAATCGTGCTTGCAAGTTGTGGGGGTTAAAAACCCCCGCTATTTGTTTTGTTTTGTTGCAGGCATAAGGAAGAAGACGATACGTGTTAGCGTGTGATTAGTCCATTCAAATGGCGCGCGTATTTTTGTTGGGTCCAGCATAGTATTTATTTTCTTAATATAATATTTACTCTTTATTCTAAATACAAACGCGCTACACAGCTCAGATGGCCAAGGCATTAGCATGTAACCATTGGGACCTGGGTTCGATTCCCAGGTCCCCTAAACGCTTGTTCATATTTTTTCTAACATGTTCCTGTGTAGGCGTTCAAAAGCATTCCACCATGTGCTTCAAGCAATCAGGCGCCAAGTGGCCACTAACACTCATCTAATGGCCAAGCGTGAATATTCATGGTGCTCCCTAGTCAACAGGCATGTGGTGGATCAGAAGGGTTAAACGTGGCTGAAACAATTGGGCTTCCAAAATTCCAGATTCACCTCCATCTGGGCCCAACACCCCCGGGGTTTTGTTTCTCTTTTTTCTCTTTTATATTTTCTATTTAATTATTTTCTATTAACTATTAGTATTTAATTAACAAATTAATTTTTTATAATAAATTCAGAAAACCAAAAAATGTAATTATTATTATTATTATTAATTTCACTTTAATTATTATTTTGTAAATAAATACTAACCAAATTGATTTAGTTTAATTAGGTTTAATTTTGACTATTTTTCATAATAAGTAAAATAAATTAGACTTAGGTTTTTACTAACTTTTGACTTTTAATTTCTTTTTATTTTTATTTTCATTAAAAATATTTAAAAAAACACAAAAATACTTTTTCTTTTAATTAATTAATTAATTAGCTATTAGGTTTAATTTTAATTGCCAAAAAGGACAAATCTCATTTTTTCTCAAAAAAAGGGTCAAAACCCTAAGGACGTCCCGATTCAATCTTTCGCGCGCATGTTTATTTTAATTCATTATATTTATGTATCTGTTTCCGAGGATGTAATAGTTAATTAGGATTTTATCGCTTTCTTTTACTTTCTCGCATTTATTTTCCAAACGGGTTATGTTTTTGGTGATGTATATACCCGCGCCTTGTAATAGCGTAGATTCAACTTTCCGCAATTTATTTTCCGCACTCTTAACTGTTAATATGCATGCAAGACTTGTCTGAAAAAATAAAATCAAAGCGTAGCTCACAAATAACATGTACAAGATAATCTTAACTGAATTCAACACACATGCACATGCCACTCCTAGGGTACGCCTCACTGGTTGCCTCGATGTGGTCGTCAAGTATAGGGTGTTTTATAGGTCGCCCTCCTGTCTAATGATCCAGTTGCCTCGAAACGGTTGCCTCGGATAAAAAGTATCTAGGACATTAGGGTTACCGCTAAGGCGTCCTACTATTGCTTCGGTGACCACATGTCCCTAATAATCGAATTGACATGCATCTCCAACGACGGTGCTACCTACTTCTCAATAGTGGGATAGTATTGTCTAAAGGACTCTTACACAGCCTAATTCCTTAGAGTAGGTAGATTTCTCTTGGGTACTTGCTCTTTCAAAACAAAAAAACAACTTTTCGCACCTACACTTTCAAAAAGTTTTCAAACAAACACTTCATACACTCTTGAGGACTGATACAAGAGTTATCTAGAAGTTTTTCAAACAGAACTTTTTTCAAAACCCACAAACACTTGAAAAGCAAACAATTTTTGAAAACATAGTGAGCAAGTACCTAAGAGCCCGTGGATAACCACGGATAGAAAGGGTGCTAACACCTTCCCTTTCTATAAATCTACCTCCCGAACCGAGAGACATCTCAAAAAAGGAATTTTGTTGTGCTTTTGTCCTTTCCATGTTGGAGAACATAAAAGACGGTGGCGACTCTTGCTTACCGCGACATTTCGCGAACCAGCTAAAAAATAGTCAGTTCTATTTCCACCGATCACAATTTGAATCCGCAGCTAAAAACACAGGTCTACCTTAAAATCTTCTCTAGACCATATAAATCCATTCCAAGAACATGGTTTGGCTCGTCCTGGCTTCCTGATTAAAACCATGCCCTTCTTGAATCACAATTTTACCTGAAACAGAAAACCCTAAAAAACAAACGAAGAACCCTAGCTATGGTGGTTCTCCATTCAGGCTAGATAAACGCAATTGAATAATACCAATCGCTTGCAAATGTTGTGTAGATTCAAAATATGGTATTGATTCATGAAAAAGATGCTTAAATTCAGAGTTGCAAAATCAGGAACAGGGGTGGTTATCGCGTGACTTACAGTGCGTTTGGACGTCTGTCAATGCTTGCTCTGGATCCAGGTAGCTTGTATGAATGGTCAAGGAGTGATTGGGACAAGTCTCGTGTCTTGAAACGGCCTCTAGCCTGCACTTTGATCTCCCACTTTTTGTGAATTTTTGCACTTTTTGTTCTGCCTCTCTCTGCACTTTCCAACCCTGATTTCGTATTCCCTTGCTTGCTTATGTAACATGCTTTGTATTAGGGTAAAAATCATGGACCAAATCCCCCCATATCAATGTACATGAATGTGATTTGATCTCCATTGAAAACCTTCCAAATTTGATTTAATTTGGATGTTTTTGCACATGATTTGTCTTGATACGAATTTTATGGTGATGCTAGCTGTGAACAAAGCCTAAAACAATCAAAAAATCAAGAGTTATTAATTATTTGGATTTTCTATGATTTTATTTGATTTAAAATGAATAAATTCAATTAAAAAACAAATTAAATAATAAAAATGAAATATGGGCTCATGGCCGAAGCTAGGACATGTGGGCAACTATGCAAGCTCAAATCAAGTGGAAAAGAATGGGCCCATTTGACAAAATTTGAAGTTTTGGGGATAGTTGACTTTTGGCAATTTTGCAAAAATGTCCAACTTCAACAATGCATAACTTCTTCAATTTTGAACTTTTGGAGGTGTTCTTGGACTTTTTAGAAATATTGAGATGTCCTCTAATCAACCCTGTTGGTCTCATCTCATTTTGATATTCCATGCTCAAGTTATAAGCTTTGGAAAAAAGGTGTTTTTGTTGACTTTCAAAAATGACCTATAATATCCAAATTCATAACTTCTCGTGAGTGCATATTTTGATCTTGGGGTATGAATATGGATTGTAGGAAATTGCATCCTATTAAAAATGAACTTTGGATGGGTCATTTCTCATAAAGTAAGAGAAAGTTATGCTTGTTCAAAGTTGAGTTGACTTTTCCTACAAAACCCTAATTTAGCAACTTTTGAGTCTTGATGTATTTTGAGCAATCCTTGATAAATCATGATCAAACCTTGATCAAATGATTAAATATCCTTCAAAATGAGAATTTTGACAAAAATTCTTGAAGTTTGACTGTATATAGGTCACAGTTGACTTTTGCCCTAGCACAATCGATTTTTGGACCCTTTGAGCAATTGACTGAGCAAACTTCCTCTTTAAGGCTTGAAATTTGACATGGATGATCTTGAGAGCATATTAGGACATTAGGGAGCACTTGAGGTCATTTGTACTCAAGGATCTTGATGCAACACAAAACCCTAATTTTGGGTTGACTGCCTTAGGAGATAGCTTATCTGACCAACTCTTGAGCAACCTTGAACAACTTGGAGATTTTTCTTGCAATGCCTTGAGGAATATGAGAGGGAAAATTTTGGGGTACAACAGAGACCCAAGAAGACAACTACCTTGATTTCGAGCTAAACCATTTTTGGAGGGATATAGTTGGCCAATACCCTGAGGACCCTGACCACCTCGATGTGACTGATATCCATAACCCAACAATTAGGTATTTCCACCACATCTTAGCTTTTACCCTGTTCGGAAGACCTATAAACTGACACTCAGTTTCTAGGGATGAGTTATTTATTATATACTGTGCTTTCCAGTCTATACCCGTAGTTGGTGCATCATTTATGATCGCCAATATGTTTGCTATAGCCCAGTGTACCCATGGACCTATTTGTGTCGGTGGGCTAGTCACTATGATAGTCGAGGCATTATCTCTGAGATCATCATTATCACGCCTTACGCCATATGGCAGATACTATACCATGGGCATACCATTCTATTTTAACATTACTCTCATAGGTAACCTCGACCCACCTCACTTTCATCTTCTCGTACGAAATGATCCTGTCTACTACTTCCTCTTGCCTAGCCCAGAGAACACAAGTGTCCATAACAATAAAAACTGGTTGTATAACCTCGAGAAGACAGATGAGCATGACCTTGAGAGAGAGGAGAGCGACCTTTCTGCACCTCCTGGTTACCATATTATACTCCACTAGACGACCCTACACCTCCCCCTGTTACCGATGCTGTCGACGTTCCTATGGTAGATCATGCACATACTATCGAGACACTGCATTCCGATGTTACTACACTCCGAGGAGAGCTCACCGCTGTTAGAGACAACATCAGCACACTTCTTCGTGACTTCTTTTATTTCATGGATGTCGTCACTGAGCAGTTCGACCATATTTATCAGCATTTGCACTCTACTGCTCCACCTCCAGGAGGCCCACGTGATCGCTAGTTTTTTTCCTGTGCCTCCCCAGTGAGGACACTGTTTGTTCTCAGTATGGGGGGGGTTACATTATTATTTTTAATGCTCATATTTTTTGGATATTTTGTTACAATCGGTTCTAAATTTTTCGAATATTTATTTATTTTATTCAATAGTATTTATTTATTTCATTTCGTATTTCATATTCCTATTTTTTGTTTTTGGTTAATTTCTATCTTTAGTTAAATTTTTTATTTTTCTATTCGATTATAATTCCTCCGATTCTACTCGAAGCATCATATTGATACACTTACACTAATTCCACAAAATATTGATTACAATACTAACACTCGATTGTATACACTAAATATTATCGAATATATGTATTATCTATATTTTTCTTTGTGTCAATAATGACTCCTATCATATACCCTACAAATTATGTGCCACTAACTATGCATATAGATATATATCCCATGTAACATCACTTAAACTATATGAATAAATAAATAAAAACTTTTAAACAATTTTTGCTTTAACATTGCACGCGGTCAAACAAGTGGTCAGACAATCCTGCACGCGCCATTTGACCCTGACGAACGTCAGGAAGCATGTGATGAGCGTCAGAAGCTTGTCTCTTTGACCCTGACGAACATTAGGAAACGCGTGACGACCGTCAGTGCCTGTCTCCCATGATTCCTTCTCGTGACCATTGAACGAAAATCTGTCTGAAAAACCCCCCATTACTCCATTCATCCATAACTTCTATAACCTCCCATATTCATAATTATCTCATAAACCTCATTCATTTCCCACTCATAAAATCCATCTATTTAAACCCTTTTTCCATTCCTTAGTTTTCACCACTACCACCCACCTCCCTTCCATTTCTTCATCACCATTACATTTTCTTCTTTGTCAAAATCAAAATCATGGCCACCCGAAGGAATCCACCAAACCAAGAAGAACCCAACATGCGCCATCTCGTGTTCCGGCAAGGAGAAATAGGCGAACTTCAAAAGGAAAGGTACATAAAATTCTATCATCGAGGTTTGACATCCACTAGGTTTGTCGACAACAACTGCTTGCAAGAATTGGGGTTATGAAACAATATGCAAGGCTTGCTCGACAAAGTCGGCCTGAGCTTTATAAGCACGTTGAACACACCAACCTACGAGGCTCTAATGTTGGAATTCTTGAGTTCCTACGCCTACCACACTCGTGACGATGCTGATGCACACCTAACTGGAGCCGCTCAATTTCGGATGTTCAACCAAGAGTACACGCTTAGCCATGAAAATTTGAGCAAAATGTTTCGTTTTCCCCGTGGAAATGATGTGCAATATTGTATTCCCCCTGAGATAGATTGAAATGGAAGTGCATACGCACTATGGGAGAGAATAATCGGTGAACCCAATGTTATTCCTGAAGCACACTACGCCTCTCACATTCACAACCCAAATATTCGCTTCTTACACCGCATTATGGCCAACACGGTGTTTGGAAGGGAAAACAACAACAAAGTCAACACTAAAGAGTTGTATGCTCTTCACTGTTCCTTTTCACAATACCTCCGTCTTAACATTGTTACATTAATGATGGCCCATATTCAAAACCTTGTTACGAGAGATGGGACTACGCCTTTTTGTATCAGAGGCATTGTCACCACAATCGCAATTCACCTGAACTAGAGGGGAAAGGATTCAACTCCTACCTCTGTTGCCAGCAGTTTATATGGACATTGATAACTGTAGAGTTGGCCGCCTGATCAAAGTAAGAGAAGCTGGAGGTTACTATCTAATGGTGAAGAATGCAAAAGTTCATAGCGTTATCTTGTTGAATCATAATTGTATGAATTTGGGCAATCCTGATAATTGGCTTTACAACCTGAACGCACCAGAACCCGGAGTAAATGAGCAAGGAAATCAAGGTGAGGCCAACAATGTTGTTGTTGATGAAATTGAAGAAGAATTAGAGTAGCAAGAGCCCCAACCATAGCACGCCAACAATCCTGCCACCATTGATGCAATCTATGCTGCAATAATGCAGCATATGCAGAGAGACCAAAGCGACTATGCTCACAAGCACGACCAAAGTATGATAGAATTCACCGCAGGAATGACGGAAGATATGCGAGCTCTAACACTTCGTGTCGAAGACTTGCATAACGTTATTTCTCGTGGTAATGGAGTCGAATCTTCCAGAAGCAGTGAGCAAGCACATAGAAGAGCAAGGACACGTGGCAGATTTCGAAGATAAGAGGAGGAAGAATAATTGTCTAGTTTCCACTTCCCTTTTCCATCTTCTGTCAATACATTGAGGACAATGTATGATCCAAGTATGGGGGAGGAAGTATTTCCCTTTCCTAGTAATTTTTATTTTCTTTGTAATTTCCCTTCTGCCATTTCTAATTAAATAAAAAAATTTGTTATCAAGTTATCTATTGAAGCATTTTGTGTTGTTTTTCCGATTCCCCTATCTTTTTTAGCCCTATCAAAAAAAAATTATGCATAACTTGACTCACTTGACAAGTACATAGGCTGTAAGATCTTTAATAGTTAGGAATTGTGGCAAGATTTAGTTAAATTACTATTGTCTAGACATTCTACAACCCCAGAGTATGATAGACTAGTTCAAGAACCTGTTATTCCAAAACCCTGAGTTTTAGTTTTTGTAGTAACCCTGAGTAGTTTATATTAGCAGTCAGCACCGTCTTAAACATAAACTACGCAGGAAGACGATGAATATAAGTGGATGATCTAATTTTTTATTTCAGAAGAATGTTACAAGCTTTAAAAAGATAGGAAAAACACCAATTAAATTGGGTGATCCTTACCCGGTTGTTTAATCCAAAGGATGTAAGCCTTACGAAGTAACATTAAAAATCCTTTGGTAGATGGTTCAGGAGCGTCTGGTACTGAACTTGGTAGGGTAGATTACGGTCTGATCCCCCGCATCTTGCCATGGATAGAAAAAGGTTGCCACATTATTGTGCCAGAAACCTCTAAGTGCTAAAAAGGGATCATAACCACTAACCGGTTGTTCTGCTATGTGCGTGCGAAGATAAAGGGCTTAATGTGATTGCGCTAGAATGAAAGGGACAAAACAAGACAAGTACTCGAGGTAGGATATGATAGCATATGTAACTAGTTTACATGAAATGGGACTATCTAGTGTCATTATCGTAGTAATGGAACATGAATCAATCTTTCAATTTTCTGACAAAAACACAACGCAGCCATATATGAGTTGATTTGAGTCATGTATATGCATCTGACCATGTTTAGAAAAACATCGTACTGAGAATTTTATTGAGGACAAGCAAAGTTCAAGTATGGGGGAGTTTGATAACACACAAATATATGATATTTTTGGCTTGATATACATAAATTATTTCCCTTATTTTATTTTAAATTATATTATTTTATAGGTATTACGCAGGTGTTCATCTATTTTTGCAGATAAATATTAAGTTAAACACTTTGGAAGAAATGAAGAAAAAAGGGTGCAAAGATATCAAAAAGGCCAAAGAAGAATAGAAGAAACCATCTTAAGCCCATCACAAGGCGAGTGAACATGTGGCCCACTATAGAAAAGACCTTGACGATCGTCAAGGTACGCTGCCGTTCGTCACGAGCGTAATGGATCAAGTGACCATCGTCACATGGACTTGACAAACGTCACAAGCCCATTTTATTCCTCTTTGACCATGTACTTCCAAATCCAACAGAAGAAAACTATTTCAAACGCGAATCCGACGTCCATCCTACTTCTCCGATCCACTCAGTCAATGCATGGAAACGTAACCATCTCAGTAGTCCTATTATTTCTCAAAGAAACACAAAGTGTTCCTACATTTTCGAGAACTAACATATCACACAGAGGGCTATAAATAGGACCTTGGACACAAAGAACTGGGGTGGGACTTTTGATATATTTTTGAGAATTCATTTTTTCTGAGGCAATTTTCTTTAAGCATTATTCTTTTTCCTGCAAATTTTATACTTCCTCTAGCATTTATTTTTCTGTACGATTGTCTTTGTTCCCGACCGAAGCAAAGCCTACAGTTTGTGCAGGAGTGCTTCTGTGATTTGGTCTGATATTATGTTAGGCTAGAATTCGTATACCGATATGTAAGGTCACATAACCAAGGGATTGAGTGACTCAGTTGGGATAATTTTTACTACAAAACCTTTTTCTGGTCTAAGTTACTATTTTTAATCGTTAAATTGTTTTGTTACGAAATTAAAGAACGGATAGAGGTTAGGGTCAACAAAGCGGAAGTTTGAGATCTTTTAACTGGATAGTAGTAATTAGGCATTAGCTTAAAATATAGCCGAAGCACTTTAAAGTTAATTAAAATTTTATTTCATTTTCAAAAGGTGTTTTTAACTCCTGCGGGATGGCGGAAGCGTACGTTAGGACTTAACTACATAGCCTAGATCAATAAAACGACAGTGTGAGACGAGGGATTTTAAACTAAATAGGTTTTGCTGAAAGTTGTTTTGAAAATATAAAGACACCCAACTAGTTGCTAGCTCCCGAGGTTCGACTATTACATACTGGTAGTTCCGCTTACTGATAATTAAAATTAAACTTAATTTAGTATTTAGTTTCCCTACAACCCAATCAAACATTCATTAGCTTTAGATTTGCAAAGTAACAATAGAAGACGGTAGTTCGATTCATTAGTCTCTGTGGTTCAATATCTTTTAAAACTACATGACAAGACTGTGCACTTGCAATCCGAATCATTAGATACCTCAGTGTAATCCGATCAACAGCTATAGAAGAAGATGTATCCTTCTGAATCTTTCCACTTTTTATGTCGACTTCTACCCTCTCTCCGGTCAATATCAGTTCAGTAAAGCTTGTGGATGAACTTCCGATTAAATGATTGAAGAAGGGACCGGATAAGGTGCCTAAGAACATGTCTACCAATTCTCTCTCAGACAGAGGGGGTTGAACTCTTCCAGCCAAATCTCTCCATTTTTGTGCATAGTCCTTGAAACCTTCATTGGAAGCCATGGCCATACTATGGAGTTGAGTACGGGCAGGCTCCAGATCAACATTATACTGATATTGTTTATAGAAAGCTACGGCAAGATCTTCCCAATTGTGAACATTGGCTCTTTCTAGTTGGTAAAACCAGTCAAGTTGAGTACCAGACAAACTATCTTGGAAGAAGTGCACCCATAAGTCTTTATCAGCGGTATGGGGTTGGATTTTCCTCACATATGACCGGAGATTCATTTTAGGGCATGACACTCCATCATATTTGGCAAATGTAGGTACTTTGAATTTCGGAGGAATCACAATCCCCGACACTAGTCCCAATTCCTCAAAGTCCAAACCTGGCACCTTTTGGATTTCCATCGCACTCAACCGCTCTTCGAGATGTCTGTACTTGTCATCAGCTGGAGGATAATGTTCCTCAGTGTAGTCTTCTTCTTCCTCTTCTTCCGATTCTGACGGGACAACTGTTTCCTTACTTTCCCCTCTCCTTCACCCGATGTTGTTGCAAAGTTCAAGGTCCTTCTTGTTTGCCCATGAAACCTTCTCCCCATGTTTAAGACTCTGGTTACCTTCTTTATTTTCTTTTTCCTCTCTTCAGCCAGCCGAGTCTTCAACTCTTCTTGCCCCTTGGCTAGAGTCATGAGCAACTGTTGAAACTACATATTCTGAGCTTGGAGATCTTTCACTGTTTGCTCGAGATCCATCTTACTGAAATAAACAATAGAGAGATGAGGAGACTTGTTGCAAAAGACCTGTTTATGTTATGATGAATGATATATGCATATGCAATGTTTTCAAGGATTTCAAAGATTCAAATTTGTTTTAGACAAAAAAGGAAACACACGTTATATTAATAAGATAAAGTTTGAGTACATCAATGCCCCTTGGACAAAATAATACAAAAACTCTAAGATAAAAAAGTAGTATGCATCCTCTTTGGTGCAACGTAGGCATTCAGAGTCCGCTCCTCATGAAGTAGCCTAGTGAGTTCCAAAACCTTATTCTCGCTTGCGTAGAATTGGGCTTCAAAAGTATATCGCTCTCCTTTGAGTTGTATTCAATCCCTTTGTAGGTCTTCAAGATATGTGGGCATGTCAGGATGTAGGATAGTGTATGGAACATCTCCTTCCTTAACAAGCTCAATGATTACCGGGAGAATGGAGGGGTAAGGCATCATAAGACTCTGAGCACGAGTTCGTACCCATTTGAGGTAAGGCTCAAGAGGGATGGAATTCTTGTGCCCCAAAGTCTTGCTATCCACCTTGTTTAACATCCTCCAAGCTCAGATGAATCTCTGGCGAAGACCTTGATTATCGTATTCGTAGTCGAATACCAAACCTTGAATCAATATCTCATGCGGGCCATCCCTTCGGGCATAACCAAACTGTCTTAAGGCTAAACATGGGTTGTAGTTGATGCCTCCCCTAATTCCAAGTAGAGGGACATTATGGAATTCTCCACAATGGTCGACGATGATAACATTCTCTTTGGATCGAGAGTACCAATGAATGAATGAATGTTTGAGCGTCATCAACCTTTGTGACCACCTTATATCTTACTCATTCTTTAATACAAATTGGTGAAGATGAGAAATAAACCATCTTGCCAAGAGAGGAATGCAACACATGATGACACCCTAGTAATGTAGGCACCGGTTTGCGTGATATGAAGATTTTAACTGCGTTCACATCTATGAGTTGATCAAGATTTGGAAACAAAACCATCCCATAAATGAGGAGAGCCACAATTTCCTCAAAGGCTTGCAAGTCTAAGGAATTACAACAGCTTTGGGCTTTCTCAAACAGGAACTTTGCTAAGAAACCTTTGACATCACTCCTTGTTTCCCAATGGGTTGTGACATCAGATGAGTGCAAGTGTAGAGCTTGAGAAATATCTTATAGCTTTGGGTCTCTTTCCATACCATTGAAAGGTAGTTGAATGAGAATGGGAATCCTCAAGAGTTGGGAGAATTCTTCCAAAGTAGGCACAAGTTGATAGTCGGGGAATGTAAAGAAATGGTGTAAAGGATCAAAGAACTGAAAGATCACCTTCATCATATCCTCATCTGTGTAGGAGGTGACCAAGTTGAGTAGACGACCATGTCTCTCGGTGAATGGAGAGTTTTCAGGAATCCTTGAAGCTGACTCCTTAAGTTGTGGAAGGATTCTCACAAGGTTGACTTGAATAGTTTTCATGCGAAGTGAATCCATATCCTACAAAACAAGAACAAAGATGAATCCCAAAATACTTGAAATGGTTAGTGGATGTATATGATGTTCATGATGTCCATGATGTTATGTACAAGTATGCATATACAAGCAAACAAGTCCTTAGTTTAGGATTGCATGGAGTTTTATAGGTAAGTACCCTCTTGAAGTTTAGTTGGCTTAAACCTGTCTTAGTAATAGTAACCGGGTTCTAAGGAGCTCAATATCACCGGATTGTTTCCTTGGTCATTGTTTCAGCTCAAGCCTCTTTAATGGCGACCGAAATATCTCAAGAAACCAAACCTCAATGAGTGTAGTATCGAGTATCTACCAACTTCGAACTGCACCAAAGTCGATCATCTCACTACATTCTAAAGGCCAAGTTGGTCAAGTAAAGGTTCTAGAAGTTCATTAGTGCTTCATGACATAACTCAGCGGCCCAGTATTCTCTTTGATTAACTCAATGGATACCGGTACCCACAAATATGTCGCACTAACGTAGCTATTGCTTAGACCATGTCGGTATGCCCCGCACAGTTTCCACAATGTATTGCTACTTACCTATAATGTATCCCAAATCCGGGTAGAGGATTCAAACCCAAATAAAGAACCATAATGTAAATCATACAATTCAAACAATGTAAGCAAGTAAATGTGATCTATCCCTAAGGTAACCCCACTTTTAGAATTTTCCCCAGCAGAGTCTCCAGTTCTGTGATACGGTGGGAGAACTGACTTGATTGTTTTACATTTTATTGAAAATGTTGCAGTTAGCAAGAGTCGCCACCGACTTTTCTTTTATCCAAAAGGAAAGGTGAAAAAGAACAGGAAAGACCTTTGAGATTGTTTCTTGAGTTCGGGGGGTAGATTATGAAAAGGGAAGGTATTACCACCCTTTTCATCCATGGTTTTCCATGGGCTCTTAGTTACTTGCTAGATCACTTGCTTTTGTTTGAAATTGTGCTTTGTGTGGTTTTGAAAGTATTTTGTAAAAGAGGTCATTGTTTAGGCAATCTTTGTAATGATTCTATTTCGTAAGAATGTATACAAAGATGTTGATCTTTTTAAAAATGTTTTCAATGTTTGTAAGATGTTTGGAAATGTGTAGGTGTTTATTTTGAAAATAGCAAGGATATTTGTTTTGAAACAGAGCAAGTAACTAAAAGCAATCTACCTACTCAAATGTCTTTCTTGTTCATTTTCTTTTCCTTTGACATTGTTATCTTACCATTGATTTGGTAAGCAACCCTATCTTTGGATGTAAACGGAACGGGCGCGGGTCATCGTATAACCATGATTAGCAATGTTGCAAGGCATCTTAGCATTTTTGAGGGACTAAGATCATTTTGTAAGGCAACTTTGAATAGTGTCATCGAGGGTCTATGATCTTGTATTTGTTTGTTTTTGCTAAGACGCTTTACATGCGTAATATGGTCATTTTGTATAAGGCAACCAAGTAGAGTAACCCTAGGGGTGTTTGTGTGCAAGTGTGTCATTTTCATGCTCGGTTTTTGGTCTTGAACTAGGGTGTTCTATTTGATTGATTTTCATCTTCCCATACAAACCCTAATTACTATCATATTATGTAAAAGCGATAAATTGCGAAATTAAAAATTACTATGCTATTACAACACTTGTGGGAGGGGGTATACAATTTATGAATGGGAAATTGCAAGAAATTAAAACCCTAATTATCTATTACAACCATGTCGAATTTAACAAATGTATAAAAATAAATGTAAATATAATGTATAAGAAGTGAAATGAATATAATGTACAAGTATGAATGGATAAAGAATGGATTTTTGTTTTCACCTAATTAACTTAAAAGAAAAATAAGAAAATTAAAATTAAGTTAGTAAAAGAAATTAGTTTAAAGAAAAAAAAATTCTAAATAAATAATAAGAATAAATCTAATCTAATTATTTAATTAATTTTTGGAAAAGAAAATGAACTTTAATAAGAAAATGTTTTGGTCTTTTAGTCAAAGAAAAAAAAAACAAATATGAGTATATTTAATATGAGTAAACAAATAATATTTTTTTTTGAGATTTTTATTTATAAAAATAAATATTGTAATAATATTAATAATAGTAACCAAAAGAAAGAAGAGAAAAATAAAATAAATAAAATAAGTCAGGGGGGTTAACAATTAGAAAGAGTGTTTGGAAAAAGAAAGAAAGAAAAGGAATTTTGTTTGGGCTTTCAGCCCAAAACTTTATGGCCAAAATAAAAAAAAACACAAGACTTTTAAGGGATGGGGGGTGTAGCGAGCAGAAGGAGGTTGCGTTTAGTCGTTGGGCCTGTTATGAAGGGCCTGGTTGTTTTGAACAAAACAACCAGGTTAATAAGACACAATCTCATTTGGCCAAATCAATTCTCTCTCTCACATCTCTGATTCTCTCGCTCTCTCTCTATGGTTCCTTCGCCAGAGAAGAAATAGAAGCCGCGCCGGAAATCGCCTCACGGCGGTGACGGCGACAGATGGAATCAAAACTCCATTTTTTTACATCAACTCTTTCTTCCTTCTAATCACTAATTTGGTATTTGATTTTGAAGAAAACGCGTGATTTGGCCTAGATCTAAAAGGGGATGACCGGAACCCTAGGGGTTTCGATTTGCTTTTTCTACATGACTTGGTGAGATCTTTCCTCTCTATCTCTTTGCTAATTCTGAAGGGTTGGGCTTCTTTTGAAGATGATGATAAAAACAAAGTTTAGGGTTTTGCATATTTCTGTTTGTTGCGACTTTGTTTCTATTTCTTTGTGTATTCTTGATGATGAAAATAAATTGGGAAATGACTTGCTGTGATTTTGTTTTTGTACCTGTTTCCTTGTATATTTTTTGGGGAAAGGAGTTTTGGAAATGGCTTGCTGTGATTTTGTTTCTGTTTTAATGTTGGTGATGATGTTTTGGATATTTTACTGATGAATGATTGTTGAGGGTTTTGATTCTGTATGTTTTTTTTTTGGAAAAAAAAATGTTTGGCCCTTTGGTGACAATGGGGTTTGGAATTTCTGTATGTTTTCTTTGTAAAACTGAAAAGAAAGATGATGTTACAAGTTTTTTGTACCTATGTTCTATTTGTTTTTTTAATTGGCCCTAAAATGTATATTTTGTACAAGAAAGCTAAGAAAAAGTTTCAAAAGTTTTGTATATTGAAAACAATTTGAGAAATTACCTCTTTGATGTGTTTTGGTATCCTGTGGCTTATTGACAGTGAACTTTGAGGGGTGAGAACAATGGCTGGACTTTTATCTTTCTGTGTATTCTTCTTGTTGGCAAAAACCTCCATTTGCACAGTATTGTTTCCCTGTTTTATATTGGTTGATTTGTGATAGATAAAATACTACTGGCTTTGTTGCTTGTACTATTTTTTTGGTAAATCAATTTGCCAGTTGACTTTGCTTGTTGGTTGTGCTATTCATTTATGGTGGATGCTGACTTTTGCTGGTTGTACTGTGATGGCTTTGTACCTGCTATAATTTAACAACTTAAGTTGTTGTCCTATGGTTGGCTGACTGTTTCTTTTCCTTTTACAATTTTCTGTACTTATTTATACTTTTCTGACTTTGATGGCTGCTTTTGCTGTATTTTTGTATTAGCTGCTTGTGGACTTTTGCTATGAACCAAACAAAATTGTTTTGAGATTTGTAGTGAAATACTCTAGGCCTATGACATGAGTTTACAAATTTGAGGCTTTTTGATTGTTGGTATGATATTTTCTGATTTGAAACAACATGAGGCTTTTGCTTTTTGATTTCCTCTTTACCTTTTGTGAACAAAATACTTGAGATTTGCAAAAGATTACTTCTTAGCCAATGATGTAGTTATGACTTTGTGAAACATGTATGAGGCTTGATTTTCTGTTTTCCCTTGCTTGTGAACCAAGTTTTTGTGATTTGCAAACATATCTTTAGGCCAATTATAGGACACTGTTTTGAGGCCTCTATTGGGCTTGAATTTCTTAATTTGAATTTTGCTAATGGGCTGGGAATATGGTTGGAATTCTTTTGAATTTGTTTATTGTGGGCCAAGTTTTTTTTTTTTGCAATGATAATGGGCCCATGATAGAATTTGACATGGTTTGAGGCCTTAGAACCCAAAACCTTCTTTTCTGAACTCTTGATACTTTGTAGATTTTTTTGCACAGGTTTTGTTTTTCGCAGTTTGCAGCATTGTTTTGTTTGCTGCCCTGTTATGCAGTTTGTTGCAGCTTGCCCTACTTGCATGCCCTGTTATGCAGTTTGTTGCAGCTTGCCCTGCTTGCATGCCCTGTTATGCAGTTTGTTGCAGTTTGCCCTGCTTTCCTGCCCTGATATGCAGTTTGTTGATGTTGGCCTTGCTTTCCTACCCTGTTAATGCAGTTTGTTGCAGGTTTTTGGTTGGCCTTGACGGGAAGCTTGTGCTGCAGCATTGCTTTGCTTGTTTGTGAACCAAGCTTGTACCTTGTGATTTGCAAACTAGAAATTCTCAGGCCAATGATTAAACAAGAATTGTATGAGGCCTTAGAGCACAAAACCCCTCTTTTCTGATTCAACAAAAACCACCCTGATGATGAATTTAGGATTACTTTATATAATTTTTGTTCATTTCTGGATGTTTGAGTTACTAACAAACTTCTCCCTTTCTTTTTCATAAACATGAGGCATGGATGGCAAGCAAATATTGGAGGGGTTGCTTGAGGATGAAGACTTTGAAGAAATAGAATTTCTCTCTTCTTTTTTCATAAACAAATCTTCGTAATTTATTGCATTGGTAGACAAGACATTTCTTTTGTAAAATTCAAACTTGTAATGTAATGAATACAATGCTTCTGAATAAACTTTGTGTGAAATGAAAATATTGTACCAATCTCAACTTTGAATTTTGGAATTCTTATTTGGATGTTTTGAGTAAAATACCTTGTTTTGGGTAACTTGTATTTCTAGCAATCACCAAAGATGATCAAGCAAAACAAAACACTTTGTACTCCAATCAAACTTCTAAAACGAAATGAATGTTTAAGAATTTTAATTCCACTTGATTAACTTAACTTCAAAGACTTATGGTCAAAAAGTCTTAATCTTCAATTCTTGTTCTATAGCTAACTGGTAACCATAATGAATTCGCATGTCACTCTTGATTCCAACAGGACTTCATTGTCTATCAAATATGTTTCAAGAACATTGGTCAGTGTTGTAGAATTAACAAACTTCAGCAAATTGTTTTTAAGAACATTTGAGATTTTGAAGACTCAATTATCTCTGAGAAATCTCAAACCCTAATTATTGATTTGCTGCCTAAGAAGAGAACCTGTCTGGTCGACTTTTGAGCTAATTGAGTGTACGAGAACCCTAGGGTAAGCATCTTGCATGGAAAATTGGAAGGCAAATTTTGGGGTACAACAAGGTGCAAAGTGTGCAAGTGTTTGTATTTCATGCTTGATTTTGTCTTAGATTAGGGTTTCCTAAGCATTGATTTTATCTTTCCATACAAACCCTAAATTACGAGCATTTATATGAAAGCGATAAATTACGGAAAGTAAATATCCTACATTATTTCATCATTTGGGGATGGGGTGTACAAATTTACAAATGGTGATTTCAAGAAATTAAACCTAATTATCTATTACAACCATATTGAACTTGAATAATGTACAAGAATTGAAATGTATACAAGACATGAATGAAAGGAAAATGAATTTGTTTTGATTTTGTTTAAGAACATATATTAACCTAATTTTCTAGAAGATAAATAGTTAGAAGTAAGAAAATTAAACTAAGTTAATTTTAATTTAAACAAAGAAAAAGAACTAACTCTAAGTTTAATATTAAGTTAAAGAAAAGAAATTAAATAGGAAAATATTTTTGGTCTTTTTTATTTTAAGAATTTAAATAAAAATAAACTAAATAGTTTAAATATTTAATATAATATATTTTTGGTGTTTTTTAATTAAAATAATAATAATAATAATACTAAAAATAATAAAGGAAAGAAAATAAAATAAAAATATAAAATTAAAGTCAGGGGAGGGGGTTTAGGAAGTGGAAAGGAGAAAGCCCAGAAGTTTTGGCCCAGGCGCGCTACTAGCAAGTAAATAGGGGGAATGACGCTGGAAGCAAGAATGAGAAGGCCTAGAAGTTCTGGCCCAGGCGTGATGCTAACAAGTATATGGAGGGGGTGATGCTGGAAGCAAGAATAAGAAGGCCTAGAAGTTTTGGCTCAGGCGTGTTGTTAACAAGTATATGGAAGGGGTGAGGCTAGAAGCAAAAATGAGAAGGCCTAGAAGTTCTGGACTAGGCGTGCTGTTAACAGGTAAATGGGGGAGGTGAGGCTAGAAGCAAAAATGAGAAGGCCTAGAAGTTCTGGCCCAGGCATGTTGTTAACAGGTAAATGGGGGAGGTGAGGCTAGAATAAAAAATGAGGTAGCCTAGAAGTTCTGTCCCAGGCGTGCTGTTAACAAATACATGGGATAAAATGTTAAGAAATAAAAACAAAAAGGTGCTCCTAGGGCTAGAACCTAGGACCCTTAACACTAATGCCTTTTGTGCGTGCTCTCTACCACTAGGGTGGCTATACTTCTGGTATTATAAACAAAACCATAAATATGTATTACAAAGTCAGTTCTGATGATGAACTTCATCTTCTTCCTCGTGTCAACCAGAGCATCTACAACTCATTCATTTCTCAACCAAAATGGAAAATGTAAACGTGAAAGTTATGGAAAATTTCATCATGGTTCTCTAACTTTAAAGCATTAAAACTATAAATCAGAAACAAACATGAATTTTGCTACCCTAATCTAAACCCTAATTTTTTCCCCAAGAAGTTATGATAAAAAATTCTCTCTACTCAGGCCATATAAATGGAATACATTGATATGTACAGTTTCAGAGCAATGATATCTACATTTTTTCTTTGAAAATTCAAGCCTAACAATGCCTAAATAATGACATGAAAATCAGAAGAAATTACCTTGCAGCTGGAGATCGTGTTTTGAATTAGAGCTTTATTTAAGTTGTTGTGATAATCGGGTTAGCTTCCTCAAGTTCCCAGGGAGATAATGTAATGGTTAGCTTGAGCTATGGATGGCTGGATTGTTCTGGAGAAGTCAATATGTGATGCTCTATTTTTGAAAATGGAGGTTGGTGAAGATGATGTTACAGTCTAAAAACAGAGGTTGGGATAACTTCTATATGTGTATCGGAAACTTTTTGGATGGTTTGGCCAAGAAACGCACGAGAGAATTTTGAGATTGGATTCAAAAATCAAAAATGACAAGTTTTTGTGCTTGTCTTGAAATTTCTAGTTCTATGGAGTTTTAGTGAGTTTCAGGGCTTGTCCAATCCTCGTTCAGTTTGCAAATGAAGGTTTAATTTATAGGCAAAGAGTTTGGAAGCTTGGTGAAGTCAGAAGTACAAAATCACATGTTATGGATTTTGACTTGTTTTTGAAGCAAGCTTAGACAAATATAGTTTCAAGGCAAGGTATGGTGGCTAGCAACTTTAAACACGCATGTTATGAGTTTATAGGTGATGCTTGTATGCTTGTGCTGAAAGAACAAACACAAAGCTCAAGGAGAGTGGACTTTGTGATTAAAGTCACTTTTCCAGAATGGAAGTGTGAACTTTCTTCCTTAAATGGCAAGGTGTATTGGAAAAAGCTTAAATCAAATGGTTCATAGCTCAAAAGCTTATGTAATATTCTGTTTAAGGATAGATACATACATTAGAGGGCCTGAAAAGTGGGATTATGAAGCATTGCTTGTAATTGGATCAGATGTTCATCATGAAAATGACTCATAATTTAAGAATGAATGTCCAACTTCTGATCTTCGATTCTCCCTGATCCAGCATGATCTGAAAGAGTTTCATGACTTTTTAGAAATCTTGTAACATGATCTGCAATCCCTCTTTGAATCACTTTTGCAAAACCCCATTGGAACCATATGAAACTTGGCCCAGAAGTTCTGTCAAAGTTCTGACTTAAAACGCCCAGAATTTTACTAAGTGTTTAGTTTCATGGACATGTCTTCATGGATTTATAACTTGATATCCAAGCATTTCTAGAAGAATTTATGTTCTACAATAGTTTTGATATCATTTAGATCTACAACTTCCATGTTGGAAGTTTTTCTTGAATCATCTTGCATCATGGTGAAAATCTGGCACAAAGTTATGAAATTATCATATTTTTCTTAACACTTAGAAAAATTTCTAAGTGTTTAGAACTTTGACTTTTTTAAAAGTAACCTTGACTTTTGATTTTCTTTTGATGAACAATCTTCATACTTTTACATTTCTTGATGAAATATGATTTTTGAAACTTGATTTTGATCCAAAAGTCAAAGTTTGACTTTTCAGTGTACAATTTACTTTTTCATCAGTTGACCAAAATTCAATTATCAATCAATTGATCTTGAGAAATGTTTTGAAACATACCATTAGGTCAAAATGATGAATTTGGATTATTGATATCACATCTCAAACCAACAAGTCATGTATTTTGGTTGAAAGTCAAAAATCAAGCCTTCTCAGTCAAACCCCTAATTTTGACCATTTTGTGATTTGATCAAATTTCTTGAGAAATTATGATCCAAACTTGACCAATTTACATATATGAGTTCAACATGTTGATATGAATCAAAATTATGAAGTTTAACTATGAATTGACCATAGTTGACTTTTTTTCAATACAATTGGTTTTAGGTCAACTAATCAATTGACTGAGTAAAAAGTGTGATCCAAAGCCTGAAACTTGACATGAGCAATCTTGGGGGTCCAAGTTGGTCCATGAAAATCATAGGAAGAGTTAAAGGTCCAATTGTTCTTATACAAACTCAAACCCTAATTTTGAGTCGTCAGTGTTTGGGGAGGTATCTTGAGCTGATCAATCTTGGTGCAGTCTTGAACCAATGGAGATTTTGTGAGAGAATCTTTGAGAAATTGAGAGGGAAAATTTTGGGGTATAACAGATGGTCAGATGATAGTGCCCCCAAATTCTAAGATTCCTCCGTTGGAACAACGGAAGAAAGGGGTTTTTGTAAATATCATAACTTCTTAGGCCATAAAACCTCACAATGCTTTCTTTTCAGGGACCTGATTCAGAATGCCATTAAGGATAGAAGGCTCAAGTTTGGAGAGAAAGAAAAAAGTCAGATGAAGATAGAAACTGACCCCCTTAATATGGATGAAACAAATTATGCTTAGCCATTGGACATCAACATGGTGGAAGTATCTGATGCAGATTCTAGCTAACCGGTGAAGGTGGAACAAAGTGGGGCTACTGAAGGCTTCAAGTCTGAAGAATCTTTAGATGGAATGGCTGAGGACTCTTTCCCAAAGATTGCTGAAGTTCCACGGGATCAGGATACAATGGGCAACATTGCTTATAACGTAACCCCAGAGTTTAAAATGCTAAGGCTACTGAAGGCCTTAGAGGGTAATTCGAAGAGATGAAGATTGCTAAGGACTTAAAATCTTCCTATGGAAATATTGAGACAACTGAAGGTCAAAATATTGAGATCAGCATGATAGATTTGAATTAACCTACCCCATAAATGAAGGAAATAGAAAGAAAACTAAAATTGGAAAATGATCAAATGAGAGGCGGATATGCCAGAAGCAACAAAAGTTTGCATGATTACTTGTTTTACTGCTACGTGCAGGATGCTGGTATGCTTACATGCCCTAGATGCAGTATAGTCCATGATCAAAGGGCCGCAGCAGCATATGAGAAGATCCATAAGGCGCAGACTGTAGGGAACTGGAGAAGTCCAAACCAAACACTGACTCCTTACCCTAAGCCAGGGGAAAGTTTGTTAGGTTTCCTTGTGAGATGTCAAAAGGCTAACTCTATATGCTTGATGTGCCCCATATGTGGCACTATGTATGACAAGAAAGCTGCTGAGATGTTCATAAGATTTCCCTATACCCAAGTCTAGGGAAATCGAAGCGAGGTCAAGTCCAGTTTGACCTTTGATAAGAGGGGAATCCCAAGGAGACAAGACAACCCTCACCCAAAAGTCAATCGAAGGGTAACTTTCAAACTTCCTGCTAATATACCAACAGATCAATGGGTTTATTCAAGTGAAGTAAGGAATAAGTGGAGAAGTTTCGATGTGGGAGGCAAGACTGTGATGGCTTACAGAAAACAATTCCAAGCATCAAAGAGGGAAGCATATAGGACCGAGAACTATAAGGGTAAGAATCCAATGTCTAGATCCCACTGGAAAATGCATCAAAGGATAAAGAAGGATGAAAGGGAACTAGAAATGAATGAGATAGGTGAATCAAGTAATAGTAAATTTTCATCGAACAGGATGGTTACAGACAAACCCCCAGTTGGAAGAAAGTTGTTCTCACCCATAGGGAAAGATGTTTCCAAGAAAAGTCTAGAAAAACAAGAAAATGATGAAGATGTGATGACCAGTGATTTCGAATCAGATGGAAATTCAACACTAAACATAAACTGCAATGTAGTGTCAGTCTTACCCCGTGAATATGACCAAATCATAGAAGTGGAAGAATCTGAGGAAGAAAAGGCAACAGAAATGGCCTGGCATAAGCCCGTGTGCTATTACGTCCTCAACAATGGCGTGGTGGAAGAGAAAAACGCCTTTTTTGAAAGGCCTGATCAGCGCATAAAGAATCATATAAAGCCACTCTTGATTAGAGCCAAAGTGGAAAGCATGGGATTAAGCAAAGTGCTAGTAGATGGAGGCGCTGCAGTCAACCTTATGCCTCAATTTATGCTGAAGAGGATAGGTATGTTTGATACAGATATTAAACCTCACAACATGGTACTCTCAAATTATGAGGTCAAAATTTGTCATACCTTAGGCGTAGTGCAAATGGACCTAACTGTGGGCTCAATCACTAGGCCAACAATGTTCGTGGTTATTGCTGCCAAAGCCAACTACAATCTACTCTTGGGTCGTGAATGGATCCACGACATTGGTGCAGTCCCTTCATCAATGCACCAGCGTGTGTCTATTTGGTGAGAAGATGGAATCGAGGAAAACATAGAGGCTGGCCAAAGCTATTTCTTGGTTGAAGTCAACCAGGTGGATAGAAGGAATTTCGACAGAAATCTGGTAAATATAGGACCATGTCGTCCAGCGGAAGGAGCATATTCCCCCCAAAAAAAAGTATTTGTACTACCTAACATTACACCCAACCCATGGGTTTCAATGGGACAGGGAAATAATGGGTGACGAGGATGACATCGAAGGGTTACCTGGAGTACAGCCAACAGGCTAGTTCGATGAAATAAATTTAACCAGAAGAGGTCTTTGTTTCGCCTGTCTTTAACTGGAAGAAATAAATCTAACCAGAAGAGGTCTTTGTTTCGCCTTTCTTTAACTGGAAGAAATAAATCTAACCAGAAGAGGTCTTTGATTCGCCTATTTTTAACTGGAAGAAATAAATCTAAACAAAAGAGGTCTTTGATTCGCATGTTTTTAACTGGAAGAAATAAATCTAAACAGAAGAGGTCTTTGATTTGCCTGTTTTTAACTGGAAGAAATAAATCTCACTCGAAGAGGTCTTTGCTTCGCCTGTCTTTAACTAGAAGAAATAAATCTAACCAGAGGAGGTCTTTGATTCGCCTGTTTTTAACTGGAAGAAATAAATCTCACCATAAGAGGTCTTTGTTTCGCCTGTCTTTAACTGGAAGAAATAAATCTAACCAGAAGAGGGCTTTGATTCGCCTATTTTTAACTGGAAGAAATAAATCTAAACAAAAGAGGTCTTTGATTCGCATGTTTTTAACTGGAAGAAATAAATCTAAACAGAAGAGGTCTTTGATTTGCCTGTTTTTAACTGGAAGAAATAAATCTCACTCGAAGAGGTCTTTGCTTCGCCTGTCTTTAACTAGAAGAAATAAATCTAACCAGAGGAGGTCTTTGATTCGCCTGTTTTTAACTAGAAGAAATAAATCTCACCAGAAGAGGTCTTTGTTTCGCCTGTCTTTAACTGGAAGAAATAAATCTAACCAGAAGAGGTCTTTATTTCTCCTTTCTTTAATTGGAAAAAATAAATCTCACCGGAAGAGGTCTTTGTTTCTCCTGTCTTTAACTAGAAGAAATAAATCTAACCAGAAGAGGTCTTTGTTTCGCATGTTTTTAACTAGAAGAAATAAATCTAACCAGAAGAGGTCTTTGCTTCGCCTGTCTTTAACTGGAAGAAATAAATCTAACCAGAAGAGATCTTTGTTTCGCCTTTTTTTAACTGGAAGAAATAAATCTCACCAGAAGAAGTATTTACTTCGCCTATCTTTAATTGGAAGAAATAAATCTAACCAGAAGAGGTCTTTGATTCACCTATTTTTAACTGGAAGAAATAAATCTCACCAGTGAACATTAGCAGCAATATGTATATATGTTTGACATGAATTTAAATTATATTTAACAAGTTTGAGATCAAAGACAAAATTACCAACAGAGGGATTGTATGAGAGATGCTTCTGTATGAATCCCAGGAACACGATTCAGGTGTTAGTCTGGACGGAGGCTGCTTGCAAAATCAGCTTTGAGTTTGGCAGTCTTTGGAAATTTTATGCAACTTTCTGAAACCTCGTGGGGTAGGCTGGGTTTTTTTGTGAGGAAGTCTCCGTGTGTCCTTTCTGAGGTCATCTCCGTCTGTTTTTGTGAGATCATGAGGTTTATATAGACAAGGGATTTTAGGTTAACATTTGTGTGTCAAATCTTGGTCCATTATGATGAAGAGATTTGATTTCTTCATAAAAACTTGCTATATTTTATTTAATCAGGTACCAATCTATTTTCATGCGTTACTGTAAGCCTGTTATGAGTTGTTTGGGCCTCCAATATGATGGAAATCGAAAGCTGACATGCCCCTGCGGATCCATTTTTCTTCGAATTTGTACTCTTTGAAGGCTCTGAACTCTAATTCGAATTGCACCAGCTTCAATGTCATGGCTCCTTCGATTGAGCCACCCTCTGCTTTGATTGCTTGATTTAAAGAGAATCCCCCTGGTCGAATCAGCTCTTGTAGGGTTAGGAACAAACAAGGCAAGAATATGGCCTTTAACTCAGGAATTGAATCCACGGTCAACATTGAATTCTTGCCATATTTGCAAGGAAAACATGCCATTTTGATCTTTGGGTGAACCTGGACAGGTTAGGATAGGTGTTTTGTTCAAATTTGGCTTAAGTCTTTCATCATGGTTCCTTTGATTAAGTCTCAAGTTTTGCTCTCTTCGATGGATTTGAACTTGGTACAATCGAAACATTATCTTATTGACTAATCGAAGTGTTGTTCTACACTCCTTGATGGCTCTAAGTCCTTATTCGAATTGCCCAGAACTTCCCTCATCAGAACATTTTTTCCTTCGAAGGCTTTGAATTCGAATTGCACCAACTTCGTTATCACGGCTCCTTAGATTAAATCTTAAACCTTACTCCCTTCGACGGCTCTGCATCTTGATTTTGCTCATATTATCAGCATCAGAGCTTCTACGTTTGAACCATAGTCTGCAAAAAGGCTCAGAGTTATCCTCTCCAATCTGCATGAATTCGAATGCCCATCATCATAGCTTCTGGAACCCTCTCAGTTCTTTCTCTTTTTGATCTCATTTTCTATAACTTGGACAATCAGAATATCGCCCTGTTGATATGCCAATCGAAACATCACTTGGTTAACATGCCTGTCGAAAGGCATTTTGTACGCTCTAACGAAAAATAACCGTATTTAAGATGCCTGTCGAAGCTGCCTTATTGGAAATGCCCATCGAAAGGCCCTATGCCAATCGAAGGACCTTTTGTAGATGCCCATCAAAGGACCTTTTGCATATGTCAATTGAAGGACCTTTTGCAGATGCCAATCGAAGGACCTTTTGCAGATGCCAATCCAAAGATACTTAACCATCATTTGAAAATTTTCCTTTTCTTTAAGAAAAGGTTTGTAACCACCTATGCAAGAGGAAATCTTGGAAAAACATGAGAGGGAAAATTTTGGGGTACAATAATAGTCATCATCTCTTATTGC
This sequence comes from Vicia faba, assembly GCA_948472305.1. Lineage (NCBI taxonomy): Eukaryota > Viridiplantae > Streptophyta > Magnoliopsida > Fabales > Fabaceae > Vicia > Vicia faba. Next base: position 1,141,116,191 of record OX451740.1, on the reverse strand, counting down.
CCCTTAACTAGGGTCAGTAAGGTCTCTTGGAACTGGGAATTCTGCTCTTGCAAGTCCTTCACAATTTGTTCGATATCCATCTTACTGAAATAAACAGTAGAAAGGTAGAGAAACCTGTTGTGGAAAACCTGTTTATATTATGATGCATCAAAATGCGTATGCAAATGATTTCAAGTATTTAGAAGATTTAAATTTGTTTAGACAAAAGAAATAAACATTAATTGCATTAATAAGTTCAAATTGATTACAAACATGTCTCTTGGGCTTAAAATGGAGGAAATAAATACAAAATAAACTCCTAAGACAAAAAGGTCGAGCACATCCTCTTCGGTGCAATGTAGGCGTTCAAACTTCGCTCTTTATGAAGCTGTCTCGTAAGCTCCAAAACCTTCTTTTCACTTGCGTAGAACTGGGTTTCGAATGTGTCTCGCTTTTACTTTAACTGAATCCAAGCTCTTTCCAAATCTTCAAGAGAAGTAGGCATGTTAGGATAAAGGACAGTATACAGAACATCTCCTTCGGCAACAGGCTCCACGATGATAGGTAAGATGGATCCATAAGGCATACTGAGGTTTTGGGCGTAAGTTCCCACCCACTTGAGTTAAGGCTCCAAAGGGATGGAGTTCTTATGCCCCAACGTCTTGCTATCAACCTTGTTAACCATGCCCCAAACTCATATGAATCTCTGATGATAACCTTGGACATTGTTCTCATAGTCGAATGCAATTCCTTGAACAAGTGCATCATAAGGGCCATCCCTCCTAGCATACCCAAACTGTCGCAAAGCCAAACAAGGATTGTAGGTGATACATCCCCTAATGCCAAGTAGAGGGACATTAGGGAATTCCCCACAACGGTCAATAATAGTAATGTCCTCCATAGATCGAGCACATCAATATATATCAGAATGTGTGAGTGACATCAACCTATTAGACCATCTTAAGCCTTGCTCGTTCTTCACAGTGGATCAGGGTAGGTGGGAAATAAACCACCTAGCCAAAAGAGGAATGCAACACATAATAAGTCATCTTCTCTTCATGGTGCGGGTGTGAAGAGAATACAACATATCCCCAAGTAAAGTGGGCACCGGATTGCGAGATAGAAAATTTTTAACTGCGTTCACATCTATAAGTTGGTCCAGATTGGGAAACAGAACCATCCCATAGATGAGAAGAGCCAACACTTCTTCAAAGGCTTGTAAATCCAGATCATCCCAAAAATATTGAGCCCTCTCAAACAAAAACTTGGCTAAAAACCCTTTGACGCCACTTCTCGTTTCCCAATTGGCCACACCTCAGATTGTTGCAAATGTAGAACTCGAGCAATCTCCTCAGGTCTTGGGTCTCTTTTAATATTGTTGAAGGGTAGTTGATCAAGGATAGGTGTGATACGGTGGCAGAACCGACTGTTATACTGGTTTGCATTTTGGGTTTTTTGTTCGCAAAATGTCGTGGTAAGCAAGAGTCGCCACCGACTTTTATTTTATCCAATCATGGAAAAGGAAAAAAAACAGAAAAACCTTTTTCGAGATATTCTGAGTGCGGGGGGTAGATTATAGAAAGGGAAGGTGTTAGCACCCTTTCTATCCATGGTTTTCCATGGGCTCTTAGGTACTTGCTCATCTTTTTTAAAATTTGCTTGTATGTGTGCTTGTTTGTTTTTGAAAATATTTTACTTCGTGATAACCCTTGTATCAGTTCTCAAAGGTGTGACAAAGTTTGTTTTGAAAATTTGTTTTGAAAGGTGTTTGTGTGAAAAGTTTTGTATAGCAAGTACTTAAGATTCTACCTACTCGGAAAAAAAGATTGTTCGTTCTCGTTTCCTTTAGACAGCACTATCCTACTATTGAGGAGTAGGTAGCCCCGTCGTTGGAGTTTGTAAGGGACGTTTGAAAGGGACAAGTACAGTCACCAAAGCAATGGGTAGGAAACCTTAGTAGTAACCCTAGAGTCTTAATATCTTTCTGAGGCAACATTTCCGAGGCAACATTTCCGAGGCTACATTTCCGAGGCAACATTTCCGAGGCGACATTCGAGTGGGACATTTGATCTTTTAGACAGGAGGGCAACCACTAAAATCTCCTATGCTTAATGACAATTTTACCGAAGGCAACCAAAGTGAGGCAAACCCTAGGAGTGAATATGTGCATGTGAATTTTTTCAGTTAATTTAGTCTTTGCACATTAGGTTATCTACCGTTTTAATTTTCAGATATTCTTGCCATACAATCCTATTAACCATGCATCTAACAGTTAAATATTTGCAGGAATTTAAAGGTGCGAGAAAATAAACGTAGCTATTACAAGGCTTTGGCAGTTACATAATTATCTTGACTGAAAATAAAAACGAGGAATTTAAAAATCCTAATTACTATTACACACTCGGAGCAGTAACAATTATAATAAAAATAATTAAAATGCGCACGGCGAATTAAATGCGAGAATAACCTAAAACCCTAATTGAGAGAAAAGTATTTTTATGCATTTTTATTTGAGAAAAACAATTAAATGGCAAATTAATTAAACCCTAATTTTTAATTAGTTTTATTTACAAAAATAATTAAATGAACCTAGTTTCTAATTATTTTTAATTATGAAAAAAGGAAGCGCACCGTAGGCCTTTGGATGAGAACTGCATATGATCTGTAAATGGAAAAATAGAAAACAATGTTGTTGGGACCTGGGATCGAACCCAGGTCCTTATGTTCACCAACAACGCGCCTCGCCACTAGGCCAACTGGCTTGTTTGTTAACAATATAAGAATAAAATATAATATACAAAAACGTGGTTAACTGGAAAAAAATAAGCGCGAGATTCAAATGACCCAATGGTTGATTGTCATGCCATCATCTTCTCTAGGAATCTGCCGTTTTAGATAATGACCTTTTACCTACAGACACTTTTTGTTGCTAGAACCTTGCACAACTGAAAAACTCACAAAATGCAATATAAATGAGATTAAAGACCAGGGTTCAACTGGTTATGATGTCACGGTTATCATGGTACCTTGTTTGTGGTCTAATTTTACCTGTGGACAAAAATCCTAAATATGCAAGGTGAACCCTAGCAATGGCAAATACGCGTATAGGCTTCAAAAATGCAATTAAACTATTCAGTCAGCTTACAAACATGATAACAAACACATATATGCCAATTAAATGTGCTAATGATACAGGAATTATGGTAATCGATTCTAAAAAAAATTGCAAACCGTGTGAGTTACAGCTTGCGTTTCTTGATGCTTCAGACCTTGCAAACAATTGGGATGGCTTCCTGAGACATCCAGCAATTGATTGGCAATGCTAGGATGGCTTGAGATGGCATGTGGAGAGAAAACCGATTCCCACTTTTCTTTGAATTTTTTGAATTTGCTCTGCCTCTTTCACGACTGCTAACCCTTGTCTTATGCCTTGTACATGTTCATTATATATCCTAGAACGAATTAGGGTTATAAAACTGGCTTGTATCTTTGCAATTATGGAAGATTTGATTTGATTTCCATGCCATATGCAAACTTGCTATATTGAGCCAAATTATACCTTTCTTGTACCAATCATGCTTGATTCAATTTGGCCTTGATATTTCAGCATATTTTGATTGCTAACCTGTCAAAAGATCATATGAAAACAGATCTTTCATATTATTTACCAATTATTTGATTTAATTGAAATTTTAATTAATAAAAGATCACAATAAAATGGAAAATGAAGCAAATAATATGTGGATGGATATTTGGGTCTTGGATCATGCTACAAGTGAGGTGAAATAATGAAATGCTAGGCCCATTTAGTAAAAAATGCACTTTTGAGCATATTTGACTTTTGGCAATTTTGCAAAAAATGTCAACTTTGAGAAGGCATATCTCTTCCAATTTTAACCCTAGAGATGTGTTCTTGGACTTTTTAGAAAGCTTAGGATGTCCCCTAAGCAACCCTTTTGGTCTCATCTCAATTGACTCTTCCACGTTCATGTAAGAAGCTTTGACTCAAAAGGTGTTTTTGTTGACTTTTCAAAAGGACCCATAATGTAGAAATTCATATCTTTTATGAGTGCATATTTTTAACTTTTGGGCTGAAGATGAGTTGTAGGGAGTTGCATCCTATTCAAAATGAGCCTTGGATGGAAAATTTCTGATATAGCATGTGGAAGTTATGCTTGGTCAAATTTTGGTTGACTTTTCCTGAGAAACCCTAATTTAGCAACTTTTGGGTTTTGATGAATTTGGAGCATTCCTTGAAGAATCATGATCAACCCTTGATCAAATGATGGATACCACTTAAAAATGTTGATGTTGACCCAAAATCTTGAAGTTTGACTGTATGTGGGCCACAATTGACTTTTAACCTAATATAGTAGATTCTCAAGCATCTGAGCAGTTGACTGAGCAAACTTCTTGTGCAGTGCTTGAAACTTGACATGGAGGGTCTTGAGAACACATTAGGACCATGGAGAGCATATGATGTCTTTGGAGTCCACCTATCTTGATAAAAATGGAAACCCTAATTTGAGACACACTGCCTTAGGAGAGAGTTTGTCTGGTCAACTCTTGGGCGAACTTGAGCAAATTGAGGATCTCTAGGAGTATGTATTGAGTAAAATGAGAGGGAAAATTTTAGGGTACAACAGCTGCCCCTGTTCATTCTTCTTAAACCCGAGGATGTAGATTGGTTGTCTGCCTTTCGTAATCTGAAGGTGGAAGATGATTGAATACTAGAGTGCCCAGAAATTTGCACTCGTATAAAGTGACACTTGATTTGTGATGTTGGGAATGGGCTTATAGATGACATTTGGAAGTTGATAGAGAATTGTCGGAGATGGGCTTAAAGATGCCATCTAAGCTGTGATGGAGTACCGTCGGAGATGGGCTTAAAGATGCCACCTAGAGGATGTTGATTTCCTGAGACATTCCTTCGATGAGAGTTCATGTTCCTGTTGTTGATGAGGAATCTGCTGAGGAATGTTGGTATCTGTCTTAGGAGAAATAGAATTTTAGGAGCTTCAGTTGTTTGTTACTCTACTGGGGGAATAACTCCTGCTTGAGGAAGCGGAAGTGAACGGCATATCTGGTCAAGGTACAAGCTGCACCGCGACTTATTGGGGAAATGTGAAACCAATCATATTTGATCGGGTCCCGGTCTTACAGTGTTGTGGACTGCTGTTTGGAAACCTGGATGGTAAGGTTATGAGAAGGAACCTGGATAGTAGGGTTACTTCGATATGAAAGCATGGATAGTAGGACTGTGAGAAGGAACCTGGGTCGTAGGGTTACTTTGATATGAAAGCCTGGATAGTAAAGCTGTGAGAAGGAACCTGGATAGTAGTGCTGTGAGAAGGAACCTGGATAGTAGGGTTACTTCGATATGAAAGCCTGGATAGTAGGGATGTAAGAAGGAACCTGGATAGTAGGGTTACTTCGATATGAATGTCTGGATAGTAGGGCTGTGAGAAGGAACCTGGATAGTAGGGTTACTTCGATATGAAAGCCTGGATAGTAGGGTTGTGAGAAGGAACCTGGGTCGTACGGTTACTTCGATAGGAAAGCCTGGATAGTAGGGATATGAGAAGGAACCTGGATAATAGGGTTACTTCGATATGAAAGCCTGGATAGTAAGGATGTGAGAAGGAACCTGGATAGTAGGGTTACTTCGATATGAAAGCCTGGATAGCAGGGTTGTGAGAAGGAACCTGGATAGTAGGGTTACTTTGATATGAAAGCCTGGATAGTAGGTCTATAAGAAGGAACCTGGATAGTAGGGTTACTTCGATATGAAAGCCTGGATAGTAGGGTTGTGATAAGGAACTTGGATAGTAGGGTTACTTCGATATGAAAGCCTAGATAGTAGGGCTGTGAGAAGGAACCTGGATAGTAGGGTTACTTCGATATGAAAGCCTGGATAATAGGGTTGTGAGAAGGAACCTGGATAGTAGGGTTATTTCGATATGAAAGCCTGGATAGTAGGGCTGTGAGGAGGAACTTGGATAGTAGGGTTACTTCGATATGAAAGCCTGGATAGTAGGGCTATGAGAAGGAACCTGGATAGTGGCGTTACTTCAATATGAAAGGCTAGATAGTAGGGATGTAAGAAGGAACCTGGATAGTAGGGTTACTTCGATATGAAAGCCTAGATAGTAGGGCCGCGAGAAGGAAGCTGGATGGTAGGGTTACTTCGATATTAAAGCCTGGATAGTAAGGCTGCAAGAAGGATCCTGGATAGTATGGTTACTTCGGTATGAAAGCCTGGATAGTAGGGCTGTGAGAAGGAACCTGGATAGTATGGTTACTTCGAAATGAAAGCCTGGATATTAGGGCTGTGAAAAGGAACCTGGATAATAGGGTTACTTCGATATGAAAGCCTGGATAGTAGGGTTGTGAGAAGGAACCTGGGTCGTAGGGTTACTTCAATATGAAAGCCTGGGTAGTAGGGCTGTGAGAAGGAACCTGGATCGTAGGGTTACTTCGAAATGATAGTGTAGATTAGTTTACCCGTTTGGTTTCAGGAATTGAGTTTCCATTAGTCGCCGGCAGATATGACTTGTATAACTGTTGAATTTGTTGAAGCTAATCGTCTTTTCGTGAAAAGATATCAGGATTAGTTATTTGCGATGCATGAAATGCAGGGTGAGATGATGTTCTCAAGATAAATGAGATTATGCTGTATAAGATATGTATACGTATGTCATGATGTATGTTCATGAAATGTTGTCGGGGTATGTTCGCGTCTGGGAAAATAAATCCCTGGCAGTTGCTTGAGATTTGTAAATATTCTGTCGGGAAGAGATGCTGCTTGAGAATAAACTCTGCGGGGAATGAAATTAGAAAATGTATTCTTGTAGCTAAAGTGATTAACTCTGTCGGGGATTGAGCCTCTGTATATGGAGAAATAAACTCTTCTTGGGGGATGAAATTTACTGACTCGCCAGCGGCTATGAACCTCAGCTAGGGTGGTTACGTCCTATTTCGGGAAAGATGACATCAATGATTTTGAATACTTTTACTCTGTGGGGAGTGTATGTACTATTGATTATGCTCCAAAGCATGACTTTATCCCGATACCTGCTGGGAGGAGTAACCGTCGGGTTTGGAACTTCTTGTTTTTCCCTATTTCTGGAATTACGAGTAATTGTCTTTTGTTTCTTATGTATATATTTATTAGCAGCAATCATTTTCAAATGCATATATCAAAATTAAGTCATTGGACGTTCTTGCAAAAACAAAACAAACTTGAAGTGAAAGTAATTTTGTATTGATTTTTGAAGTCGGCCTGTAATAGGCGTTTTTGTACAAGGAGGATGACGCTCTAGTAAGAGAACACCGTCGAAAGATAGAAATTATACAATTTTTGTAAAAGAAAGAAAAAATAGTGATGTGAAACAACCCCATTGGGTTCCAACTCCACTATTTCCTTTATATCTTCAAGCGTCTCATCACTTTGCTTCTTGGCCGAAAGTTGATCAAATTGGTTGGCGCCGTCTGAGCTTGATAGCCAATACCGAAGTCTGGTCGCAAGATGATCCACTGAGACATAGTGATATGCTTCAATCCCTAACTTTCTCCTGGACCTCCCTTTCGGGTTTTCGGTCCACCGGGATACCCTTTTTTGCCCAAGCCTCCCTTTCGGGTGTACAGATTTTTTCATTTTCATCCCTTACTTTTGCCCAAACCCTTTTGGTTCGTCGGGAAGCCCTTATTTTTTCCTAGGCCAGTCAACCTAACGGATATTTCGATTAGGCATAGTATCTTTTCACTATGTCTGCATTGACAGGGTGAGGAAGGTCGTCACCATCCATGGTGGTTAGAATCATAGCTCCTCCCGAGAAAATGTTCTTAACCACAAATGGCCCTTCGTACGTGGGGGTCCATTTTCCCCTGGGATCACCTTGCGGAAATATGATGCGTTTGCCTCAAGATACCTTTTCACCTCATGATACAAGGTTTATCTGCTACCTCTTCGGTCTCAATATCGCAGCAATGTGCAGGTTCGTCCAACCTTTCAATGGTAATCCGGGGAGCTTCGTCGTCCCAATTGACTTTGAACATAGAAGACATCGTAGCTAACGCGTCCGCTAACTGATTCTCCTCTCTAGGGAAGTGTTCAAAGGTTATCTCCTCGAAGTGCGGAAGCAACATTAATATATTCTCTTTGTAAGGAATAAGTTTGGGTGTTTCGTATCCCACTCGCCTTTGATCTGACTGATCACGAGAGCGGAATCTCCGAATACACTCAGAAACTTAATCCTTAGGTCAATTGTTGCTCGAAGACCCATGATGCACGCTTCATACTCCGCCATGTTGTTGGTGTTGACGCTTGAATTTCTTGTTAAAAGCCTTGATCATTCGCTTTTGGTACATCTGACCATGGCAGATAGCAGTAAGTCTCTTTTCATCGATTAGATTTAGCTGATCAAGTCAGGTTCGGATCCAGTCGTCCTCGTTCAAACCCGCACCCTTCATAATCCTGAGAGAAGGTATCTGGACTTCGATGGGTAGGACTACCTCCATGCCATATACCAGAGAGTAGGGTGTTGCCCCTGTCGACGTTCGTGCCGAGGTACGATACCCATGAAGAGCGAACGGTAACATCTCATTCCAGTCTTTGTATGTCACCATCATCTTATGTACAATATTCTTGATGTTCTTGTTAGCTGCTTCAACAGCGCCATTCATCTTCGGCCGGTAGGGGGAAGAATAATGATGTTGTATTTTGAATTGTTTACAGAGCTCGGTGATCACTGTGTTGTTGAGGTTCGTACCATTGTCAGTAATAATTCTCTTTGGCACACCATATCGACAAATCAGATTATATAGGATAAACCGCGCCACGGAGTTCTTAGTTACTGTAGCAAAGGAAGCTTCCTCAACCCACTTCGTGAAGTAATCAATGGCTACTAAGATGAAGCGACGTCCATTGGAAGTGTTGGGCCTGATTTCTCCGATCATGTCGATGCCCCACATTATAAAGGGCCAGGGAGCCGTCAAGACATTCGGAGGAACCGGAGGTACATGCACCTTATCAGCATAGACTTGGCACTTATGACAGGTTCGAGAGTGCTGATAACAATCTGCCTCCATATTGGACCAGTAATATCCTGCCCGTAGGATCTTCTTTGCCATGGTATGTCCACTAGAATGGGTTCAGAAAGTGCCTTCATGTAGATCTGTCATGATCCTCTCTGCTTCGCTCTTGTCTACACACCGTAGTAGTGTGGAGTCATGGTTGCATTTATAGAGAATTCCATTACTGAGGAAGAACTTTGCAGCGAACCTTCTCAGAAACTTCTTATCGTTGACAGATGCCCCTTCGGGGTACTCTTGAGTCTCGAGATACCTTTTGACTTTGTGAAACCAGGGTTTTTCTGCCACTACTTCGGTATCCATTTCACAGTAGTGTGCTAGTTCATCCAACCTCTCAATGGTGATTTGGGGAGCTTCATTGTCCCACCTGACCTTGAACATAGAAGACATGGTAGCTAGCGTGTCCGCTAACTGGTTCTCCTCTCGTGGGAAATGTTCGAAGGTTACCTCCTCAAAGTGTGGGAGCAATGTCAGTACATACTCTTTGTAAGGAATAAGATTCGGGTGTTTCGTATCCCACTCTCCTTTGATCTGACTTATCACCAGAGCAGAATCCCCGAATACACTTAAGAACTTGATCCTGAGGTCAATAGCAGCTTGAAGACCCATAATACATGCTTCATACTACGCCATGTTGTTGGTGCAGTTGAAACATAATCGGGCAGTGAATGGAATATGACATCCCTCGGGAGATATGATTACAGCGCCGATGTCGTTACCTAGTGCGTTCGAGACTCCATCAAAATACATAGACCATCGGGATCCCTCCTCAGGTCCTTCATCCGGTCCAGGTTCTTCGTAGTCGATTACTAACATGTTGTTCTCATCGGGGAACTCAAAATTCATGGATTGGTAGTCATCCACGGCCTGATGAGCCAAATGATCAGCCAATACACTCCCCTTTATTTCTTTTTGGGTTGTATATTGTAAATCGTACTCAGTTAAGATCATTTTCCACCTTTCTATCCTTCCGAAGAGTGCGGGCTTCTCGAAAATGTACTTGATCGGATCCATCTTTAATATCAACAAGGTAGTGTAAGTCAGCATATACTGTCTCAGTCGGCGAGCAGCCCATGCCAAGGCGCAGCAAGTTTTCTCGAGCAATGAGTATCGTGTCTCACAGCCAGTAAACTTTTTGCTAAGGTAGTATATTGCGTGCTCTTTTCAACCAGACTCGTCATGCTGCCCCAGCACACACCCCATTGAATTGTCTAGCACTATCAAGTATAATATCAAAGGTCTTCCTTCAACTGGAGGCATCAGAATTGGTGGTTCTTGAAGGTATCCCTTGATTCTTTCAAAAGCGTTATGGCATTCATCATTCCACTCTACCACTTGATCTTTCTTCAGAAGCTTGAAGATTGGCTCACAAGTAGCAATCAGATGTGAAATGAACCTGGCGATATAATTCAGGCGTCCCAAGAAGCCTCTAACTTCCTTCTCTGTACGGGGAGCTATCATTTCTTGTATAACTTTTACCTTTGTAGGATCTACCTGGATGCCTTTGTCGCTGATAATGAAACCTAGGAGTTTACCAGACCTTACCCCAAAGGTGCACTTGTTCAGATTCAACCTCAACTTGTATGTCTTCAACCTGTCGAACAGCTTTTGGAGATGATCAAGGTGCTCTTCCTCAGTCTGAGACCTGGCTATCATATCATCAACATAAACTTCGATCTCATGGTGAATCATATCATGGAACAAAGCGACCATGGCGCGCTGATAAGTTGCCCCAGAATTCTTCAACCAAAAAGGCATCACCTTGTAGCAGAAGGTGCCCTACTATGTAACGAAGGTCATCTTCTCCATGTCTTCAGGAGCCATCATGATCTGGTTGTAGCCAGAGAAACCGTCCATGAAGGAGAAGATTTTGTGTTGCACAGTGTTGTCGACCAGAACATCAATGTGATGAAGTGGGAAGTCATCCTTGGGGCTTTCCCTATTCAGATCTCTGTAATCCACACACATCTGTACCTTATCGTCCTTCTTAGATACTGGAACAAAGTTAGCAACCCACTGTGGATACGAAGTGACAGCTAAGAATCCTGCGTCGAACTATTTCATGACCTCTGCCTTAATCTTCTCTGACATTTTAGGGCGCATACGATGGACCTTCTGTTTAATCGGAGGACAGTCTTCTTTAGTCGGCAGGCGGTGTACCATAATATCAGTGTCCAAACCAAGCATGTCTTTATAGGACCAAGCGAAGATCTCAACATAGTCATGCAACATCTGTATCAACCTCTGTTTGACGCTAAGCTCCAAATTTGCACCTATTTTAACCTCTTTTCTGTCTTCCTCAGTACCCAAGTTCATTGTCTCAACTAGCTCTTCATGAGGCTGTATGGCCCTTTCTTCCTGCTGTAGTAGTCTAGCAAGTTCTCCAGGCACCTCATAATCATCCTCACCTTCGTCCTCGGCTTGGTTGATCGGATTTTTAAAGTCATAACTGGCAATAGCATAGCTGTTATCAATGGGATCCAGAGTGGATATGGATCTGCATTATGATACGTGAGTGTGTGTAAGAGAATAACTATTTTGATAAAGTAAAAAACAGAAAAGAAAAACAGAGAGCGCAAAATTTGTATGCAAGAAACGTCCAATGCTTTATTAATGATATATGAAAGGACAAATAACATCCCTCACAAACAAAACCAATGTGCCTTGGGAAAGGCACAAGGCCATAAAGTTTTAAATTTTTTATTACAAATCTCAAAACAAGTAAGTCAATTATTGCGGAATAAAAGAAACTAGTATAAAGTCCTTAGCCGTCCAGTTACTCGGTCCACCGTTGGTAGTTGGGTAGATCCAGTTGTTGATGTCTGAGTCCTCCTTGTTGTCTTCAATGGCATTAACCCCGCGATTGCTAATGCATAGGCGAGGTCCTCCATCCCGAGCACGTCTCACGGCCCTTTGAGCCCCTGTAGTAAAGCCCAAACCAAATTTGTTTGTTTTGTGAGTGAAATCAGGGAGCTGACCCTAATTGGCACACCCACCTTCTTCAACCACGGCCCTGGCGTCCTTGAGGGAAGCCATCTTCAGATGAGGTTTGCTGCTAGTAGTAGTTTCAATCGATGCCAAGTTCTGAGGGGCCTCTTCGAAGTTCTGATAAGGAGTTTCTATAAATTCCCCGTCCATCTCTACGTAGCGGAAGGAATTGAGGTGGCTCACCATATACTCCTCTTCACCTCGCACTGTGACAATCTTCCCTTTTACCGGATACTTCAGCATTTGGTGGAGTGTGGAAGTAACTGCCCTGGCCTCATGGATCCAAGGGCGACCCAGCAAACAAGAATATGATGGCTTGATGTCCATCACATAGAAGGTGGACCTAAAAGTCTTAGAACCCACTTTGATAGGGATGTCCACCTCCCCGTGCACCATTCTCTTCGATCCGTCAAAAGCCCTTACCACAATGTTACTAGAATTTAGAGTCAAACCCTTGCAATCCAACCAGTCTAACGCCTTCTTCGGCATGACATTCAGCGAAGACCCAGTATCTACCAACACATGGGCCATAGTGGTGCCCCTACATTCAATCGAGACATACAGAGCATCATTATGCATCCTTCCTTTTGGTGTCAAGTCTGCATCTGAAAAACCCAGCCCATTATCAGCAGTAAGGCTGGCCACACAATCTTTGAACTGATAAGCTAAAGTTTCCTGCGGAACATGCGCAGTCTTGAGGAATGCAATCAAAGCCTTCACATGGGCCTCGGAGCACAACAGTAGGGATAACATGGATATCTTTGATGGGGTCTGCCCCAGCTGCTCGACCACATTGTAGTCGCTCTTCTTAATTATTTTCAATATTTCCTCTATCTCTTGCTTAGAGGCCTCCACAACAATTTTTCTAGGCGCCTCCGTCCGGGAAGGCTCACCTATAACTTCTTTGCCGCGGGTATCAGACGATTCGCCGACCGGGGTAATAACTGGAGTAAGAACAGCAACAGTAGTTGATATACTAGCAGGAACAGCAGATGGAATGACAATTGGTTTGTTGACAGTCTTAGGGGAAATCTCGGGAGAGAAGACCCTTCCACTTCGGGTAACTTTGTTGGTTCTGACAATGTTGCCAATATCAGGATCAGCCTCTTCATCTTTCAAGTCTTGTTTGATTCCATGATAGTACACATCAGCACCATAATGCCATGGGACAACTTTGTCTGAGACATACGGGACAGGACCAGGAACATTGATTATCAGCGGAGCAATTCTTGGAGCAGATGTAATCCTAACAGGTCTTCTCGAGGAGGCCTTGGAAGGATTAGTGGAAATGGTTATAATGGAAATGTCTTCAGATAGAACAACGGGAACCAAAGTTTTCTCGAACAAAATTTCTTTGTTGTCATCAGGCGTTGAACACCTGACTTCAGCAAATGGCAACCAGAAGGTAAAAATGAACACATGTGGCAACCTTCACCACAACCCGGAAATAAACCGGACAACAACAAATTCTTCTTCACAGTTATGAGAGGAGTAGAAACTTCATCCACCAAGGTCACAAACAAGTCGGTATCAATAGCATTAACTCCACGAACGTGCTTACGCATGGGAGCAGTTATGACATTGGGCTTCTCCGGAGCATCGAACTCAATTTCCTTGGCTTCAATCAGATCTTGTACCTTATTTCTTAGAGCCCAGCAGTCATTGGTATTGTGGCCAGGACTCTCAGAATGATAGGCACACCGAGCATTTGGATTATATCGGGGAGATGTAGTATTTGGATTCTTGGGAGCCTCTTCAAGGTTGCCAAGTTAGATCTCAACAGATGAGGTAGAACTTCAGCCAATGTCACGTTGATTCGGGTAAATTGTCGTTGTGGTCTTTCCATCCTTTATTGATTGTTTCATTATGGAGCAACTGTAGGCCTAGGTATCATTACGGTACTTACTGTCTGACGATGTTCAGCCCTGTTTTAGCCCCTCGGGAAATAGATGACACTGACTTCCTTCTTACCAGCAAAAGGCTTCTTTACCGAACTCGAAGAGGCATCCTTCTGTATCTTGCCGCTCTGAATCCCAACTTCTACTCTTTCTCCTATTAGAATCAGCTTGGTGAAACCAGCTGATGAGCTGCTGATCAAATGATTAAATAATGGACCAGATAGCGTCCCCAGAAACATATCAACCAACTCCCTATCAGACAACGGGGGTTGAACTCTTCCAGCCAAGTCTCTCCATTTCTGTGCATAGTCTTTAAAGCCTTCACTTGCACTCATGGACATACTGTGGAGTTGAGTACGAGTAGGAGCAAGTTCGGCGTTGTATTGATACTGCTTGTAGAAAGCAGCAGACAGATCTTCCCAATTTCGTACATTGGCTCCCACCAGCTGGTAGAACCATTCAAGTTGAGTCCCTGATAGACTATCTTAAAAGAAATGAACCCACAGATTTCTATCAGCGGTGTGGGGCTAGATCTTTCTGACATAAGAACGGAGATGGAGTTTTGGGCAGGACACCCCATCATACTTAGCAAAAACTGGAGCTTTGAACTTCTGCGGGATGACCACTCCCGACACTAATCCCAATTCTTCGAAATCCAGTCCAGGTATCCTATGAACTTCCATGGCACTCAAACGATCTTCCAACTGCTTGTATCTATCCTCAACAGGAAGATATTGCTCATCATTGTAGTCGATATCATTGTCAAAAACTGCAGGACTGGGATCCTTCTCCCCTGTTTCTTCTTCTTGATTCTCCTCTTCCTTGGATGAAGAGGTCAGATCGACTTGTCGCTTCAACCGCTCTCCAAACCTTCTGCCCATATTCAGAATACCGGCAACCTTCTTCTTTTTCTCTTTCAGGATGAGGGTTTTCAGATCCTTCTGCCCTTTTGCCAGACTTATGAACATTTGTTGGAACTGGGCGTTTTGTGCCTGCAAGTCCTTGATGCTTTGTTCGGAAGATATTTCTGGTGAAATAAACAGCGAAGAAGATTAGAAACCTGTAATGGTACCTGTACATGTAATGTTATGAATGGGATGTGCATGCAATGATTTCAAAGACTTTGGGAAATTTAAATTTGCAAACCAAAATAAACAAAGATTTTATTAGCTGAATTCAAAGTTCAAATTCCTTTTAGGCGTTACAATTAAAAATAAATCCAAAACTAGAAAAGAAATCAAAATTCCCATGGATGCTTCCTCTTTGTGCCGAGATAATCATTGAGTCCTCTTTCCTTGTGGAGCTACTTTGTGAGCACTAAAACCTTCCTCTCCTGAGCATATAACCGATCCCTGTAAGTATCCCGCTCCTTCATCAACTGAATCCATGACCTCTATAATTCCCCAAGATTAATGGGCATATAAGGATAGAGAACCGTGTAAGGAATACCCCCTTCAGTAGTGTGTTCCACAATCACTAGTAAAACAGCCACATAGGGAATCGTAAGCTTCTGGGCACGAGCTCGTACCCATTGGAGGTAAGGTTCCATAGGAATGGAAGCCTTTGGCCCCAAAGCCTTGGCGCCATATCTATTTACCATGCCCCAAGCCCGTATGAACCTCCGGCGATACTCTTGAACATCATCCTCATAGTTGAATACAATGCCCTCGATAAGTAACTCATGGGGACCATCTCTTCGAGCATATCCAAATTGTCGCAGAGCTAAACAAGGATTGTAGGTTATACCCCCTCTAATACCAAGTAATGGGACATTAGGGTACTCCACACAGCGATCAATAATAGCAGTGTTTTCCATAGCTCAGGAACACCAAAGAATATCCATGTGAGCGAGTAACATTATCCTTTGCGACCAACCCAAACCTTCTTCATTCTTTAGTATGGACTTAGGGAGGTGAGAAATAAACCACCTCGACAGCAACAACATGCAACACATAAGAACCCCTCTTCTCTTCATGGTATGAGTATGGAGAGTGTGCAAAATATCTCTGAGCAAGGTAGGCACAGGATTGCGAGAGACGAAAATATTGATAACATTCACATCTATGAATGAGTCTGGATTAGGGAATAGGATTAACCCATAGATTAGAAGAGCCAAGACCTCCTCAAAATCCTGAAAATCCATATCATCCCAAAACAGTTGGGCCTTGTCTATCAGAAACTTGGCTAGAAAAACCTTGACTCTGCTTCTTGTTTCCCAATTGGATACCACGTCGGCCCGTTTCAGATGCAAAGTTGAGGCAATGACTTCTGGCTTAGGAACTTCTTCTAGACCTATGAAGGGTAACTGTTCAAGAATGGGTATATCCAACAGCTGAGAGAATTCTTCCAAGGTAGGCACCAACTGATAGTCTGGAAAGGTGTAGCAGTGGTGCTTGGGATCAAAGAACTGAAAAAGTACACTCATCATCTTTTCATCAAAGTTTGAAGTAACCAGGTTGAGAAGTCAACCATGTCTCTTAGTGAAAACGGAAGTTTCGATAACCTTTGATAGTAGCTCTTTGAGTTGGGAAGGTATCTTCACAAAGCTGATTCGGATGATGTTTCTATAAACGGAAGCCATGATCTGTAAAATAGAACAAAGATAAATTCCCTTGGTCTTTAAAATGGTTAGTGCAATAAGAATGGATGTTATGTTATGATGCATGATGTCATGATAAACCACAGGTATAGCAAACACAGAAAAATCACACCAAGTCCTTAGGTTTAAGGCTTGCATGAGGTTAAAGGTCATACCCTCTTGAAGTTTAGTTGGTTTTAAACCTGTCTTAAAAAGTAACCGGGTTCTAAGGGATCTCAATATCACTGACCATCCTTTATCGGGCATTGTCTCAGCTTAAGTAATCTTTTCTTGCGGCTGAAATATCCCGAAAGTCTGATCTCAATGAGTGTAGCATCGAGTATCAATCGATCCTCAGCTCTACACCGAGGCCGACTATCTCACTACTTTCTAATGGCCAAGTTTGTTTAACTAAGGTTCTAAGGTCCGCTAGTGCTTCACGACACCATGCGACGGCCCCGTATTCTCCTCGTTTCCCCACGAAGGATACCGGTACCAACCAAAGTGTCACACCAACACAGTCATCACTTAAACCATATCGGTCTACGCCGTACAGTCTCTACGATCTATTGTTGTTTACCTAAAGTGTGCCCCCAGATCCGGGTGTAGGATCTATAGTAACCCAAGCAAAACCCTTTAAGAATAAAGCAAACAAACAAGAAAGCAATATTGAAATGACCTAGATCCTAAGGTATACCCCACTTTATTTTTCCCAGCAGAGTCGCTAGTTCTGTGATACGGTGGCAGAACCGACTGTTTTTACTGGTTTGTATTTTGCGTTTTTTGTTTGCAAAATGTCGCGGTAAGCAAGAGTCGCCACCGACTTTTATTTTATCCAATCATGGAAAAGGAAAAAGAACAGAAAAAACCTTTTTTCGAGATATTCTGAGTGCGGGGGGTAGATTATAGAAAGGGAAGGTGTTAGCACCCTTTCTATCCATGGTTTTTCATGGGCTCTTAGGTACTTGCTCATCTTTTTTAAAATTTGCTTGTGTGTGTGCTTGTTTTTTTTTTAAAATGTTTTACTTCGTGATAACCCTTGTATCAGTCCTCAAGGGTGTGACGAAGTTTGTTTTGAAAATTTGTTTTGAAAGGTGTTTGTGTGAAAAGTTTTGTTGAGCAAGAAATTAAGATTCTACCTACTCGAAGAAAAAAAAGATTGTTCGTTCTCGTTTCCTTTATACAATGTTATCCTACTATTAAGGAGTAGGTAGCCATATCGTTGGAGTTTGTAAGGGACGTTCGAAAGGGATAAGTATAGTCACCAAAGCAATGGGTAGGAAACCTTAGTAGTACCCTAGAGTTTTAAGATCTTTCCGAGGCTACATTTCCGAGGTAACATTTCTGAGGCAACATACGAATGGGACATTTGATCTTTTAGACACGAGGGTGTGATACGGTGGGAGAATTGACTTGAGTTTTTGCGTTTGTTTTCGCAAATGTTTCGGTTGAGCAAGAGTCGCCACCGACTTTTTATTTTATCCTAAGGAAAGGTTAAAAAGCACAGCAAAAACCTTTGAGATGTTTTCTTGGGTTCGGGGAGTAGATTATAGAAAGGGAAGGTATTAGCACCCTTTCTATCCATGGTTATCCATGGGCTCTTAGTTACTTGCTTAGATCAACTTGCCTTAATTTTCCAATTGTTTGAAATGGTGCTTTGTGTGTGGATTTTGAAAATGTTTTGAAAAGAGGCCAATGTGGTGGCAACCTTTGTAATGATCCATGTTGGGATGTATACAAAGGTGTATGTCTTTTGAAAAGGTTTTCAATGTTTTTGAAAGTTGTTTTGAAAGTGTAGTGATGTGTGGTTTGAAAAATAGGCAAGTGTTTTTGTTTTGCAAGGGGGCAAGTAACCAAGAGCTATCTACCCTAAATTTCTCAAAGATCTTTGCTATGTTTTAACCCTTTTAACAATTTTGTTCCACCATTGCATTTGGTGGACAATCTTGTGTTAGGATGTGAAAGGGACGGGCGCGGGTCATCGTTTAGACCATAATTGCAATGGTGCCAAGTATCTTTGGGCAATTTTTCCTTTGAGGGACTTGATCATTTTTTAGGCAACTTTCGAAAGCGTCATCGAGGGACTATGATCATTTGAATTGTTTTGTTTTGCCCAAAGAGACCAAACATGCAATATGGCCCATTATTGAAGGCAACAAGTGGAATACCCTAGGGGTGCAAGTGTGATTGGTGTTGTCCATTTTCATGCTTGTTTATCTTGAATTTAGGTCCAACTATTTTTGGTTAATTGATTTGCATACAAACCCTAATTCTAACATGGCATAATTAGAAAGCTTTAAAGTGAGAAAAATAAAGTTCCTAAGTTATTACAACACAATATATGGGAAGGGGGTACAAATGTTCAAATGGGGGGATTTTGACAAGAATTAAAACCCTAGACTATTACATCAAACTTGGAATTTTGCAAGGTATTTATTTACATAATATTCAAATAAAAATAAGATAAATATGCAAAATGCAAAAAAAAAAAGTGTTTTTCATATGTATGTAAAAAGTATTTATCATGTATCAAATAAGCAAAAATAAAATCAATTAATTTTTGGTATTTTTATGCATTTAGGGCAAAAACCCTAATTTTTACAAATAAAAGTATTTATTGTATGATATGTGCAATATTTATTAATTATTTACAAAAAATAAATAAAAGAAGGTATTTTATATAAAAAGTATTTTTGAGGTCAAAATATTAATAAAAACAAAATGCATTAATTCTTTGTATTTTTCTAAATATATTAATAAATATGTATAAGTATTTTACTTTATTTATTAAATATGTATTATATGTACAAAAATAAAATGTTTAATATTATAGAAAATATATATTTTTATTATAAGAGGTTTTCAAGAGATAACATAAAAATAAAAAAAAGAAATAAAGTATGTTTGTCTTACTTTTGTATTTTTAAATAAAGGTATATTTATTTATTTATCTACAAAGCTAACTAAAGTCAAATAAATATCAAAATAAATGCAAAAAATATGGAAAAAATGTTTTTAATGTTTTTTATGATTTAAATAAAAATATGGAAACAAAATCAAAAAGAAAAAATGGAAAATAACAAGTAAATTTCAAAATGGGCCAGGGGGGTGCATGTGCAATACAGTGGTGTGAAAAGAAAAGATAAATCTCAGGCCCAGCCCAAGACCCTTTCTTCTTCAACCTCCAGCATCTCTGTTCAACAAAAACACGCGTTTGCTATCTCCAGATTCCCTGATTTTTAGCATAAACTCACAACACAAGAAATGAAGAGCATCAAACCACGATTCTGGACATATAAAGAACTCATCTTAACTCTCAGAAATGAGAGAGAATTTCTTCTCCCCCAATTCCTGACCTAGTTTTTATTCAATGTTCAGACTTAAAATTCTCTAAGCACACATAACATAAATGAAAACTAATGATATGGGCATGTTCAGGGCTATGAATGTGACATAATTTCTTCACAAATCTAAACCTAACTATGCCTGGATAGAGAGATAAGAGTTCATGAACTTACCTGTTCAGTTGGAAACGTGTGCAACAATGGAGATGCTTACAAGGCAAGGTAATGATTTGTATAGCTTCCTTGATGTCCCAGGATGCTATTCCAACCTTTAGTTTGCTTCAAAACCAAGTGAATCGTGTTATGGCACTTAAACTGCAAAACAGAAAATATGAAAATGGTGATGTTAGCTAGGGGTGTTACAGGTCGTGTTTAGGGTTTGGAACAGTTTCAAGGGATGGTGTGGGATGTGTTTGAACAAGTCTTAGCAAGAATGCACAAGTGGAATGAACTATGGAAGTCCAACTGCAGCTTATGCCCTGTTTTTGCAGTTTTATGGTGGTTCTGTGTTTGAGAAGGTATTGAAAGTGGTTGGCTTGTGTTTCAGGTCAGAGTTGGTGTTTAGAAAGTGTTCACAATCTTTGCTTAAGCTCTTGTTGACAGGAATGAGAGTTGGGAGTTGTTATGCAAGGTTACTTCAACTTTAAGCAAGAAAATCAACTTGGTGTTTCTAGCTTGTACAGGCCCCTAATCTATGCTGCATACATTAGTCTTGGTTAGAGTTATTTGTGTACAAAATACCAGCTCAAAAGATTGTGCCTATGCTTCTTGGATTTGCATTTGACATAAAGTTCAACTTTTCTAAAATGGATAATTTGCTTTTTCTACTTATGGCTTAATTTTGCATACAATGCTTGAACACATAAAATAAGGTCTTGGCACAATGGGTTAGCATTAAATTATTGAGTGCAAATGGGATATAGGACCTGTAATCAAGGAATGCAAGCTGAGTTCAAAATGGCACAAGTGTATGAACATGTAAATTGGCCATAAACAAAGTGAGTTTTTCCCAACTTGCCAAATTCGATTCTCCCTAACCATGAGGTTGTTTGATGAGTTCTTGGACATTTTGGAAAGCTTAGAATGTGTAATAAAATCCATCTTTGTAATGAAAATTTAAATTCCAAGTGGAAGCATGTGAAAAGTTGCCATGAAGTTAGGCAAAAATCCTGCCTAAAATAGGTCAAAATTTTTCTAAGTTAAGAATGGTTTGGTACCCTTGTTCCAAAAATTGTAACTTGAGCTACAAGCTTCTTTTGAGGAAACTTTGTGAATCAAAGTTGTAGATTTTGCAATGGACTACAACTTTCATTTTTTGACTTTTCCTTGAATCCAAATGCATCTTTATGAGAAAGTGGGACAAAGTTAGGAAAAAATTAGGGTTTTTCATAACTTAGAAAAATTCTAAGTTATGAAAAATCTTCATTTCAAACCCTAATTTGTGATTTTTGATTTCTTGATGAACAAGTTTCATGATTTGGCATGTTTTGATGAAAAATGAACCTTGACACTTGATTTTGACCAAAAAGTCAAAGTTTGACTTTTCAGTATACAGTCAAAAATTGATCAATTGACTGGAAAATTCAACTGTCAATCTTGTGCATTTGGAATCTTTTGAACTTGTTGAGTATGTCAAGACAATTCCATGGGGTCCTTGAGTCCATATGTGAGCTTGGTTTGCCATTGGCTAGGTCAAACAGTCAAAAATTGCCTTTGTGCAGTCAAAACCCTAAAAATGACCATTTTGCCCTTTTGGTGATCTGATCAAATTTCTTGTGGAATTGTGATCCAAACTAGATCAAATGGTCCATATGAGTTCATAATGTTGATGTGGGTCAATTTTCATGAGGTTTGACTGTCAATTGACCACAGTTGACTTTTTCCCCAATACAGCTGATTTCTAGGTCAACTATCCAATTGACTGGGCAAAGATTGGAATCAAGGCTTGAAACTTGGTATGGATAAACTTGGGAGTCCAACATGAAGCATGAAAGTCATCTTAGGTATTTTAGGTCAAAATATCTTTGTGCAAACACAAACCCTAATTTGGGTCAACAGTGCTAGGAGAAGTTTTGCAGAGGAAATCCTAACTGGATCTTGAGCTCCAAGGGCTTTGTGATGAGAAAATATTGAGAAAATGGGAGGGAAAATTTTGGGGTACAACAGTTGCCCATGTTCAATCTTCTTGAACCTGAAGAGTTAGATTGGCAAGTTTGCCTTTCGTGACTCGAGGGTAAAATGAGATTGGACACTAGAGTGCCCTGATATTTGCACTCGCATGCTGGAGTATCAGCAATGTGATGTCGGGAATGGGCTTATAGATGCCATTTGGAGAGATGGTGGATAGGGAGATGGGCTTATAGATGCCATCTGAAGGCGTGACAGAACTTTGTCGGGAATGGGCTTATAGATGCCATTTGGAAGTGTTGATCGCATAAGAGATTCCTTAGCGAGAACTTGCGCACTTTGAGAAAGACAGATGTTTTCCTGGCTTGTTACAGGTGTTGATCTTCAATCTCTTCATGCAGATATGCCCTGGCTAGATACAGGTGTCGAATCTACAATCGGTTGCTCACAGATATGCCCTGGCTGGATACAGGTATCGAATCTGGAATTTGTCGTCTACAGATACGCCCTGGCTGGATACAAGAATCGAATCTTCAAACTCTTCAGATGTGCCCTGGCTGGATACAGGAATCGAATCTGGAAATAGTCGTCTACAGATATGCTCTGGCTGGATACAGGAATCGAATCTTCAAACTCTTCAGATGTGCCCTGACTGGATACAGGAATCGAATCTGGAATTTAGTCGTCAACAGATATGCCCTGGCTGGATACAGGAATCGAATCTGGAATTAGTCGTCAACAGTTATGCCCTGGCTGGATACAGGAATCGAATCTTCAAACTCTTCAGATGTGCCCTGGCTGGATACAGGAATCGAATCTGGAATTGTGACAGTTGAAGGTAGTTGTCTTTTGGGTTGTCTTTTTCCCTGAAAAGGCAAAACATCAGTTGCATGCAATGTCATGATGTATGAAATGCATGATGTCATGATGTTCAAAATGAGATAGTGTTGTATGCACTTTATCATGTATGTGAGCAAGATGTATGAAATGTGAAATGTTTATGAATGTATTTTCGTCTAGGAAAATAAATCCTTGACGACCGGCCGGGGAATTAATTCTTGGGCTGACATTGAAGAGTAGAGTTCTTCGTTTCTGCTAGGGATGATGGTTGCAAGAATACACCGGTAGGAGAAGATGACTCCGTTGAGGAATAAACTTGTTGGAGAGATTACCCTGAGGGGAATTACTCTGTGGGAAGAGATACTTCGCTGAAGTTTTGATGAGAGCTTCGCTGAGGATTTCGATGATGGACTCCGCTGGGGATAACAATGATAAACTCCGCTGGGGATTACAATGATAAACTCCGTTGGGGATTGTGTTGATAAGTTATGTTGGGGAACTTTGATGAACTCCGCTGGGGATTGGAAGAACTTCGCTGAGGGCGATCTTCCGTGGCAATTAGCTGAGGATAACCCAGTTATAAGCCCTTGTGAGGAATAACTTTGAATAAAGCCCGGGAGAGACGTCCGTACTTTATAGGGGATAAGCTTCCAGAATCTACTGGGGATAAGCTTCAAGACCTGCTGGGGATATGGATTCCAAATTTCCTGGGGAAACTTTCGGTCTGTACTGGAAAATGGTTCCACTGGAGTGTCTGTATACCGCCGGGGAACAATCTTAGATCCAGACTGCCGGGGATGCTTGCTGAGGAATGCCTATACTCTGCTAGGGAATGTTGATATCTTCTGGGGATACCTAGCTTCCTTTAGGCTGGCCGTAGACTAACTCTGCTGGGGGAGAGTATTGCTGACTTGCTAGGGGAATAGGGTGCCTATTATAGGGCTGATGATAGACTAACTCTTCCTGGGGAGAGTATTGCCAAATCTTGTCTTACTCTGTGGGGAGTTGAGGCAACTTGGTCATATTCTTCAGTCGAACCTACCTTGGTACCTTGGCGGACAAAGCAACTAGACTGCCTGGACAATTCTACATTGCCCCTGTTTCTGATGTCACCTGTAATCAGTCCTTTGTTTCGCATGCAAGTATTTATGAATTAGCAATTTAATGTCAAATGCATATATCAAAAATGAACATTGGACGTTCTTCGCAAGACAAAACAGAAATAGGAAAAACAATTGGCAATTAGTTTGGAAAAGTTAATTTGTATTGATTTTGAAATTTGCCTGTAAATAGGCGTTTTTTGTACAAGAGGCTGACGTCCTAGTAAGAGAACGCCGCCGAATAACATAAAGTTTATACAATTTTGAAAAGGAAACAAAACAGCTATGTGAACAATATTCCCACTGGGTTCCAACTCTGCTATCGCCTTTATGTCTTCAAGCGTCTCATCATTTTGCTGCTTAGTTGAAGATGAAGTTGATTGATCAATGCCGAAGTCTGAGCCCGATAGTTGATGCCGAATTCTGGATGCAAGGTGATCCAATGAGACATAGTGTTACGCTTTATCCCTAACTTTTGCCTGGACCGCCCTTTCGGGTTTTCAGTCCACCGGGATACCCATTTTTGCCCAAGCCGCCCTTTCAGGTTTTCGACTTGTCGGGTGTACAGATTCTTTTTATTTTCATCCCTTATTTTTGCCCGAACCCTTTTGGTTCGCCGGGAAGTCCTTATTTTTTCCTAGGTATGTCAACCTAGCGGGTCTTTTATTCATGCGTAGTATCTTTTTACTATGTCTACATTGGCGGGGTGAGGAAGGTCGTCACCATCCATGGTGGTTAGAATCATGGCTCCTCCTGAGAACACATGTTTAACCACAAATGGTCCTTCGTACGTAGGGGTCCATTTTCCCCTGGGATCACTTTGAGGAAGGATGATGCGTTTGATTACCAGGTCCCCAACTTGATACTCTTGTGGTCTAACTTTCTTGTTAAATGCCCTGATCATCCGTTTTTGGTACGTTTGACCATGACAAATAGCAGTGAGTCTCTTTTCGTCGATTAGGTTTAATTGATCAAGTCGAGTCTGGATCCAGTCATCTTCGCTCAAGTCTGCATCCTTCATTATCCGGAGAGAGGGTATCTGGACTTCAATCGGCAAGACTGCCTCCATGCCATAGACCAAGGAAAAGGGTGTTGCCCCAGTTGACGTCCGTGCTGAGGTACGGTACCCATGAAGAGCAAATGGTAACATTTCGTGCCAATATTTGTAGGTCACTGCCATCTTCTGCACAATCTTCTTGATGTTCTTATTCGCTGCTTCTACAGCCCCATTCATCTTCGGCCGGTAGGGAGAAGAGTTGTGGTGCTGTATCTTGAATTGCTCGCAGAGCACAGTGATCATCTTGTTGTTAAGATTGGTACCATTGTCCGTAATGATCCTCTCAGGTACACCGTATCGACAGATCAAGTTGTGCTGAATGAATCGTGCCACGACGTTCTTGGTTACAGTGGCGTAAGAGGCTGCTTCCACCCACTTCGTGAAGTAATCAATCGCTACCAAGATGAAGCGATGCCCGTTGGATGCCGTCGGTCGGATCCCGCCGATCATGTCAATGCCCCACATTGCAAAAGGCCAAGGTGCCGTCAGGACGTTCAGAGGAACCGGAGGGATGTGCACCTTATCAGCATAGATCTGGCATTTATGACAAGTTCGAGAATGTTGGTAATAGTCGGCTTCCATTGTGGACCAGAAATATCCTGCCCGAAGGATTTTCTTTGCCATGGTGTGTCCACTGGAATGTGTTCCAAATGTACCTTCATGCAGTTCTACTATGATCTTCTCTGCTTCAGTCTTATCCACACAACGCAGTAAAGTTGAATCATGGTTTCGTTTGTAGAGAATGTCGTAGCTGAGGAAGAACTTTGCCACAAACCTTCTTAGGAACTTCTTGTCATTGACTGATGCGCCCTCGGGGTATTCTTGAGCTTCTAAATATCTCTTCACCTCATGATACCAGGGTTTTTCGGTTACCTCTTCGGCCTCAAGATCGCAGCAGTATGCAGGTTCGTCCAACTTCCAGATAATGATCCGGGGAGCCTCGTTGTCCCATTTGACTTTGAACATTGAAGACATCATAGCTAGTGCGTCTGCTAACTGATTCTCCTCTCTTGGGAAGTGTTCAAAAGTTATCTCTTCAAAGTGGGGAAGCAAAGTCAACACATACTCCTTGTAAGGAATAAGATTTGGGTGTTTCGTATCCCACTCGCCTTTGATCTGATTGATCACGAGAGCAGAATCTCTGAAGACACTCAGAAACTTGATCCTTAAGTCGATTGCAGCTTGAAGACCCATGATACACGCCTCATATTCTGCCATGTTGTTGGTGCAGTTGAAACACAACCGGGCGGTGAGTGGAGTATGAGTACCTTTAGAGGATATGATCACAGTGCCGATGCCGTTACCCAAAGCGTTCGAGGCTTCGTCAAAATGCATAAACCATCAGGATCCTTCCTCAGGTCCTTCATCCGGTCCAGGTACTTCACAATCAGTTACTACCACGATATCTTCGTCTGGAAATTCGAAGTTCAATGATTGGTAATCATCCACAGGTTGGTGTTCCAAATGGTCTACCAATACACTTCCCTTGATTGCTTTTTGAGTTGTGTACTGGATATCATATTCTGTCAAGATCATTTGCCATCTTGCTATTCTTCCGAACAGAGCAGGCTTTTCGAATATGTACTTGATTGGATCCATTTTTGAAATCAACAGAGTAGTGTGAGTCAGCATATACTGTCTCAGCCGGCGAGCAGCCCATACCAGAGCGCAACAAGTTTTCTCGAGCAGTGAGTACCGAGTCTCACAGTCGGTAAACTTTTTGCTCAGGTAATAAATAGCGTGCTCTTTTCGGCCAGACTCGTCATGCTGCCCCAGCACACACCCCATTGAGTTGTCAAGCACTGTCAAGTATAGTATTAGAGGTCTCCCTTCCACTGGTGGCATGAGAATGGGTGGTTCTTGGAGATATTCCTTTATCTTTTTGAAAGCAGCCTGACATTCATCGTTCCAACGTACTACTTGATCTTTCTTCAGCAATTTGAAGATTGGCTCACAGGTAGCAGTTAGATGTGAGATGAATCGGGAAATGTAATTCAGTCATCCTAGAAAGCCTCTGACTTCTTTCTCTGTCTTGGGAGTCGGCATCTCTTGTATGGCTTTCACCTTGGCAGGGTCCACTTGAATACCTTTGTCGCTTACAATGAAACCTAGCAAAATTCCAGATCTCACCCCAAAGGTGCATTTGTTTGGGTTCAACCTCAGCTTGTACAACTTCAGTCGGTCAAACAGCTTCCGCAGATGGTCAAGGTGTTCTTCCTCAGTTTGGGACCTTGCAATCATATCATCGACGTATACTTCAATCTCATGGTGGATCATGTCATGAAATAAAGCAACCATGGCACGTTGGTAGGTTGCCCCAACATTTTTCAACCCGAATGGCATGACCTTGTAGCAAAAGGTGCCCCACTGAGTAACAAAGGTAGTCTTTTCCATATCTTCAGGAGCCATCTTGATCTGATTATACCCTGAGAAGCCGTCCATGAAAGAGAAAACTTTATGCTGAGCAGTATTATCAACCAGAACATCGATATGAGGCAGAGGGAAATCGTCCTTAGGGATGGCCCTGTTCAAATCCTTGTAGTCAACACACATTCTGACTTTACCATCTTTCTTTGGCACTGGAACCATGTTGGCCACCCACTGAAGATAAGAAGTCACTGCTAGAAACCCGGCATCAAATTGTTTCATAACCTCAGCCTTGATTTTCTCGGACATCTCTGGGCGCATGCGGCGGACCTTCTGTTTTACCGGAGGGCAGTCTTCCTTGGTAGGAAGATGATGAACTACAATGTCGGCATCCAAACCGGGCATGTCTTCGTAAGACCAAGCAAAGATTTCCATGTAGTCATGCAGCATCTGGATCAATCGTTGTTTCACGCTGAGCTCCAGATTGGCACCAATCTTGACTTCTTTTCTATCTGTCTCATTACCCAGATTCACTGTTTCTACTGGCTCTTCATGCGGCTGAATGGCCCTCTCTTCCTGGAGTAGCAGTCTTGCGAGTTCACCAGGCACTTCGCAATCATCTTCACCTTCGTCTTCGGCCAAGTTGATCGGATTTTCGAAGTCATAACTGGCAGTAGCAGAGCCGTTACCAGTGAGATCCAGAGTGGATTGGAACCTGTATAAGTGAGTGTGTGTAAATATAGCTGTTTTGCATTATATAACAAAGAAAGAAAAAGAGCACAAGATTTGAAATGCAACAACGTCCAATGTTTTGATTAATGATATACGGAAATGTCATACAAAAAGCCCTCACAAATGGAGCCACGGTGTCCCGGGTAGGACACCGAGCCAATAAAAGTTTCAACATATTGTTTGTTACAAATTGAAAACAAAAGAGTTCATTACTGCGTGACAAATGTAATAGGTGTAAAATCTTTTGCCGTCCAGTTGCTTGGTCCGTTGTTGGTTGTTGGATAGATCCAACTGTCAAATTCTGCTTCCTCTACGTCCTCCTCGATAGCATTCACTCTTGGGTTGGTGATGAACACCGGAGGCTTTCTGATCCTTTCTTTGCGAACAGCCCTCTGAGCCTCTGCAGTGAAGCCCAGCCCAAACTTGTCGGTCTTTTGAGTGAAGTCAGGAAGTTGACCCCAGTTTGCACACTTGCCTTTCTCGATTACAGCCCGGGCATCCTTCAAGGAAGCCATCTTCAAAGGAAAGTCTTCTTCAACCACTGTCTCAGCTGACGCCAATGTTGGAGGTACCTCCTCAAAATGTTGAAAGGGGGTTTCAATAAACTCCCCGTCCATCTTGATATACCGGAATGAATTCAGGTGACTAACCATGTATTCCTTCTCACCCTGCACAGTAACAATCTTCCCTTTGACAGGGTATTTGAGCTTCTGGTGTAGAGTGGATGTTACCGCCCCAGCCTTGTGAATCCAAGGTCGACCCAGCAAACAGGAATAAGATGGACGAATATCCATCACGTAAAACATTGAGTCAAAGACTTGGGAACCCACACGAATAGGAATGTCTACCTCACCATGCACCATCCTCTTAGAACCGTCGAAGGCTCTAACAATGATGTTACTAGGTTTCAATTCCAGGCCCTCACAATCCAACCGATCTAAGGCCTTCTTGGGCAATACATTCAGGGAAGAACCGGTGTCCACCAACACGTGTGCGAGAGTAGTTCCCCTGCATTCTATGGAGACATGCAGGGCATCATTGTGGTTTTTTCCCTTGGCGGTCATATCGGCATCCGAGAAACCCAAACCATTGTCAGCGGTCAAATTAGCCACACAGTCAGTGAATTGATCTGCAGATGTCTCTTGCGGCACATGGGCCGTTTTTAGAAATGAAATCAGGGCCTTGGCGTGGGCCTCTGAGCATAACAGCAATGATAGCATAGAGATCTTGGAGGGGGTATGCCCCATCTGTTCAACGACATTGAAGTCACTCTTTTTAATGATTTTAAGGATTTCCTCCATCTCTTGCTGGGAGGCTTCAACAGCGGTCTTTTTTGGTGCCTCCGTCCGGGCAGGCAAATCGGTAGCAACTCCTTTGCCCCGAGCATCAGAGGACTCGGCGGCAGTAGTAGACACAGGAACTTGATTTGGAAGAGGAACATGCACACTTGCGGGTGTGATGATAAGAGGTTTTCGGATAACTGGTGGTGCAATGTCAGGCGAGAAGAGCCTGCCACTGCGAGTAATCTTGGCGGGACCAGTGATGTTACTGATACTGGTACCGGTGTTGAACTCCTGCTTCACTCCAAGCACATACACATCTGCCCCATAGTGCCATGGGACAGCCTTGTCAGATTCATAGGGGAGAGGCCCCGGAACAGTAATGGTAATGGGTGCAAAAGACATAATTTTGACTGGCTTCCTCGGGGGAGCCTTGGTAGGATTGTTGAAAATTGTGACGACAGATACTTCTTCAGCGGAAACAAATGGAACAGCGGTTTTCTTGAACAGAATCTCTTTGCTATCTATCAGGCTTTGGATGCCTCACTTCAGCAGCGGACAATCGGTAGGGGTAACAGCACACAGGAGGCAACCCTTGCTACAACCCGGAAATAAACCGGCTAGCAGTAGGTTCCTCTTAACAGTCAATAGAGGGGTAGCAACATCATTCACCGAAACAGCATACAAATCTTCCTCGACGGCATTTACTCTATGCTGGGGCATAGGAGCAGTTACAACATTTGGCCTCTCAGGCGCCTCAAACTGTATTTCCTTCGCATCAATAAGGTCTTGAACCTTATTTCTCAGGGCCCAACAATCATCAGTAGTATGCCCGGGGCTATCAGAGTGATAAGCACAACGGGCATTTGGGTTATACTTAGGAGATGCAGTATTCACGACCTTCGGAGCTTCTCTGGTGGTCACCAAGTTGGTTGATAGCAGTTGCGGTAAGATTTGTGACAAGGTCATACTCAGCCGAGTGTATTGCCTTTTGGGCCTCTCACCCCTTTGTTGATTGTACTGCTGAGGAGCAGCAACAGGTTTTGAAATCACTAATGCATTAACGGCTTGGCGACGTTCTGGCTTAACTTGTCTTCTAGGACCATAGACGGCACTAGCTTCCTTCTTGAAAGGTCTCTTCTCAATACTTGCGGAGGCACCTTTCTGTATCTTTCCTGACCTGATGCCAGCTTCTATCCTTTCACCCATCAGGATCAAATCCGTAAACCCAGCGGAGGAATTACCAACCAGATGATTGAAGAATGGACCAGACAAGGTCCCTAGATACATGTCAACCAGTTCAAGGTCAGTCAAAGGAGGCTGCACCCTGCCAGCCAAATCTCTCCATTTTTGCGCATATTCTTTGAATCCTTCGCCCGTTCCCAGTGACATACCCTGAAGTTGGGTACGCGTAGGAGCGAGGTCAGAATTGTATTGATATTGTCTATAAAATGCGGTAGCCAAATCCTCCCAATGTCGGATACTGGTTCCATCTAGCTGATAGAACCACTCAAGCTGTGACCCCGAAAGGCTATCTTGGAAGAAATGGATCCAAAGGTTTTTGTCTGCCGTGTAAGGTTGGATCTTCCTTACGTACAATCTGAGATACAGCTTTGGACAGGAAGCCCCGTCGTATTTTGCAAAGGCAGGCGCCTTGAACTTGTGTGGGATTACCACCCCAGAAGATAAACCTAAATCTCCGAAATCTAGCCCCGGCACATTTTGAATCTCCATGCCACTTAAACGGTCCTCTAGTTGTTTGTATTTATCAGCAGCAGGAGGGTATTGTTCGTCATTGTAATCCATCTCGTTGTCAGAGACTGCAGGACTAGGAGCCCCTCCCCCTTGGGGACTGTCTTTCTCTGCAGAGGAAGTAGCTTGATCGGCCTCATTATGGAGTGTATTCCCAAACCTGCGTCCAGTGTTGAATAACGCAGTCCTCTTCTTCTTCTTCTTTAAGAGCAGAGATTTCAACTCTTGTTGACCTTGGGCCAGGCTCATGACCATCTCTTGAAACTGGGCGTTCTGGGCCTGGAGGGCCTTGATTGCTTGTTCACTGGATGATTCAGGATTCATGATGACTGTTCAAAATAAACAGCGAAGAAGATTAAGCAACCTGTAGAAAAAAGGGTACCTGTTATGCACATGATGCATGAGATGCTATCTATGCAATGCATTCAAGGTTTTTTTAGAAATTCACAATTGTTGCAGACAAAAAGAACGTACGTCATATTAATAAGAAGAAATTTGTTAGTACATAAAAGCCCCATGGGCCAAATATTACAAAAACAACTTCTCAAGATAAAAAGATGTTGCGCATCCTCTTTGGTGCGATGTAGGTGTTAAGGGTCTCTTGCTCATGGAGTCGGCGGGTGAGCTCTAGAACCTTCTTCTCGCTGGCGTAAAAGCTGGCTTCAAAAGTGTTTCGTTCCTCCTTGAGTTGGATCCAACTCTTCTGCATCTCCTCCCACGATGTAGGCATGTCAGGATGTAGGATGGTGTAGGGAACCCCTCCTTCCTTAACGGGCTCTTTAATCACAGGGAGAACATGAGGATAAGGCATCATTAGACTCTGGGCTCGGGCTCGTACCCACTTGAGATAAGGCTCAAGAGGGATGGAGTTTTTGTGCCCCAGAGTCTTGCTATCAACCTTGTTGGGCATCCTCCAAGCTCTGATGAATCTTTGGCGAAGTCCTTGCGCATCGTTGTCGAAGTCAAATACTAGGTCAGGAATCAACATGTCGTGAGGGCCATCCCTCCGTGCATATCCAAATTGCCTCAAAGCTAGGCAAGGGTTGTAGGTAATGCCCCCTTTAAGGCCAAGTAATGGAACATTAGGGAACTCTCCACAATGATCGACGATTATGACATTTTCTCTGGACCGAGAACACCAATGTACATCAGAGTGAGTAAGAGTCATCAACCGTTGGGACCACCTTGAGCCTTGGTCATTCTTCAAGACAGATTGTGGAAGGTGCGAAATAAACCACCTTGCAAGGAGAGGAGTACAACACATGAGAACACCCCTCTTTCTCATTGTTCGTGTGTAAAATGAGTGAAGGATGTCCCCAAGCAATGTTGGTATTGGATTTCTGGACAAGAAGATTTTGACGGCGTTGACCTCTACAAGCTGGTCAGGATTTGGGAACAGGACCAACCCATAGATAAGGAGTGCCACAATTTCTTCAAAGGCTTGTAGGTCCAATGAATTCCAACACTCTTGTGCCTTTTCAAACAAGAATTTTGCTAATAAGCCTTTGACACCGCTTCTAGTTTCCCAATACACCTTAATGTCAGATGGCTGTAGATGTAGTGCTCGAGCAACATCTTCAGGCTTTGGTTCCTTTTCCGTACCGTTGAAAGGTAGTTGATTGAGGATAGGAATTCTCAGGAGTTGAGAAAATTCCTCCAAAGTGGGCACCAACTGGTAGTCGGGGAAAGTGAAACACTGGTGAAGAGGGTCAAAGAACTGGAATAGCACTTTCATCATGTCCTCTTCAATGTTGGTGTTGACTAAGCTGAGCAGTCTACCATGTCTTTCACTGAAGGGAGAGCTTTCCGGAATTCTTGATGTGAGCTCCTTGAGTTGAGGAGGGATTCTCACAAGGTTGACTTGGATGGTTTTTCTGCGAGGAATTTACATGACCTACAAAACAAGAACAAAGATGAAGATCTAAACCCTTGAAGTGGTTAGTAAATGCATATGATGCTTTATGATGTTCATGATGTATGCACAAACATATGTACAAGCAATTCACACCAAACCCTAGTTTCAGGCTTGCATGGGGTTTCATAGGTAAGTACCCTCTTGAGTGTAGTTGGCTTAAAAACCTGTCCTATAAATAGTAACCGGGTTCTAAGGAGCTCAATATCACTGGATTGTTTTCATTGTTCATTGTTTTGGTTTAGCCACTTAACTAGCGACCAAAATATTCCAAGAAAACAACCCTCAATGAGTGTAGTATCGAGTATCTACCAACTTCAGACTGCACCAAAGCCGGTCATCTCACTACCCCTAATGAAAGGCCAAGATGGTCAAGTAAGGTTCTAGGTCATTAGTGCTTAGTGACATCACTCAGCGGCCCCGTACTCTCCTTGATTGAACTCAAGGGTTACCGGTACTCACAAATATGTCGCACTAATATAGCTATTGCTTAGACCGTCTCGGTATACCCCGCACAGTTTCCACAATGTATTGCTATCTATGAATGTTTCCCAAAATCCGGGTGTAGGATTGTAAACCCAAACAAGAGAGCCAAGATATAAAGCAATCAAGACAAACAATTAGTCATGCAAGAGGGTTATCTAAGCCCTAAGGTTACTCCACTTAAAAGAATTCCCCAGCAGAGTCGCCAGTTCTGTGATACGGTGGGAGAACTGACTTGAGTTTTTGCGTTTGTTTTCGCAAATGTTTCGGTTAAGCAAGAGTCGCCACCGACTTTTTATTTTATCCTAAGGAAAGGTTAAAAAGCACAGCAAAAACCTTTGAGATGTTTTCTTGGGTTCGGGGAGTAGATTATAGAAAGGGAAGGTATTAGCACCCTTTCTATCCATGGTTATCCATGGGCTCTTAGTTACTTGCTTAGATCAACTTGCCTTAATTTTCCAATTGTTTGAAATGGTGCTTTGTGTGTGGATTTTGAAAATGTTTTGAAAAGAGGCCAATGTGGTGGCAACCTTTGTAATGATCCATGTTGGGATGTATACAAAGGTGTATGTCTTTTGAAAAGGTTTTCAATGTTTTTGAAAGTTGTTTTGAAAGTGTAGTGATGTGTGGTTTGAAAAATAGGCAAGTGTTTTTGTTTTGCAAGGGGGCAAGTAACCAAGAGCTATCTACCCTAAATTTCTCAAAGATCTTTGTTATGTTTTAACCCTTTTAACAATTTTGTTCCACCATTTCATTTGGAGGACAATCTTGTGTTAGGATGTGAAAAGGACGGGCGCGGGTCATCGTTTAGACCATAATTGCAATGGTGCCAAGTATCTTTGGGCAATTTTTCCTTTGAGGGACTTGATCATTTTTTAGGCAACTTTCAAAAGCGTCATCGAGGGACTATGATCATTTGAATTGTTTTGTTTTTCCCAAAGAGACCTAACATGCAATATGGCCTATTATTGAAGGCAACAAGTGGAATACCCTAGGGGTGCAAGTGTGATTGGTGTTGTCCATTTTCATGCTTGTTTATCTTGAATTTAGGTCCAACTATTTTTGGTTAATTGATTTGCATACAAACCCTAATTCTAACATGGCATAATTAGAAAGCTTTAAAGTGCGAAAAATAAAGTTCCTAAGTTATTACAACACAATATATGGGAAGGGGGTACAAATGTTCAAATGGGGGGATTTTGACAAGAATTAAAACCCTAGACTATTACATCAAACTTGGAATTTTGCAAGGTATTTATTTACACAATATTCAAATAAAAATAAGATAAATATGCAAAATGCAAAAAAAGGGTTTTTCATATGTATGTAAAAAGTATTTATCATGTATCAAATAAGCAAAAATAAAATCAATTAATTTCTGGTATTTTTATGCATTTAGGGCAAAAACCCTAATTTTTACAAATAAAAGTATTTATTGTATGATATATGCAATATTTATTAATTATTTACAAAAAATAAATAAAAGAAGGTATTTTATATAAAAAGTATTTTTGAGGTCAAAATATAAATAAAAACAAAATGTATTAATTCTTTGTATTTTTCTAAATATATTAATAAATATGTATAAGTATTTTACTTTATTTATTAAATATGTATTATATGTACAAAAATAAAATTTTTAATATTATAGAAAAAATATATTTTTATTATAAGAGGTTTTCAAGAGATAACATAAAAATATAATAAAAAGAAATAAAGTATGTTTGTCTTACTTTTGTATTTTTAAATAAAGGTATATTTATTTATTTATCTACAAAACTAACTAAAGTCAAATAAATATCAAAATAAATGCAAAAAATATGGAAAAAATGTTTTTAATGTTTTTTATGATTTAAATAAAAATATGGAAACAAAATCAAAAAGAAAAAATGGAAAATAACAAGTAAATTTCAAAATGGGCCAGCATCTCTGTTCAACAAAAACACGCGTTTGCTATCTCCAGATTCCCTGATTTTTAGCACAAACTCACAACACAAGAAATGAAGAGCATCAAACCACGATTCTAGACATATAAAGAACTCATCTTAACTCTCAGAAATGACAGAGAATTTCTTCTCCCCCAATTCCTGACCTAGTTTTTATTCAATGTTCAGACTTAAAATTCTCTAAGCACACATAACATAAATGAAAACTAATGATATGGGCATGTTCAGGGCTATGAATGTGACATAATTTCTTCACAAATCTAAACCTAACTATGCCTGGATAGAGAGATAAGAGTTCATGAACTTACCTGTTCAGTTGGAAACGTGTGCAACAATGGAGATGCTTACAAGGCAAGGTAATGATTTGTATAGCTTCCTTGATGTCCCATGATGCTATTCCAACCTTTAGTTTGCTTCAAAACCAAGTGAATCGTGTTATGGCACTTCAACTGCAAAACAAAAAATATGAAAATGGTGATGTTAGCTAGGGGTGTTACAGGTCGTGTTTAGGGTTTGGAACAGTTTCAAGGGATGGTGTGGGATGTGTTTGAACAAGTCTTAGCAAGAATGCACAAGTGGAATGAACTATGGAAGTCCAACTGCAGCTTATGCCCTGTTTTTGCAGTTTTATGGTGGTTCTGTGTTTGAGAAGGTATTGGAAGTGGTTGGCTTGTGTTTCAGGTCAGGGTTGGTGTTTAGAAAGTGTTCAGAATCTTTGCTTAAGCTCTTGTTGACAGGAATGAGAGTTGGGAGTTGTTATGCAAGGTTACTTCAACTTTAAGCAAGAAAATCAACTTGGTGTTTCTAGCTTGTACAGGCCCCCATTCTATGCTGCATACATTAGTCTTGGTTATAGTGATTTGTGTACAAAATACCAGCTCAAAAGATTGTGCCTATGCTTCTTGGATTTGCATTTGACATAAAGTTCAACTTTTCTAAAATGGATAATTTGCTTTTTCTACTTATGGCTTAATTTTGCATACAATGCTTGAACACATAAAATAAGGTCTTGGCACAATGGGTTAGCATTAAATTATTTAATGAAAATGGTATATAGGACCTGTAATCAAGGAATGCAAGCTGAGTTCAAAATGGCACAAGTGTATGAACATGTAAATTGGCCATAAACAATGAGTTTTTCCCAACTTGCCAAATTCGATTCTCCCTAACCATGAGGTTGTTTGATGAGTTCTTGGACATTTTGGAAAGCTTGGAATGTGTAATACAATCCATCTTCGTAATGCAAATTGAAATTCCAAGTGGAAGCATGTGAAAAGTTTCCATGAAGTTAGGAAAAAATCCTGCCTAAAATAGGTCAAAATTTTTCTAAGTTAAGAATGGTTTGGTACCCTTGTTCCAAAAATTGTAACTTGAGCTACAAGCTTCTTTTGAGGAAACTTTGTGAATCAAAGTTGTAGATTTTGCAATGGACTAAAACTTTCATGTTTTGACTTTTCCTTGAATCCAAATGCATCTTGATGAGAAAGTGGGACAAAGTTAGGAAAAAATTAGGGTTTTTCATAACTTAGAAAAATTCTAAGTTATGAAAAATCTTCATTTCAAACCCTAATTTGTGATTTTTGATTTCTTGATGAACAAGTTTGATGATTTGGCATGTTTTGATGAAAAATGAACCTTGACACTTGATTTTGACCAAAAAGTCAAAGTTTGACTTTTCAGTATACAGTCAAAAATTGATCAATTGACTGGAAAATTCAACTGTCAATCTTGTGTATTTGGAATCTTTTGAACTTGTTGAGTATGTCAAGACAATTCCATGGGGTCCTTGAGTCCATATGTGAGTTTGGTTTTCCATTGGCTAGGTGAAACAGTCAAAAATTGCCTTTGTGCAGTCAAAACCCTAAAAATGACCATTTTGCCCTTTTGGTGATCTGATCAAATTTCTTGTGGAATTGTGATCCAAACTTGATCAAATGGTCCATATGAGTTCATAATGTTATGTGGGTCAATTTTCATGAGGTTTGACTGTCAATTGACCACAGTTGACTTTTTCCCCAATACAGCTGATTTCTAGGTCAACTATCCAATTGACTGGGCAAAGATTGGAATCAAGGCTTGAAACTTGGTATGGATAAACTTGGGAGTCCAACATGAAGCATGAAAGTCATCTTAGGCATTTTAGGTCAAAATATCTTTGTGCAAACACAAACCCTAATTTGGGTCAACAGTGCTAGGAGAAGTTTTGCAGAGGAAATCCTAACTGGATCTTGAGCTCCAAGGGCTTTGTGATGAGAAAATATTGAGAAAATGGGAGGGCTATTTTGGGGTACAACAGAGGGCAACCACTAAAATCTCCTATGCTTAATGATTGTTTTACCTAAGGCAACCAAAGTGAGGCAAACCCTAGGAGTGAATATGTGCATGTGAATTTTTTCAATTAATTTAATCTTTGCACATGAGGTTATCTACCGTTTTAATTTTCAGATATTCTTGCCATACAATATTATTAACCATGCATCTAACAGTTAAATATTTGCAGGAATTTAAAGGTGCGAGAAAATAAACCAAACTATTACAAGGCTTTGGCAGTTACATAATTATCTTGACTGAAAATAAAAACACGGAATTTAAAAACCCTAATTACTATTACACACTCGGAGCAGTTACAATTATAATAAAAAGAATTAAAATGCGCGCGGCGAATTAAATGCGAGAATAACCTAAAACCCTAATTGAGAGAAAAGTATTTTTGTGCATTTTTATTTGAGAAAAACAATTAAATCGTAAATTAATTAGACCCTAATTTCTAATTAGTTTTATTTACAAAAAGAATTAAATGAACCTAGTTTCTAATTATTTTTAATTATGAAAAAAGGGAATTAAATAAACCTAATTTACTAATTAAATTAAAATAAATATTTAACAAAAAAATGATCTTTTTATGATTTTGTGATTTATTGATTTTAAGATTGATAAAAAAAAGTAATTAATTTTTGGTAAAAAATAATTTAACAAATTAATTAAAATAAAAGAAATAAAAAAGAAAGAATTAAAAATGGGCCTGTGTTGAATTGTTGAATATGGTGTATTTCTGAATTTTCCAGGCCCAATAGCGTTGAGCCCAGTCAACGCGCCTGATCCCATGGACTGTTGACTTGAGGGTGCATCATGGTCTCTCATTGCTGGAGCGTACATCTGGCTGAATGATGGATCCACTGGTTGGCTACTGGAAGCGCACGGTAGGCCTTTGGATGAGAACTGCATATGATCTGTAAATGGAAAAATAGAAAACAATGTTGTTGGGACCTGGGATCGAACCCAGGTCCTTATGTTCACCAACAACGCGCCTCACCACTGGGTCAACTGGCTTGTTTGTTAACAATATAAGAATAAAATATAATATACAAAAACAAGGTTAACTAAAAAAATGCACGCGAGATTCAAATGACCCAATGGTTGATTGCCACGCCATCTTCTTCTCCAGGAATCCATCGTTTAAGATAATGACCTTTTACCTACAGACACTTTCCGTTACTATAACCTTGCACAACTCAAAAACTCACAAAACGCAATATAAATGAGATTGAAGACCAGGGTTCAACTGGTTATGATGTCACAGTCATCATGGTACCTTGTTTGTGGTCTAATTTTACCTACGGACAAAAACCCTAAAAATGCAAGGTGAACCCTAGCAATGGAAGATACGCGTATAGGCTTCAAAAATGCAATTAAATTATTCAGTCAGCTTGCAAACATGATAACAAACACATATATGCCAATTAAACGTGCTAATGATGCAGGAATTACGGTAATCGATTCTAAAAAAAATTGCAAACCGTGTGAGTTACAGCTTGGGCTTCTTGATGCTTCAGACCTTGCAAACGATTGGGATGGCTTCCTGAGACGTCCAGCAATTGATTGGCAATGCTAGGATGGCTTGAGATGGCATGTGGAGTGAAAAACGATTCCCACTTTTCTTTGAATTTTTTGAATTTGTTATGCCTCTTTCACGACTGCTAACCCTTTTCTTATGCCTTGTACATGTTCATTATATATCCTAGAACGAATTAGGGTTATAAAATTGGCTTGTATCTTTGCAATTATGGAAGATTTGATTTGATTTCCATGCCATATGCAAACTTGCTATATTGAGCCAAATTATCCCTTTCTTGTACCAATCATGCTTGATTCGATTTGGCCTTGATATTTCAGCATATTTTGATTGCTAACCTGTCAAAAAATCATATCAAAACAGATCTTTGATATTATTTACCAATTATTTGATTTAATTGAAATTTTAATTAATAAAAAATCACAATAAAATGGAAAATGAAGCAAATAACATGTGGGTGGATATTTGGGTCGTGGATCATGCTACAAGTGAGGTGCAATCATGAAATGCTAGGCTCATTTAGTAAAAAATGCACTTTTGAGCATATTTGACTTTTGGTAATTTTGCAAAAAAGGTCAACTTTGACAAGGTATATCTCTTCTAATTTTAACCCTAGAGAGGTGTTCTTGGACTTTTTAGAAAGCTTAGGATGTCCCCTAATAAACCATTTTTGTCTGATCTCAATTGAGTCTTCCATGTTCATGTAAGAAGCTTTGACCCAAAAGGTGTTTTTGTTGACTTTTCAAAAGGACCCATAATGTAGAAATTCATATCTTTTTATGAGTGCATATTTTGAACTTGTGGGCTGAAGAAGAGTTGTAGGGAACTGCATCCTCTTCAAAATGAGCCTTTAATGGAAAATTTATGATAAAGCATGTGGAAGTTATGTTTGGTCAAAGTTTGGTTGACTTTTCCTAAGAAACCCTAATTTAGCAACTTTTGGGTTTTGATGAATTTGGAGCATTCCTTGAAGAATAATGATCAACACTTGTTCAAATGATGGATACCACTTCAAAATGTTGATTTTGACCCAAATTCTTGAAGTTTGACTGTATGTGGGCCATAGTTGACTTTTGACCTAATACAGTCGATTCTCAAGCATCTGAGCAGTTGGCTGAGCAAACTTCTTGTACAGTGCTTGAAACTTGACATGGAGGGTCTTGAGAACATATTAGGACCATGGAGAGAATATGAGGTCTTTGGAGTCCACCTATCTTGATGAAAATGGAAACCCTAATTTGAGACACACTGCCTTAGGAGAGAGTGTGTCTGGTCAACTCTTGGGCAAACTTGAGCAAATTGAGGATCTCTAGGAGTATGTATTGAGTAAAATGAGAGGTCAAATTTTTGGGTACAACAATAGGGATTCCCAAGAGTTGATAAAATTCTTCCATAGTGGGCACAAGTTGGTAATCAAGAAAGGTAAAGCAATGGTGCAAAGGGTCGAAGAATTGGAAGAGAACCTCCATCATGTCTTCATCAAGGCTTGAGGTAACAAAATTGAGAAGTCGGCCATGTCTCTCGGTGAATAGAGAATTCTCATGGACCCTTGACGCTAGTTCTTTGAGTTGAGAAGGAGTTTTGACGAGGTTGATTTGGATAGTATTCTTGCGAGTGGGAGCCATGCCCTATAAAACAAGACAAAGATAAATCTCTAGATCCTTGAAATGGTTAGTGCAAAATGCCATGGTATGATGTCATGATGTTATGTACAAAAAAACCTATACACACAAAGAAAATAAGTCCTTAGGTTTAGGCATGCATGAGGTTCATTGGTAAGTACCCTCTTGAAGTTTAGTTGGCTTAACCTGTCCTAGAAAGTAATTGTGTTCTAGGGAATCTCAATATCACTGATATTTCTTCATCGGGAATTGTTTCAGCACAAGCCTCTTTATTGGCGACTGAAATATCTTGAAAGTTCGATCTCAATGAGCATAGTATCGAGTATAAACCAACTTCGGACTGCACCAAAGTCGGATATCTCACTACTTCCTAATGGCCAAGTTGTTCAATTTAAAGGTTCTAAGGTCAGTTAGTGTTTCATGACACCACATAGCGGCCCCATATTCTCCTCGACTAAACTCAAGGGCTACCGGTACCAACAAATGTGTCACACTAACGTAGCCATCGTTTCAACCATTTCGGTATACCCTTCACAGTTTCCACAATCTAATGCTACTTACCTAATGGTGTTCCCTGATTCGGGTAGAGGATCAATACAAACCCAAACAAGGACCCAAAAATGTAAAGCAAGCAAGTCAAACAATGAAAGCAATTAAATGTGATCTAGCTCTAAGGTAACCCCACTTTTAAGTACTCCCTAGCAGATTCTACAGCTTTGTAATACGGTGGGAGAAATGGCTTGGTTGTTTTGCATTTGATTGCAATTGTTGCGGATAGCAAGAGTCGCCACCGACTTTTCTTTTATCCAATAAGGAAAGGGTGAAAAGAAGAGGAAAGACCTTTGAGATATTTTTCTTGAGTTTGGGGGGTAGGTTATGAAAAGGAAAGGTGTTAGCATCCTTTTCATCTGCAGTTATCTACGGGCTCTTAGTTGCTTGTTATATCACTTTTGAAATTGCTTTGTTTGAAATGTGTTTGTGGTGGGTTTTGAAAGTATTTTTTAAAAGCGCATTCGTTTAGGCAAACTTTGTAATGATTCTCGTCCCTATAAGAATTCATACAAAATGTTGGACCTTTTGAAAATATTTCATGTTTTGAAACTGTTTAGTGTGTTTGAAAAGATGTTTATTTTTGAAGATGAAATGTGAGCAAGCAACTAGGAACGTTCTACCTACTCAAAAATCTTTGTTCATTTCTCTCCTCCTTTGATATTGTTACCTCACCATTGATTGGTAAGTAACCTTATATCTGGATGTGAAGGGACGAGCGTGGGTCATCGTATAGTCATAGATAGCAATATTGTGAGATACCTTAGCATTTTTTTTAGAGATACCTTCAGAAGTTCTGGCCCAGGCGCTCTACTAACAAGTAAATGGGGGGAATGATGTTGGAAGCAAGAATGAGAAGGCCTAGAAGTTCTGGCCCAGGCGTGCTATTAACAAGTATATAGAGGGGGTGATGCTGGAAGCAAGAATGAGAAGGCCTAGAAGTTTTGGCCCATGCGTGTTGTTAACAAGTATATGGAGGGGGTGAGGCTAGAAGAAAAAATGAGAAGGCCTAGAAGTCTGGCCCGGGCGTTCTGTTAACAGGTAAATGGGGGAGGTGAGGCTAGAAGCAAAAATGAGAAGGCCTAGAAGTTTTGTCCCATGTGTGATGTTAACAAGTAAATGGGGGAGGTAAGGCTAGAAGAAAAAATGAGAAAGCCTAGAAGTTTTGGCCCAGGCGTGCTGTTAACAAACACATGGGATAAAATGTTAAGAAATAAAAACAATAAGGTGCTTCTGGGGCTAGAACCCATGACCCTTAACACTAATGCCTTACGCACGCGCTCTCTACCACTAGGGTGGCTATACATCAAGTATTATAAACAAAACCATAAATATGTATTACAAAATAAGTTATGATGATGAACTTTATCTTCTTCCTCGCACCAGCCAGAGCATCTGCAACTCATTCATCTCTCAACCAAAATGGAAAATGTAAACACCAAACTTATGGAAAATTTCATCATGGTTCCAGAACTATAAAGCATTAAAATTATAAATAAGAAACAAACATGAATTTTGCTAGCCCTAATCTGAACCCTAATTTTTTTTCAAGAAG
The DNA here is from genome assembly GCA_948472305.1 of Vicia faba. Taxonomy (NCBI): domain Eukaryota; kingdom Viridiplantae; phylum Streptophyta; class Magnoliopsida; order Fabales; family Fabaceae; genus Vicia; species Vicia faba. Next base: position 1,141,073,136 of record OX451740.1, on the reverse strand, counting down.
TTTTGATCCAAAATCCTCTCTACTCAGGCCATATAAATGAAATCCATGGATATGTACAGTTTCTGATCAATGATATCTACATTTTGTCTTTGAAAATGCAAGCCTAACAATGCCTAAATAATGAGATGAAAATCAGAAGAACTTAACTTGCAGCTGGAGATCGTGTTTTGAATTAAAGCCTTATTCATGTTACTGTGTTAATCTGGTTAGCTTCCTCAAGTTCCCAGGGAGCTAATGCAATGGTTAGCTTGAGATATGGATGGCTGGAATGTTCTGGAGAAGTCAATATGTGATGCTCTGTTTTTGAAAATGAAGGTTGGTGAAGATGATGTTACAGCCTGAAAATAGAGGTTGGGATAGCTTATATATGTGTATCAGAAACTTTTTGGATGGTTTGGCCAAGAAACGCACGAGAGAATTTGGAGATTTGATTCAAAAATTAGAAATGACAAGTTTTTGTGCTTGTGTTGCAATTTCTGGTTCTAGGGAGTTTTAGTGAGTTTCAGGGCTTGTCCAATCCTCCTTCAGTTTACAAATGAAGGTTTAATTTATAGGCAAATGGTTTGGAAGCTTGGTGAAGTTAGAAGTACAAAATTACATGTTGTGGATTTTGACTTGTTTTTGAAGCAAGCTTAGACAAACATGGTTTCAAGGCAAGGTAGGATGGCTAGAAACTTTAAACACTCCTATTCTGAGTTTGTAGGGGATGCTTATGCAGAAAGAACAAACATAAAGCTCAAAGAGAGTGGACTTTATGATTAAAGTCACTTTTCCATAATGGAAGTGTGAACTTTCTTCCTTAAATGGCAATGTGTATTGGATAAAGCTTAAATCAAATGGTTCATAGCTCAAAAGCTTATGTAATCTTCTTATTAAGGATAGATACACACATTAGAGGGCCTGAAAAGTGGGATTATGCAGCATTGCTTGGAATTGGATCAGATGTTCATTATGAAAATGACTAATAATTTAAGAATGAATGTCCAACTTCTGATCTTCGATTCTCCCTGCTCCAGCATGATCTGAAAGAGTTTCATGACTTTTTAGAAAGCTTTTAACATGCTCTGGAATCCCTCTTTGAATCACTTTTGCAAACTCCCATTGTAACTGTATGAAACTTGGCCAAGAAGTTTTGTCAAAGTTCTGACTTAAAACGCCCAGAATTTTACTAAGTGTTTTAGTTTCATGAACATGTCTTCATGGATTTATAACTTGAGATCCAAGAATTTCTAGAAGAAGTTCTATCCTACAATGTTTCTGATCTCATTGAGATCTACAACTTCCATGTTGGAAGTTTTTCTTGAATCATCTTGCATCATGGTGAAAATCTGGCACAAAGTTATGAAATTATCATATTTTTCTTAACACTTAGAAAAATTTCTAAGTGTTTAGAACTTTGACTTTTTTCAAAGTAACCTTGACTTTTGATTTTTTTTTATGAACAATATTCATACTTTGACATGCCTTGATGAAATATGATTTTTGAAACTTGATTTTGATCCAAAAGTCAAAGTTTGACTTTTCAGTGTACAGTTGACTTTTTCATCAGTTGAGCAAATTTCAATTATCAATCAATTGATCTTGAGAAATTTTTTGAAACATACCATTAGGTCAAAATGATGAATTTGTATTCTTGATATCACGTCTCAAACCAACAAGTCATGTATTTTGGTTGAAAGAAAAATCAAGCCTTCTCAGTCAAAACCCTAATTTTGACCATTTTGTGATTTGATCAAATTTCTTGAGGAATTTTGATCCAAACTTGACCAATTGACATATGTGAGTTCAACATGTCGATATGAATCAAAATTAAGAAGTTTAACTATGAATTGACCATAATTGACTTTTTTTCTCAATACAATTGGTTTTTGGTCAACTGATCAATTGACTGAGCAAAAAATGTGATCAAAAGCCTGAAACTTGACATGAGCAATCTTGGGGGTCCAAAATGATCCATGAAAATCATAGGAAGCATTAAAGGTCCAATTATCCTTATATAAACTCAAACACTAATTTTGAGTCATCAGTGTTTGGGGAGGTATCTTGAGCTGATCAATCTTGGTGCAGTCTTGAATAAATGGAGATTTTGTGAGAGAATCTTTTAGAAATTGAGAGGGCAAATTTTGGGGTACAACAGATGGTCAGATGATAGTGCCCCCAAATGCTAAGATTCCTCCGTTGGAACAATGGAAGAAATGGGTAAATCTAAATATCATAACTTCTTAGGCCATAAAATCTCACAATGCTTTCTTTTCAGGGATCTGATTCAGAATGTCATCAAGGATGGAAGGCTCGAGTTTGGAGAGAAAGTGAAAAGTCAGATGAAGATAGACACGGGCCCCCTCAATATGGCTGAAACAAATTATGCTGAGACATTGGACATCAACATGGTGGAAGTATCTGATGCAGATTCTAGCTAACAGGTGAAGGTGGAACAAAGTGAGGCTACTGAAGGCTTCAAGTCTGGAGACTCTTTCGATGGAATTGTTGAGGACTCTATCCCAAAGATTGCTGAAGTTCCATAGGATTGGGATACAAAGGGCAATGTTGTTAATGACTCAGCCCCAAAAGTTGAAAATGCTAAGGTTATTGAAGGCCTTAGAGTGAAATTCAAAGAGATGAAGATTGCTAAGGACTCAAAATCTTCCTATGGAAAGATTGAGACTAATGAAGGTCAAAATATTGAGATCAACATGATAGATTTGAATTAACCTACCCCAGAAATAGAGGAAATAGAAAGAAAACTGAAATAGTAAAATGATCAAATGAGAGGGGGATATGCCAGAAGCAACAAAACTTTGTGTGATTACTTGTTGTGCTGCCATGTGCAGGATGCTGATATGCTTACATGCCCTAGATGTAGTATAGTCCATGATCAAAGGGTTACAGCAGCATACGAGAGGATCTAGAAGGAACAGACTGTGGGGAACTGGAGAAGTCCAAACTAAATACTAACTCCTTACCCTAAGCCAGGGGAAAGTTTGTTAGGTTTCCTTGTGAGATGTCAAAAAGCTAACTCTATATGCTTGATGTGCCCCAGATATGGAACTGTGTATGGCAAGAAAGTTGTTGAGATATTCATAAGAGTTCCCTATACCCAAGTCTGGGGATATCGACGCGAAGTCAAGTCCAGTTTCACCTTCGATAAGAGGGGAATCCCAAGGAGACAAGACAGTCCTCACCCAAAAGTCAATCGAAGGGTAACTTTCAAACTTCCTGCTAATATACCAACAGATCGATGGGTTAATTCAAGTGAAGTAAGGAATAAGTGGAGAAGTTTCGATGAGAGAGGCAGGACTGCGATGGCTTACAGAAAATAATTCCAATTATCAAATAGGGAAGCATATAGGACCGAGAACTATAAGGGTAAGAATCCAATGTCTAGATCCCAATGGTGAAGGCATCAGAGGATAAAGAAGGATGAAAGGGAACTAGCAATGAATGAGATAGGTGAATCAAGTAATAGTCAATTTTCATCGAATTGGATGGTTACAGACAAACCCCCAGTTGGAAGAAAGTTGTTCTCACCCAGAGGGAAAGATGTTGCCAAGAAAAGTCCAGAAAAAACAAGAAAATGATGAAGATGTGATGACCAGTGATTTCAAATCAGATGGAAATTCAACACTAAACATAAACTACAATGTAGTGTCAGCCTCACCCCATGAATATGACTAAATCATAGAAGTGGAAGAATCTGAGGAAGCAGAGGCAGCATAAATGGCCAGGCATAAGCCCGTGTGCTATTACATCCTCAACAATGGCGTGGTGGAAAAGCAAAACACCTTTTCCGAAAGGCCGGATCAGCGCATGAAGAATCATCTAAAGCCATTATTCATTTGAGCCAAAGTGGAAAGCATGGGAATAAGAAAAGTGCTAGTAGATGGAGGCACTGCAGTCAACCTTATGCCTCAATTTATGCTGAAGAGGATAGGCATGTTCGATACAGATATTAACCCTCACAACATGGTACTCTCAAATATGAGGGGAAAATTGGTCATACCTTAGGCATAATGCAAGTGGACCTAACTGTTGGCTCAATCACTAGGCCAACAATGTCCATGGAAAACATAGAGGCTGACCAAAGCTATTTCTTGGCTGAAGTTAACCAGGTGGATAGAAGGAATTTCGACAGAAATATGGAAAATATAGGACCATGCAGTCTAGCAGAAGGAGCATATTCCCCCAACAAAAATGATTTATACTACCTAACATTACACCCAACCTATGGGTTTCAATGGGACTGGGAAATAATGGGCGAAGAGGATGACATCGAAGGGTTACCTGGAGTACGGCCAATAGGCTGGTTTGATGAAGACAGTAATGATGTCTGAGTCATCCTTCTTCGAAAATATTTCGGCTTACGTGGTCGAAAATAAAATAAAAACGGCTTTGGAAGTCGAAGCAAAATATATGGTTATCCAAGCCAAAGAAGAATCAGCACATATAGAAGGGCCTGGAGTACATTTTATTCCAATGCATCCTGATGAACAGGTACCCATAGAAAACAACAACCAAAGGCTTGACGTTATCTATGATGATGGGCCTTTGGGATTCGAAAGGGATCCAGTGGCCCCAATCGCAAAAATGCTGGCACAAGATCCCCTTGAAGAAGTTAATTTAGGAGAAGGAACTGAAAAAAACACCCACTTATATTAGCGCAAAGATTGATCCGGAGGTAAAGAACAGAGCAATACAGATGTTGAAAGAATATAAAGACTGTTTTGCTTGGGACTATGATGAAATGTCTGGGTTAAGCATAGATCTGGTCGAACTGAAGCTACCAATAAAGGATGGCAAGAAGCCCATCAAGCAGACTCCCATAAGGTTCGCACCCGAGATACTATCAAAAATAAAGGAGGAAGTCAAAATAATCCTTCGATGCAACTTCATCAGAGCAACCAGGTATGCATAGACTTTCGTGAATGGATTGCAAATATTGTTCATGTTATTAAAAAGAATGGTTCCTTAGGGTTTTCATAGACTTTCGTGATTTAAATGCTGCAACCCCCAAGGATGAATATCCAATGCCTATAGCAGAGATGTTAATTGATTCTGCAGAAGGTTTCAAATACTTGAGTATTCTTGATAGATATTCAGGATATAACCAAATTTTCATTGCCAATTAAGATCTGCCTAAAACAGCCTTTCGATGCCCTGGGGAATTAGGCAACTATGAATGGATAGTGATGCCTTTTGGACAAAAACACTAGGGCAACTTACCAAAGGGAAATGAATTCCATCTTTCATGATTTCATATATACCTTTATACAGGTTTATATTGATGACATTGTCATCAAATCTGTGTCCCATGAGTTCCATTTGGATCATCTTCGACAGTCATTCGAAAGAATGAGGAAACATGGTTTCAAGATGAATCCTCTCAAGTGTGCTTTCTTTATGCAGGCAGGTGATTTCCTGGGATTTGTAATCCACAAGAAAGGGATAGAGATAAACCAGAATAAAACGGAGGCAATTGTGGAAGCGAAATCTCCATCATCGAAAAAGGACTTGCAATCACTTCTAGGAAAAATAAACTTCTTAAGAAGATTTATTTCTAATATGAGTGGTCGAAATCAAGCCTTCTCCCCTCTCTTATGCCTCAAACAAGGAAACTTCGAATGGAAAGAAGAACACCAATGGGAGTTTGATGATATCAAGCAATATTTGATGCATCCTCCTATCCTCAAACCTCCTTGTGGAAAGAAGCCCATGAGGCTATATATATCAGCCTCAGAACCAACTATAGGAAGCATGTTAGCCCAAGAAGATGATAATGGTGTCGAAAGAGCCATTTATTACTTAAGTAGGGTGCTAAATGATGTTGAGACTAGATACAATGCAATAGAAAAATTATGCCTTTGTTTATATTTCTCTTGTACCAAATTAAAATATTATATAAAACCTGTTGATGTTTATGTTTCATCACATTTTGATGTTATTAAACACATGATATCAATGCCAATCCTGCACAGTCAAATTGGAAAATGGGCTTTATCCCTTACTGAGTATTCCTTGGATTTCTTGCCTTTAAACCCAATGAAGGGTCAAAGTGGTCTCATATTTTATTGTGGACCATGTAGTGATCGAAAACTCTTAACATTGTGTTGAGTTGAAACCTTGGAAACTAATTTTTGATGGTTCTACCCATAAAGAAGGTAGTGTAGTTGGAATCTTGATCATTTCTCCTAAAGGAATTCCAACAAGACTCGAGTATAAGATCGAAGGCCCTCTTTGTTCGAACAATGAGGAAGAATATGAAGCATTAATTGTTGGACTCAAAGCCTTGTTGGAATTCGGAGCAACAAGAGTTGAAATCAAAGGAGACTCTGAATTAGTGATCAACCAAATAACAAAGAAATACAAATGTATAAAAGAAAATTTGATCATATACTTTGTTATTACCAATAGATTGCTCAAAAGATTCGAGTACATGGGTATTAAACATATTCCCAGGGTTAAAAATCAGGAAGCAAATGACTTGGCACAGATAGCTTCAGGATATAAAGTATCAAAAGAAAGTTTAGAAGATCTTATCGAAGTAAGAAGAAAAGCAATGACTTTCAGGTTATCCATGTGATACGGTGGCAGAACCGACTGTTAATACTGGTTTGCATTTTGTATTCGCAAATGTGCAGTAAGCAAGAGTCGCCACTGACTTTTCTTTTATCCAACAAAGATTAAATTACCAAAAATTGCAAATTGAATGCCTAACTTTAGCTATCTGGTATCCATGTGACTAAAACATGTTTTTTGTATTTAAATTGAATGCCTAACTTTAGCTATCCGGTTAAAACCTCACACTCTCGTGGTCTTGATTTCTCCCTATTTTACTTTCCTTACTCTCGTAACAAAAAGCTTAATTTTTAATTATAAAAAGTCACGGCCAGAAATTAAGTTAATTAAGGTTTTAGCTTAGAAATACATTAATTCATTCGGTTATTTCATCACACCCCGACTACGGGTATTTAGCTACTCATAATGCTCGGAATTAAAATGCGGGAAATAAAATCAGAAAATAATAACACGTGCATTATAAATAAAGAACAGAAATTTAACATAAATAAATTGCAATTATATCGAATACGATAAAAACCTGAAAAGCAATAGTATCCTAGATCCTTCTTCCACAAGCCGGTAAGATCGGAACGTCGGAATGAAAATTAAATAAACAAAATGTTGAGGCTTGAAAGAAATCCTAACTACAATAGCAATTTCCTGATGTTGGAAATGCTATTAAAGGTTCTGAAAGGAAAGGGAATAACAAGAACAAAATAAAATCGGAAAATAGAATCGAGTTTTAAATCGGTAGAGCTTCCGCAAGAATTTTCTGAACTGAACTCCGTAATTTCTTCTTTGAAGTCCAAGCTATTTATAGAGAATGAATACAGTTGGGATTATATTTCACGTTGCTAGATTCTTGGCTTGCTGAGAAAAATAAGGAGAAGGTGGTCTTGGTCGATGGAGAAAAATAAGGCACACATGCATGCTTCGTTACTTGACCACGTACTGCACGTTCAAAATAACTAATAAAATGCTTGTTACGGTCGTGTCTGGTGTGTTACGTGCAGATTCCATGAAATAGCGTGTTACGGTCGTGGCCAATGCATGACGGTCGTAACACGCTTCTGAAGTGTCTTACGGTCGTGGCAAGGGTGTAACGACCGTAATAGCAGCAAATTTTGGATTTTTGACAGATTTATCTTTTCTCTTCTGGTCTTGGCCGCAATCTTGTACATTTCATGTTTCTTTCTAGTTTGAGCTAAGATATGTTGTACCTGCATAAAATCATACAAAACTCGGAGTATTCGGGAGTTAATCGGGTCAATACGATATAAAGCGGTTTAATTTCATAGTAAATATATGATACGATTTCTCGTTATCAAATCCTCCCATACTTAAACCTTTGCTTGTCCTCAAGCAAATAGTCGTAAAAATCGGACAAGTGTTCGTCAGGCGCACATGCACGACATACCTTTGATTTTCGAGATAAAACACATAAAACCAATCGTCAGTTGGCCGGTACTTGAGTAAAACGTCAATGATACGCCAATGACACAATTGAGTCGCATATTTCCACTTTAACAAACCGCTTAATAGTTTCGTCACATTTCAACCTCTATCCTCTCGTGCTTTTTCGCCCAGTTTCGTTCTGGCGCAATCACATTAAGCCCTTTGTCTTTGCATGCACGTAGTGGAGTAGCCGGTTAGTGACTTTGATCCTATTTTTGTCACGGGGTCTGGTACACGGATGTGGTTACCCTATATTTTTCCAAATCGGAGGTTGCGGGGGATCGAGCCGTAGCACGCCCTACCAAGTTCAGAACCAGATACCTCTGAACCAACCAACAATGGACTTCTTCTCTTATACTTATGTCTCGTATGCGATCTTTGTCTTTTGGCACAAGATTTTCTTTTCTTAGCATCGAGATGAGAAGGGTGTTTCATTGATTAGGCATCAAACACTTATATTCATCGGCTCCCCACGTGGTTTGTGTCCAGACGGTGCTGACTGCTAGTATAAACTACTAGGGGTTACTTCAGAACTTAAAAATCGAGGTGTACGTATAACGTTTTGTTTAGACGGGTTGCATAAGCAGGATGTTTGCGGTGTCATAATCGTATTGATTTTGTTTACTCGTTCTCGTCTTCCTAACTAGGTTTCCGTTTAAGGTAGGTATTTCGAGCTATGTGAACATAGAATTTTTTTTGGTATGGCTTATAATACGGGGAAAACTTGAAAAACTTGAAAATATCATAAAATTACCATAAAATTACTCGAATTTGCAACATGAAGAAAATGCGGAATGAAAAGCATAGTGCCTCTCCCACACTATATCAGACATTGTCTCAATGTCATGATATATGGTAGTAAGGATTACAAATAGAAAAACGGTACGGAAAGGGAAATGAATGAAATACAGAAACAAAAACAAAAGAAAACTACTGGTGGCCTCTGCCTCTACTTTGGGTGCGGGAGCATCGGGTAGGTTTAGCTCATAAAGCCAGTTATCACGGTTATGGACACTTACTTTGTTATGGTTTGGAAGGGTGAATAGGTTTACAACTTCATCTCTTATCAAATACTCATAAGGTGGATGATCATGGTTTGCTATTATACGGCGGTCAAAGCAAAAATCAATATTCATAGGAAGAATCGTACCAAAATGTGGGCACCTATTCAGCTGGTATCTAAGGTCGAGGGCATTTGCAATCATTGTGACCAGGCCACCTATGATGATTGATTCATCAAGGTTATCGATAATGCGGTAAAAGGTTTGCATTAGGAATGGCACGGCATTAACGGGTTGGCCTTGGTTCATACAATATAGTAAAAATATCTCGTCCTTAGACACTGCAGTACGGTTCTCCTCTTTCCCGAATATAGTGTGGGCTAGAATCTTATGAAAATAGCGGATAGCAGGGTTATGTATCTCATCATTATCCATGTTATCCGGATCAGGGTGATAATTACCAGTTAAAGTCCCCCAAAAGTAATCTAGCTCAATATCCATCAGTTCAACCTGGGTAGTAGAGTAAGCAAAAGGGCCACTAGGGAATCCTAACAGGTCAGCTAGTTCCTTATGAGTGTAAACAAAATCAATGCCAAAGAGACGGAAACTTATAAATCCTTTTCGGGTTCCTTTTCCATGTTCCGGTATATGGACTAGTGAGCTTAGAAATTCAAAGGTGAGCTCACGGTAGGTGATAAACCTATTATTAATGTGGGCTTTTTCCCACCCCAGCTGGTTAAACAAGTACAGAATACTATCCAATATACCTAAAGCATTCATAGTGGGTTCATCATAATAAAGTGTCATACCAATGTTTCTTTTTGATAATTCCTCGAATTTTCTCTTTTGGTTTCTACCCCTAAAGGTGGTTTCCAAGAAATTATGTGGTTTTGGTTCCACGGTTAGTGTTAGTCAAGGAAACAAGTCAGGAGAGAAGGTAGAAGAGAAACAAAAACTTTTCAGAAATCCTGTGGCAATTAAAATTATTTTGAAATCAGCAGCAGTTTTATGAAAATTATAACAAAAGAAAGAAAATGAAAAATAAAACTTAAATAGGAATAAATGCAAAAACGAAAAGTATAATAAATAAATAAATAGAAACAAATAACAATTAACAAATAAGTGGGTTGCCTCCCACTAAGCGCTGTTTTTAACGTCAAAAGCCTGACATAGTGCCTAGCAGCAGATTATTCGGGTGAAATATTGGGCAATTCTAAAAGTCTTAGACTATTCCTATAGTCTCTATTTTCAATGTTATTATATTGTTTTAACCGCTGCCCGTTTACTGTAAACGGGTCAGTATTTCTACCCTTAATTTCTACTGCTCCGCTAGGAAACACTTTTGTAATTTCATACGGACCTGGCCATCTAGATTTTAATTTACCAGGGAAGAGCCTAAGTCTTGAGTTAAATAATAGTACGACATCTCCCACACTAAATTCTTTCCTAGATAAACGCTTATCATGCCATTTTTTAGTTCTCTCTTTGTATATTTTAGCATTCTCATAAGCATCTAATCTTAATTCTTCTAATTCATTTAAATCCAGGACTCGTTTTTCTCCCGCAGCAGTGTAGTTTATGTTGGGCGTTTTAATTGCCCAATACGCTTTGTGTTCTAATTCTACTGGGAGGTGACAGGATTTTCCGTATACGAGCTTGAAGGGTGTAGTTCATATAGGGGTCTTGTAGGCATTCCTATAGGCCCATAAAGCTTCGTTGAGCTTTGATGACCAATCTTTCCTGGATGTGACTACAGTTTTTTCTTAGATCTGCTTAATTTCTCTGTTTGAGACTTCGACTTGCCCATTGGTTTGTGGGTGGTATGGTGTCGCTATACGATGTTTCACTCCATACTTAAATAGTAATTTGTCGAATATCTTTGAGATGAAATGGGAGCCACCGTCACTAATGACGAGTCTCGGTACACCGAATCTTGGAAAGATTATGTTTCTAAAGAGTTTGATTACCACTTGTGTGTCATTTGTAGGAGAGGCTATGGCCTCGATCCATTTTGAAACATAATCAACCGCGACGAGTATATATTTGTTTCCAAAAGAAGATGGGAAGGGTCCCATGAAATCAATTCCCCATACGTCGAAGATTTCTACCTCTAGGATTCCTCTTTAAGGCATTTCATCGCTTCTTGAAATATTACCGGTGCGTTGACACCGATCATAATTTCTAACAGTGATGTGGACATCTTTCCATAGATTAGGCCAGAATAGGTCGGCTTGTAAGATCTTAGCACAAGTTTTGGAAGTGCTTGCGTGTCCCCCGTAAGGAGATGAATGACAGCGGGAAATGACATCTTCTATCTCTTCTTCGGGTATGCATCGACGGAAGATTCCGTCTGGTCCTCTTTTAAACAGTAAGGGTTCGTCCCAATAGTAGTATTTGAGATCGTGGAAGAATTTCTTTTTCTGTTGGTAGGTAAGGTCTGGTGGGAGCGCGTTTGCAGCCAGATAGTTAACTATGACGGCATACCATGGCAGTCCCATGGTTGCATCGATTGCTTTTACGGATTCCTTGGGTTTTGGTTCGTTTAGGTTTAACTGAGCCAGGTCGCTCCTTATTTGGGCTATCAGTTGTTCATATGGAAAATCGTCGTTAATCGGCACTTGTTCGGGTTTTATATCTTCCAATCTTGACAAGTGATCCGCTACGACTTTTTCGGTCCCTTTTTTATCCTTAATCTCTAAGTCAAATTCTTGCAAAAGTAGGATCCATCTGAGGAGCCTTGGTTTTGCATCTTTCTTATTTAATAGATATCTTATAGCAGTGTGGTCCGTGTAGATGATGATTTTCGCTCCTACTAGATAGGAACGGAATTTGTCAAGCGCGAAGACGACTGCTAACAGCTCTTTCTCAGTCGTGGCATAGTTCATTTGGGTTGGGTCTAGTGTTCTACTAGCGTAGTAAACGGTGTGTAGTTTCTTGTCCTTCCTTTGTCCAAGAACTGCGCCTACGGCGTAATCACTCGCGTTGCACATGATTTCGAAGGGTAAATTCCAATCGGGTGGTTGCATGATTGGTGCGGTGATAAGGGCTGATTTTAGAGTTTCAAACGCTTTATGACAATCATCGTCGAATACGAACTCAGCGTCTTTCATTAACAGACCGCTAAGTGGTTTAGTAATTTTTGAGAAATCTTTAATGAATCGCCGGTAAAAACCGGCGTGTCCTAAAAAGCTTTGTATTTCTCTAACGGTCTTAGGTGGTCGAAGTTCTTTTATGACTTCTATTTTGGCTTTGTCAACTTCAATCCCTTTATTGGATATGACATGTCCTAGTACGATTCCTTCTCTGACCATGAAATGGCATTTTTCCCAATTGAGCACGAGGTTTACTTTTACACATCTTTCTAAGACTTTCTCTAGGTTTGATAGGCATCCTTCGAAACTTCCCCCGCACACTGAGAAATCATCCATGAACACTTCCATGATATTGTCTATAAAATCTGCAAAGATTAACATCATACATCGTTGGAAGGTCGCTGGGGCATTACACAATCCAAAAGGCATTCGTCTATATGCGAACGTTCCATACGGACACGTGAAAGTAGTCTTCTCTTGATCGTCAGGGTGAATGGGAATTTGAAAGAATCCGGAGTAACCGTCTAGATAGCAGAAATAGGAATGTTTGGCTAACCGTTCTAGCATTTGGTCTTTGAAGGGTAGAGGAAAATGGTCTTTACGAGTGGCTTTGTTTAGTTTTCTATAATCTATACACACTCTATGTCCATTGACTACTCTTTGCGTTATTGGTTCGCCTTTTGCGTTCTTAACAACGGTGATACCTCCTTTCTTGGGCACCACGTGTACTGGGCTCACCCACTTACTATCAGAGATCGGGTATATGATTCCAGCTTCCATAAGCTTCGTAATTTCATCTCTGACTACAGTGCTAAGAATCGGGTTAATCCTTCTTTGAGGTTCTCTAGAGGTTTTACAATTCTCTTCTAGCATAATACGGTGCATACAAATTGAAGGACATATTCCTTTCAAATCGGATATGTTATAACCTAGTGCGGTTGGGTACCTCCTTAGGACGTCTAAAAGTTTTTCAGTTTCAAGCTTTCCTAATTTGGAGTTTACTATTACTGGTCGCGTGTGTTCGGTATCAAGGAATTCGTATCTTAGATTCTTAGGTAAGATTTTCAATTCTACACTGGGGTTCTTCGGGCATGGCATATGATCGGGCATGAGTGCTAAGCTTTCGTTTAGACTGTCATCGTTTTCGAATATTGAAGGGGTTTGGATTTCTATTATCTCAGAATATTTCGTCTATTCTGCTTCCATCTCTCTTACGCACTCGTCTATGACATCTAGAAAATAGCATGTGTCGTTCATGGTTGGTGCTTGTAAGAATTGAGTAAGGATGAATTCCACTTTTTCTTCTCCAACTTCGAATGTTAGTCTGCCCTTCTTTACATCAATTATAGCTCCGGCGGTGGCTAGGAAGGGTCTTCCTAATATGATAGGGGTAACTGAGTCCTCGGTTATGTCCATGATGATGAAATCGATCGGGATATAGAATTGACCTATTCTAACTGGAACGTTTTCCAGTATACCTACAGGGTATTTAACTGATCAGTCAGCTAATTGAATGGACATTTTCGTGGGTCTGAGTTCTCCCATCTCTAGCTTTTTGCAGATAGATAGGGGCATGACGCTAATACTTGCTCCTAAGTCACATAGAGCTTTGTCTATGACAAACTTTCCAATATTACAAGGTATAGAGAAACTACCTGGGTCTTTTAACTTAGGAGCCATATTGTTTTGAATGATCGCGCTACACTCGGCAGTGAGTGTAACTGTTCTGTTATCTTCTATCTTTTTCTTGTTAGATAGAATTTCCTTGAGAAATTTAGCATACGAGGGCATCTGAGTGATGGCTTATGTAAAAGGTATTGTGATATTGAGTTGTTTCAGAAGTTCAACGAATTTCTTGAATTGGCCCATCGTTTTTGAATTTGTAAGTCTCCGAGGATATGGAATTGGTGGTTTATAAGGTGGTGGAGGTACATAAGGCTTCTCTTGCTCCACTGCCTCTTGAGTTTCGTTTTCCTTTTCTTTTTCTTTAGGTTCATTGGCTTTTTCAGTTGGCTCGCTCTGTTTTTGGTACATGGCTGGACTTTCTAGTCTTGGGTCAACAGATCCGTCGAGTTCTTTTCCACTTCTCAGTATCACAGCATTAGCATGTCCTTTTGGGTTGGGCTGTGGTTGACCAGGAAAAATTCCAGCCGGTGCTGCAGTAGGTGCTTGTTGTTGAGCTACCTGTGAAATTTGCGTCTCAAGCATCTTGTTATGGGTGGCTAAAGCATCAACTTTGCTAGTTAATTGTTTTATCTGCTCATTAGTCTGTAAATTCTGATTTATAACGTCTTTATTAGTCTGAGCTTGGGAAGCAATGAAGTGTTCTATCATGATTTCTAGGTTAGATTTCCTAGGAGTATTAGGTCCATTACCAGGATGATTTGGGATAGCTTTTGGATAACCGGGTGGTGTGGCAGGAGCTTGTCCAGGTGCATATAACGCGTTGTTACTTTTGTATGAAAAATTCGGATGATTTTTCCAACCAGGGTTATAGGTATTGTTGTAAGGGTTCCCTTGTACGTAATTTGCTTGTTCAGCTGGAACTCCCGTTAGAAGTGGGCATTCTGGAGCAGGATGTGATTGAAGACCACATAGATCGCAAGTTTGGACAACTGCAGCTACGGTAGCTGCAGGAGTAGTGGTAAGGATTTCTAACTTTTGGGTAAGAGCTTCCACTTTAGAATTGACTTGGTCCAGAATATTCACTTCAGACATTCCACCTTTGGTTTGGGATTTCTCCACATTAGCTCTTTCGCTTCCCCATTGATAGTGGTTCTGGGCCATACTTTCGATAAGTTGATTTGCTTCGGCATATGGTTTATCCATCAGTGCGCCACCAGCAGCGGCGTCTATAGTCAATCTTGTGTTATACAAGAGACCGTTATAAAATGTATGAATGATTAGCCATTCTTCTAAACCATGATGAGGACAGAGTCTAATCATATCCTTGTAACGTTCCCATGCTTCGAAAAGTGATTCGTTATCTTTTTGTCTAAAACCATTGATGTTAGCTCTAAGCATAGCAGTTTTGCTTGGTGGGAAATATCTAGCCAAGAAGACTTTCTTTAATTCATCCCATGTGGTGATTGAATTTGAAGGAAGAGATTGGAGCCAGGCTCGGGCTCTGTCTCTTAAAGAAAAAGGAAATAGGCGCAATCGTATCGCCTCGGGGTTTACACCATTCGCTTTTACAGTGTCTGCGTACTACACAAACACTGACAGATGTAGGTTAGGGTCGTCAGTAGGAGATCCAGAAAATTGGTTCTGCTGAACGGCGGATAAAAGTGAAGGTTTCAGCTCGAAATCGTTTCGAGCAATAGCAGGAGCGACAATGCTGTTGTGAGGTTCCGCTTGTGAAGGAACTGCGTAGTCCTTAAGAGCGCGAGGCGGATTTGGTACGTCAGCCATTGTCGATTCTTCGATAAATTCTGGTAATGGGATATCAGGAATTTTAGTCGGAGGAAGATTGTTGAGAGATCGGTATTCTTGAATTCGGCGTCTTAATCTTAAGTAACACTCAATATCGTTAATTTGTAGATGCAAAGGCTCGCTTCGAGAACGAGTGTTTGGCATACAACAGAGGGAAATATAAAAATTTGCCCTAGTCTAGACAGCGTTGTTTTTAGAATACACTAGTGACTAAACTAAAGTCCCCGGTAACGGCGCCAAAAACTTGATGTGCGATTGACCTAATGTGTCTAACGGTATCTTAACTGCAAGTGCACAGTCTATCGCGGTAGTAATAAAAAGATGTCGAACCCACAGGGACTTCGTAATCACTCTAGTGTTATGAAACAGGTTAGTTTAGCTAAGGCGGAAATTGTCACGTTTGGTTTTCAGAAGTTTAAACTAAAGGAGAAACTAAATTCAATTAAAAGAATTATAATATTAAAGTGGTCGGAGTGTAATGTTTTGAACCTATGCGAATTAAATTGTACCTAAGCATATAAAAATATTTAACTTAAATTGTTCTGTAGTACTTATCAGTTTAAAAACCCTCGATTCACACTCTCGTGGTCTTACCTCGGATCATACTCCTAAAGCCAAATGTCTGCTCTCGCTAGCCCATAAGTGTTTAGAAAGCATCTTTTTGAAAACTAAATAAATCTAATTCGTTTTAAAGCGCTCTCGTTGTATTTAAATTGAATGCCTAACTTTAGCTATCCGGTTAAAACCTCACACTCTCGTGGTCTTGATTTCTCCCTATTTTACTTTCCTTACTCTCGTAACAAAAAGCTTAATTTTTAATTATAAAAACTCACGGCCAGAAATTAAGTTAATTAAGGTTTTAGCTTATAAATACATTAATTCATTCGGTTATTTCATCACACCCCGACTACGGGTATTTAGCTACTCATAATGCTCAGAATTAAAATGCGGGAAATAAAATCAGAAAACAATAACACATGCATTATAAATAAAGAACAGAAATTTAACATAAATAAATTGCAATTATATTGAGTACGATAAAAACCTGAAAAGCAATAGTATCCTAGATCCTTCTTCCACAAGCCGGTAAGATCGGAACGTCAGAATGAAAATTAAATAAACAAAATGTTGAGGCTTGAAAGAAATCCTAACTACAATAGCAATTTCCTGATGTTGGAAATGCTATTAAAGGTTCTGAAAGGAAAGGGAATAACAAGAACAAAATAAAATCGGAAAATAGAATCGGGTTTTAAATCGGTAGAGCTTCCGCAAGAATTTTCTGAACTGAACTCCGTAATTTCTTCTTTGAAGTCCAAGCTATTTATAGAGAATGAATACAGTTGGGATTATATTTCACGTTGCTAGATTCTTGGCTTGCTGAGAAAAATAAGGAGAAGGTGGTCTTGGTCGTTGGAGAAAAATAAGGCACACATGCATGCTTCGTTACTTGACCACGTACTGCACGTTCAAAATAACTAATAAAATGCTTGTTATGGTCGTGGCTGGTGTGTTACGTGCAGATTCCATGAAATAGCGTGTTACGGTCGTGGCCAATGCATGACGGTCATAACACGCTTCTGAAGTGTCTTACGGTCGTGGCAAGGGTGTAACGACCGTAATAGCAGCAAATTTTGGATTTTTGACAGATTTGTCTTTTCTCTTCTGGTCTTGGCCGCAATCTTGTACATTTCATGTTTCTTTCTAGTTTGAGCTAAGATATGTTGTACCTGCATAAAATCATACAAAACTCAGAGTATTCGGGAGTTAATCGGGTCAATACGATATAAAGCGGTTTAATTTCATAGTAAATATATGATACGATTTCTCGTTATCACAAGGATCGAATCCAAGTCATCAAAAAAAATACGCGCGTCAGTAATTGAATGAATCAATAAATTAAAACAAAATGCCACGCAGGGTCTTAGAAGAGTCAACGACGCTGGAGCTGTACTCCAGTCGTCTTCTCCGGCCAAGCAAAACGGCCAACCTACAAATACGTTAGATTCAAGGCCTGAAACTTTGTCTACCCCCCCCCCCCCTAAAACCTAGGCTGTGAATTCAACCATAGCTTTAGTTTGGTATAAAAACGCCTCTATCTCTGAAACCAAAGCTCACATGTTTAGAAACCCTAACAATGGTGATTATAGTTCTTGGCCCTGTATCTTACATGAAAGACATCAGAATGCTCACAATCAATGATAATAGCATGGATATGGAATGAAAATTAATTTAAAGCATGCATTTGCAAAGTTTCGAAACCAAGTTTTACCAAAATTTGATGATACTTGAAGGAGGGATTCCAGGCACGATTTGGCTTGGCTCAAGGATAGAGATGAACCCTGGGACCTTCAGGAGGAAGCTAGGATGCTTGGTTTGGGTGGAGAAGGCTTGGATCGTGTGAACCAAAGTTTCACTTCTTTGAAATTTTTTGAAACTTTTCTAGGGTTTTTTGTAGCAGTCGCGTGTCCCTTTGTAGTCTGGAATGCTTGTGCATATATATTAGGTCTTATTAGGTTAACAAATATGGAGAAAATCCATGATTTCATGAGGAAATATTTGTTTTTGGAATAATATGAAATATTTCCAAAATTGGCCAAATCTTGCACAAATGAGCTCCACGCGTTTTTCCAGCCTATCTTGAGTTGTTTGGGCCTCCAATATGATGGAAATCGAAAGCTGACATGCCCCTACAGATCCATTTCCCTTCAAATTTATTCTCTTCGAAGACTTTAAGCTCCAATTCTAATAATGTAAAGCTTTCCTCATCAGAACCTTGTTTCCTTCGAAAGCTCTAAACTTTAATTTGAATTGCGCCAGCTTCAATATCATGGCTCCTTCGATTGAGCCACCCTTTGCTTCAATTGCTTGATTTGAAGAAAATCAACCTGGTTGAATCAGCTCTTGTGGAGTTAGGAACAAACAAGGAAAGAATTTGGCCTTTAACTCAGGAATTGAATCCACGATCAAAATTGAATTCTTGCCATATTTGCAAGAAAAACATGCCATTTTGAACTTTGGGTGAACCTGGACGAAGTATGATAGGTGTTTTGCTCGAATTTGCCTTAAGGCTTTCATCATGGTTCCTTCGATTAAGTCTCAAGCCTTGCTCCCTTCGATGGCTTTGAATTGGACAAAGTCGAAGCATTATCTTATTGATTGGTCGAAGTGTTTTTCTGCTCTCTTCGATGGCTCTAAGTCCTGATTCGAATTTTCCAGAACTTCCCTTATCAGAACTTCTTCGATCAGCCCTTGTCTTCTTTGATGGTTCTGAGTCCTGATTAGAATTACCCAGAACTTCCGTCATCAGGACATTTGTTTCCTTCGAAGGTTGTGAATTTGAATTATGCCTACTTCGTTATCGTCTCCTTCGATTAAGTCTCAAGCCTTGCTCCCTTAGATGGATCTACATCCTGACTCAAATTTCACATATTCTCAGCATCAGAGTTTCTTCGTTTGAACCATGGTCTGCAGGAATTTGAAAGGCTCAGGGTTGTCTTCTCCAATCTGCATGAATTCGAATGGTCAAAGCTTAAGGAAACCTCTCAGTTCTTGCTCTTTTCGATATCATTTTCTCTAACTTGGAAAATCATAATATCACCCTGTTGATATGCCATCGAACCATCACCTAGTTAACATGCCTGTCGAAAGGCACTTTGTACACCCCAATGAAAGACAACCTTATTTAAGATGTCCGTCGAAGATGCCTTGTTTGAGATGCCCATCGAAAGGCCTTATGCCAATCAAAAGACCTTTTGCAGATGCTAATCAAAGGGAACTTTGTAGATGCCAATCGAAGGATACTTAACCATTATTCGAAAAAATTCCTTTTCTTTAGGCAAATGTTTGTAACCACCTATGCAAGAGAAAATCTTGAGAAAAAATGAGAGGGCAAATTTTGGGGTACAACAGTTGCCCATGTTCAATCTTCTTAAACTTGAGGATGTAGATTGGCTTGTCTGCCTTTCGTGATATGAAGGTGGAAGATGATTGAACACTAGAGTGCCCTAGAAATTGGTACTCGTCTGAAGTAGAACTGTTGGTGGATAATATCGGGAATAGGCTTATCGATGACATTTGGAAAAGATGACAGAAGATTGTCGGAGATGGGCTTAAAGATGCCATCTAGAGAAAATGATGAAGAGTCGTCGGAAATGGGCTTAAAGATGCTATCTAGATAACATGATGATTTCATGAGATATCCCTTTGTGGGGATTCTTGTTCCTGTCATTGAGGAGGACTCCGCTGAGGAATGGTGGTCTAAGTTTTGGGAAATAGAGTCTATGAGCTTCAGTTTTCCGTTACTCTACTGGGGAATTACCTCTTGATTGGAGAGATGAAAGTGAGTTGTTATCCGGTTGGGATCCAGGCATCACAACGACTTGTTGAGGAAAATAAGGTTGATTGTTACCTGTTGTACCCCAAAATTTTCCCTCCCATTTTTACTCAAAACATACTCCTAGAGGTCTTCAATTGCTCAAGTTGACTAAGGATTAAACAGACAAATCATCCTCCTAAGACAATGAGCCTCAAACTAGGATTTCATTCCTCATTGAGATGTTTGAGTTACAAGGGTCCTAAATGGTTTTCATTGGTCTAATATGTCTTCAAGATCATCCAAGCCAAGTTTCATGCCTTGCACAAGAAGTTTGCTCAGTCAACTGCTCAAATGCCTGAAAATCATTTGTACTAGTTCAAAAGTCAACTGTGACGCATATACAATCAAACTTCAATATTTTTTGTCAACATCAACATTTTGAAGTAATATCCATCATTTGATCAAGGTTTGATCATGATTCCTCAAGGAATGCTCCTAATTCATCAAAACTCAAAAGTTGCTAAATTAGGATTTCTATAGGAAAAGTCAACCAAACTTTGACCAGGCATAAATTTCTCATAATTTATCAGAATTTTCTCACCCAAGGCTCATTTTGAATAGAATCCAATTCCCTATAATTCATCCTCATCCCTAAAGTTCAAAAAACTCACTCATGAAAAGATATAAATTCAGACATTATAGGTCATTTCAAAAAGTCAACAAAAACACCTTTTGGTTAAAAGCTCCTTACATGAACATGGAAGATCCAATTGAGATGAAACAAAAAGGGTTGTTTAGAGAACATCCTAAGATTTCTAAAAAGTCTAGGAACACCCTCTTAGGGTCAAAATTTAGAGAGATGTACATTTTCAAAGTTGGTCATTTTTGGAAATTTGCACAAAGTCAACAAGGCCCAAAATCGCATTTTTTTCCCACATGGGCCCATTCTTTCAAGATTGAATCTCAGACCTAGCATGGTCCATTACCTATGGGACCTTCCATGCCTTACTCACTTATTTATTAAATTTATTTTGGTTTTATTTATTTAAAATTCAAATTAAATCAAATTAAATCAAAAATAAATCAAATTAAGGGAATGAGATTTATTTTGCATTGAATTATAGATCATGCAAGATGATAACATCAAGCAAAATCGTGCCAAGCCATGAGAGGAAGAAATCTCCAATTTTGGAAAGATTTGAATCAAAATTCAAGACCATTACATCTTTGGATTCTTTCTAATTCTATTGACCTAATTTGATTCAGTACATATACAGAAGTATTGTGAACCCTAAGAATAAGAGCTCATGTGCAGCCTGCCTCCCTAAGAGCAAGAACAAAGTTCAACTTTTTGTGAAAAAAGTGCAGATCAGATCTTTCTCCATAGTCCGTTTCAAGCCATTCCAAGGATCAAATCATATCCCTGGACACTCACTGAAGCTTCTGCAAGCATCCATATGGCCTGAAACATTAAGAATCATGCTCTCTCACATCCACGGTTTGTGTTCTTTTCCAAAACTTGGTTACAATGATTTACCCATCATGAATCCGTTTTGATCATATATCCATGCTTGCTATCATATTTGTAATGTTTTTTATTGGTTTAATTAAAGTTTAAGTGCAGGAATAGCTTCTTGCCATGGCTAGGGTTCATAAGCTCGAATTTGGGGTTTCCTTCTCTAGGGAAAATTGGCCCAGATTATGGGTACCATAGCACTCAGGGGGTTATTTCCCATTGATTCATGCCCTTGGTTAGGATTTATGTTGCTTATGCTACATTTTTTATTTTTACAGCTTTGTAGCCACACACAAGAACCGTCACTATAGCCTATAGTGACGAATCCGTCTATAGGTAAAAGCCTAGTTTCTAAAACAACAATTCTAGGAAGAAGATGAAGGCGTGGCAGCATACCACTAGCCCGTTTGAAATTCGCGCATTTTTCTGGATGCACTACTTTGGTTAGATTATATTTTATTTTGTTTATTATGTTAACAACTAAGCCTTCCAGCGCAGATGGTCCAGGAACGAACGCGTGAGGCAAACATCATAGGTTCGATCCCAGGCGTATGCATATTATTTTTCTTACAACTTCTTTGAAAATCCAGCGCAACACACAACCAAGCGCTCACCATGCACCTCAATATCTCATCATTGGATTAATCTGTATCCAGATCCCACGCCTCAAGCATGCCGGTGCATGGTGGACTCTCTTGGCGAGCTTCCCACTGGATCAAACATAGGCAGATGGGCCAACAGGACTGGGCCTGGAAAATTCAACTCCTCACACCCCCTGAATTATTTTTCATACCAGGCCCATTTTTCTTCTTTTTTAATTTCTTATTTTAATTATTGGTTTTTAATTATTTTACAAAATCATTTTTTTCTTTAATTAAATCCAAAAAAAAATCATAAAAACACAAAAATTAGAATTAGTTTTTTTTATATAAAATATTTAATTGCATTAATAAATTAGATTAATTAGGATAATTTAAATTCCTTTTTTTCATAATTAAAATTAATTAGAAATTAGGTTAGTTTGCAAAATTAATTACTTTTCTAAAAAAAAATCCAAAAAATATTTTTTCTTTATTCACTAATTGAATATCTTTAAATTTAATTTTAATTCCTCATTTAACTTATTCTCGCGCGCATTTATTTGTTTATTTTTCCAAATAATGTAATTGCTCCGAGTTTGTAATAGTTAATTAGGTTCATTACTGCTTTTATTTACTGTTTTCCCTAAAGTTTTTGATTATGTAATCCCCCTCCCCAAAGCCTTGTAATAGCTAGGTTTAAATTTCTCGTACTTTTCCTTTCCGTCATTATAAACTGTAAGATGATTGATAATAGGATTGTATGCAAAAGATCATAATTCAAAGTGGTAGAAAACCCTAAATATGCAAAGATTAAATAAACTGAAAAACAAACACTTGCACATGCTCACTCCTAGGGTTTGCCCCACTTCGGTTGCCTTCGGTAAACGGTCATGAAGTATAGGGAGTTTTAGTGGTTGTCCTCTAGTCCCAAAAGATAAAAAATGACCCATCCGAATGTTGCCTCAGAAAGATCTTTAGGACTCTAAGGTAACTACTAAGGTTTTCTAACCATTGCTTTAGTGATCGTCCTCATCCCTTTCGTTTGTTCCTCAAACTCCAACGATGGAGCTACCTACTCCTTAATAGTAGGATAGCAATGTCTAAAGGAAATAAGAAAACGAACAGCCTTTTTCAAGTAGGTAGAAACTCTTAAGTACTTGCTCAAAACAACAAATTCTTACACATACACTTTCAAACAAGCTTTCCAAACAAAGTTTTCAAAAACATTTTATCACACCCTTGATGACTGATACAAGGGTTACCATAAAGTGAAACGCCGCACTAAGGCATTTTCAAAACTTTTCAAACATACAGACACACAAAAGCAATTTAAAAAAATGAGCAAGTACCTAAGAGCCCATGGAAAACCATGGATAGAAAGGGTGCTAACACCTTCCCTTTCTATAATCTACCACCCCCCCCCCCCCCCCCCCCCCGTACTCAAAAAATCTCGAAAAGGGTTTTTTCTGTTCTTTTTCCCTTTTCCTTTGTTGGATGAAATAAAAGACGGCGAGACTCTTGCTTACCGTACATTTGCAAACAAAAAATGAAAAACCATTAGTAAAACAAAAAACATTCGGTTCTTCCACCGTATCACAGAACTGGCAACTCTGCTGGGGAATAGAAATAAAGTGGGGTTTACCTTAGGATCTAGGTCATTTTTTTAATTTCTTTCTTGTTTGTTTTTCCTGCTTTATCTTTAAGGGTTTTTGCTTGGGTATTGTTGAAGATCCTACACCCGAATCTGGGGACACTTTTTAGGTAAACAGCAATAGATCGTGGAGACTGTATGGCATAAACCGATATGGTTTAAGCGGTGGTTTTTGGTGTGACACTTTGGTTGGTACCGGTATCCTTCATGTTGAAACGAGGAGAATACGGGGCCGCCCCGTGGTGTCATGAAGCACTAACGGACCTTAGACCCTTAGTTGAACAAACTTGGCCATTAGAAAGTAGTGATATAGTCGGCCTCGGTATAAAGCTGAGGATTGGTTGATACTCTATGCTACACTCATTCAGATCAGACTTTCGGGATATTTCGGCCCAAGAAAAGATTGTCTGAGTTGGAACAATGCCCGATAAAGGACGATCAGTGATATTGAGAATCCTTATAACCGGGTTACTTTTCTAAGACATGTTTGAAACCAACTAACTTCAAGAGGGTACTTACCTATGGAATCCATGCAAACCTAAACCTAAGGCTACTTGTGTGATTTGTTTGCTTTCTTTGCCTAACAATTTGAACTCATTGCAAGGCTTTGTTTGTATTTATTGCAGGACCTTGTTTGTATAAATCCAATAAATTGGTTACTTACCCTGCATTTTTGCTTGATGCATAGCATACACATCATAGCATTATAACATGACATATCATACTAACCATTTCAAGGATCTCGAGGTCCTGTGATACAGGTTACGATGAACCAGGCGTCTAGCAAGGGGCAAGGGGATTTATTTTCCTCTAGCCAATGTCGTCAAAAGATCAAAACACGATAACTTGAGTCAAGGGCTATGACCCACTTGATATGGTGAGCTTGACTCTTGTAGAAGGACCTTCAATGATAAGAATTGCTTCAATCAAATTTATAAAGTTCAACGCCTAACATTTTCTTGTTTACCCCGCAAGATCCTTGAAAACATTCGCATATCATACATGTCATTGCGTAACAGGTAGTCTCCAGTACAAATCTCTCATGTTCTCGCTGTTTATTTCAGAAATGGCTCTCAAACAAGACAGCGAAGATCTCCAAACTCAAAAAGCTCAGTTCATGGAAATGTTCCTAAACCTATCCAAGGGGAAGGAAGAGTTGAAAGCACTCCTCACCGTGAACCTGGCCAAGAAAAGTCCTAAAGACAATAAGGACGGACGGTTGGAACAACTGCAAGATGAAGTTGAAACAATGAGAACCCAGATGCTGGGGCAGAGGGCTCTTATCTAAGGCCTAGCCCGGGGAAGAGAAGAGCTGAGAGCCATTATCAAGAAACTTCACCAAGACGGCTGCAGTCGTATGAAGTAAACAGTCGAGGTTAGGGACCAAGTCATTGATCAACTTCTGAGAAGACAAGAGGCTGGTTTGGTGAAGAGTGGACTTTTCCCAATTGCTACCACATCACAGGTCCAACAATAACCTCGCCAAAAACAACGGGTTAATCAGAGTAAGCCAGATGTACCCAAAAGGCAGTTTACCAAACTCAACATGTCGCTGTCTCAAGCTTTGTAACACCTGTTGAGGATGAATCTGATTACGTTGATAGGACCTCATCTGAATCCCAAGACTTCTTCCCCTAACTACAATCCTGATGCAAGATATGCATACCACTCCAACAGCACGGGTCATGATACTAACGACTGTTAGAGGTTGAAATACAAAATTCAAGACCTGATTGATGAAGGAGCATTGGAATTCACACAAGATGGTAAACTGGAATGTTTCTATCATTCCTCCAAGGCCCACCATTTGAAGTGACAAGTTCTGACAAGAGGGCTTTTCGTTCATTAGAATTTTCAATTTGTAATTTTCTTTTGATAGTTCGAACATTTATTAATGTCAAACTTTGTTACTTTATCAATGTATTGCATATGTCTGTTTTGAATCAATTCATTCGTATTCACTATATTTAAACTTCTTTCCTTTTTGTGATATTCAATTCTCGATTAAAAAGTTGTAAGCCTTTAGAGGGAAGATGACGAAAACGATACCACAATCCATACAGTGTGCTTTTGAACAGACCTTGCTGACGATGTACATGCGTTGCTTCAAATCCCAAATAGTGGAGTTATAAGGAAGATAATCCCTAGTCAACCCCTTTGAGCCAAAGAAGTAGGAGTTTTTATTTTCGCACAAATTAAAACCCTAAATCATAACCTGGGGCAGGGTAGTTTCTCATTTAATTCAGGTGCGCATTCAGTCACAATATTCCGCTTCATACACAATTGAACACGTCCTTCCAAATCAGAAGATGGTGATGGTTCCACATAATCATTAAAACCGGCAGTTATTATCTCTCAAAATAAAAGCCCGCTAAGTCAAAACCTACGGAGGAGTCTTAAGAAAAATTGGGGCATCCCGTTGACTGTAATCACAAAAGAAACAGTTCAGGCAAAAGAAGGGATAATGAAAAAAGAGGTTACTACAAATCCTCGACAAAAAAGATTACAAAAATGACTGCCTCTTTCAAATAAACTTTCAGTATCTGAACCATCACCAGAACATCAAGGACAAGATGCCAGATTCAATTGGGATTCAAAATGCACAATTAACTGAGCATAGGACTGAAGAACATCACGAAGAGCGG
This sequence comes from Vicia faba, assembly GCA_948472305.1. Taxonomy (NCBI): domain Eukaryota; kingdom Viridiplantae; phylum Streptophyta; class Magnoliopsida; order Fabales; family Fabaceae; genus Vicia; species Vicia faba. The sequence goes on along the minus strand of OX451740.1, from coordinate 1,141,046,893 downwards.
GTTGGGTACAAATAAATCTTGAGCCTTTATCCTTTGTTTCTTAAACCGTGAACTAGGCCACGTTATAACCCTTAAACGCCCTAGCTGAAGCATGGGTTAGTTCAAAAGCATACTGTTACAAAAGGTATCCTGACTCCTGTAAGGTTTGCCATAAATCACGAGTTGATATCACTCTCTTGCAAAATTTGTTTGTTTTACTAAAAAAATATTTTTTTAACTTCAAGACAGACATAAGCTTTGCATTCTTAAAATACAATTATTTGTGTATGATTATTTGTTCAACAGCAGAGAAATTTACACAACGGATATTTGCTGAACAAAAAACTTCTCAGTGGACAGAATCACCTCAAGTGGAAAAACACTTCCAACCAAGGGGCACGGCGTGATCATTATCCATCATCTGGGGCAGTCAAGTCAAGATTCAAGGAATCTCTCAAAGATGCCAGATAGCCAGGGACAGATCCCCATCCAAATCACTTGGGGAATTCGACATGAATTCCAACAACAAACCTTGTACGATCAAATAAACATCTTCTATCAGTGTGGCAACACTTACTACTATGGACAGTGATAATTATCCGTACCCGGTGAACATGGACATAGTCAGAAAAGACTACGCATGAAAAGACCCGCTAGGTTGACTGGCCTAGGCAAAAATAAGGGCATCCCGGCGAACCAAAAGGGTTCAGGCAAAAATTAGGGATAAAAACAAATACTATACACCCGGCAAGTCGAAAGCCTAAAAAGGCGGCTTGAGCAAAAAAGGGTATCCCGGTGGACTGAAAATCTGGAAAGACAGTCCAGGAAAAAGTTAGGGATTAAAGCGCACGACTACGTCCCGTCATCTCGTCACTTGTCTAATAAGTAGAAGGTTTATTACCCTGATCTGAATTCACCAAGGACTCCAAGAGTTGGGATAATAGTCAAACCATCTACAAAATCCCCGGTTGATATTTTCTACAACAGGTATCGAGACAGGGGCATTCTATTACAAGGTCACCGCCATTTTCTTAGCTTACAACCTAGTGAAGTCAGGTGTTCTCATACCCTCGGCATAGCAAAATCTCCAAATTACTGCTCCAACAAAAATTCTCCAATGAGGTTGCCAAGCTTCTCGGGATTCCCCAAGCGGATTGCAGAGTTTCCCTTCCCCAACGGAAACATTCTAAATAAAGCAGATTCTCATCTAGAAACGGTTCAGGTACGATCCAAGGACGGATGTCATCCTGATACTTAGTCCAGACTATCTTCTAGCAAACAGTTCAGGTACTTTCTCCAGCAGGTACAGGGGAAGAGACAGTTTTGAAACAAGGCCACCATTACATGCGACCCCGTGATATCTACACTCCTCACATAGTAGAGGCAACCAAAGCTTTATCATCGGTTTCCCCAAACAGGAGTTATTTCCCCAACAAAGTTCCTTCAGAGAGCCGAAGCCTATATTCCCCAGCCAAATTTTATAATCGCAAGTGGTTCATAAAGTTGTTCTCCCGAGAAGAGTATATTACTCTGAATACAGAAGATTAATCCCCCAACAGAGCTTATTCCTCCAGCTACGGAAGTTCATCCTCCAGCGGAGTTTATTTCTCCAAATCAGCAAGATCTTCCTACAAAGCATCTCCTCTCTCAAACAGAATTATTCCCCCACAGAGTTATTCTCAAGCAGAGTCTCTCCTCAGTAGAATATTCAAAGACAGAAAGGAGTAAATCCATGGCATAGTCATCTCCGTTTACCATCCCCAGCGAAAGTAGAAGAACCATTTTTTCTACAACGGTCAGGAATTCAATTTCTAGTACTCTCCAGTAGCAGTCAGAGACTTATTTTCCCAGACTCGGATATGTCATAATGGTATTTCATGTTCATACATCATGACGTGCGCATACATATTGCATACAACATAATCTCATTTATTTTGAGAACATCATCACAAAATGCATTTCATGCATCGCATATAAATAATCATGTATCTTTTCAGGAAAGATGGTTATCATCAACAATTCCAACAGTTCAAGGTTAAATCCATGAAGATATACATGTCATATCTGCAGATAACTAATGGAAAATCAGTTCTCGAAACCAATCATCTTCCACCTTCAGATCACGAAAGGCAGACAAACCAATCTACATCCTCAGGTATAAGAAGATTAAACAGAGGCAGTTGTTGTACCCCAAAATTTTCCCTCCCATTTTTACTCAAAACATGCTCCTAGAGGTCTTCAGTTGCTCAAGTTGACTAAGGATTAACCAGACAAATCCTCCTCCTAAGACAATGAGCCTCAAACTAGGGTTTCAATCCTCATCAAGATGTTTGAGTTCCAAGGGTCCTAAATGGTTTTCATTGCCCTAATATGTCTTCAAGATCATCCATGCCAAGTTTCATTCCTTGCACAAGAAGTTTGCTCAGTCAACTGCTCAAATACCTGAAAATCAATTGTACTAGGTCAAAAGTCTACTGTGACCCATATACAGTCAAACTTCAAGCTTTTTAGTCAACATCAACATTTTGAAGTAATATCAATCATTTGATCAAGGGTTGATCATGATTCCTCAAGGAATGCTCCTAATTCATCAAAACTCAAAAGTTGCTAAATTAGGGTTTCTATAGGAAAAGTCAACCAAACTTTGACCAGACATAACTTTCTCATACTTTATTATAAATTTCTCATCCAAGGTTCATTTTGAATAGAATCCAATTCCCTACAATTCATCTTCATCCCTCAAGTTCAAAAAGTGCACTCATGAAAAGATATAAATTCAGATATTATAGGTCATTTCAAAAAGTCAACAAAAACACCTTTTGGGTCAAAGCTCCTTACATGAACATGAAAGGTCCAATTGAGATAAAACCAAAAGTGTTGTTTAGAGGACATCCTAAGATTTCTAAAAAGTCCAAGAACACCCTCTTAGGGTCAAAATTGAGAGAGATATGCATTATCAAAGTTGGCCATTTTTGGAAATTTGCACAAAGTCAACAACGCCCAAAATTGCATTTTTTTTCACATGGGCCCATTCTTTCAAGATTGAATCTCAGACCTAGCATGGTCCACGACCTATGGGACCCTCCATGCCTTATTCACTTATTTATTTAATTTATTTTAATCTTATTTATTTAAAATTTAAATAAAATCAAATTAAATCAAAAATAAATCAAATTAAGGGAATGAGATTTGTTTTGCATTGAATTATAGATCATGCAAGTTGTTTAACATCAAGCAAAATCGTGCCAAGCCATGAGAGGAAGAAATCTCCAATTTTGGAAAGATTTGAATCAAAATTCAAGACTATTACATCTTTGGATTCTTTCTAATTCTATTGACCTAATTTGATTCAGTACATATACATAAACATTATGAACCCTAAGAACAAGAGTTCATGCGCAGCCTGCCTCCCTAAGAGCAAGAACAAAGTTCAACTTTTTGTGAAAAAGTGCAGATCGGATCTTTCTCCATAGGCCGTTTCAAGCGATTCCAAGGATTAAATCATATCCCTGGACACTCACTGAATATTTTGCAAGCATCCCTACGGCCTGAAACATCAAGAATCGTGCTCTCTCACATCCACGGTTTGTGTTCTTTTCTAAAACTCGGTTACAATGATTTACCCATCATGAATCTGTTTTGATCATATATCCATGCTTGCTATCATATTTGCAATGTTTTTGATTAGTTTAATTAAAGTTTAAGCGTAGGAATAGCTTCTTGCCATGGCTAGGGTTCATAAGCTCAAATTTGGGGTTTCCTTCTCTAGGGAAAATTGGCCCAGATTATGGGTACCATAGCACTCAGGGGGTTATTTCCCATTGATCCATGCCCTTGGTTAGGATTTATGTTGCTTGTGCTGCGTTTTTTATTTTTACAGGTTTGTAGCCACGCACAAGAACCGTCATTATAGCCTATAGTGACGAATCCGCCTGTAGGTAAAAGCCTAGTTTCTAAAACAACAGTTTTGGGAAGAAGATGAGGACGTGGCAGCATACCACTGGCCCGTTTGAAATTCGCATATTTTTCTGGGCGCACTACTTTGTTTAGATTATATTTTATTTTGTTTATTATGTTAACAACTAAGCCTTCCAGTGCAGATGGTCCAGGAACAAACGCGTGAGGCAAAAGTCCTGGGTTCGATCCCAAGCGTATGCATATTGTTTTTCTTACAACTTCTTTGCAGATCCAGCGCAACACACAACCAAGCGCTCAACATGCACCTCAACATCTCATCATTGGATCAATCGATATCTATATCCCACGCCCCAAGCATGTCGGTGCATGGTGGATTCTCTTGGCAAGCTTCCCACTGGATCAGACGCAGGCAGATGGGCCAATAGGATTAGGCCTCGAAAATTCAACTCCTCACACCCCCAGAATTATTTTTCATACCAGGCCCATTTTTTTTCTTTTTTAATTTCTTATTATAATTATTGGTTTTTAATTATTTTACAAAATCATTGTTTTCTTTAATTAAATCCAAAAAAAAATCATAAAAACACAAAAATTAGAATTAGGTTTTTTATATAAAATATTTAATTGCATTAATTAATTAGATTAATTAGGATAATTTAAATTCCTTTTTTTCATAATTAAAATTAATCAGAAATTAGGTTAGTTTGCAAAATTAATTACTTTTCTCAAAAAAATCCAAAAAATATTTTTTCTTTATTCACTAATTGAATATCTTTGAATTTAATTTTAATTCCTCGTATAATTTATTCTCGCACGCATTTATTTGTTTGTTTTTCCAATTAATGTAATTGCTCCGAGTTTGTAACAGTTAATTAGGTTCATTACTGCTTTTATTTACTGTTTTCCCCAAAGTTTTTGATTATGTAATCCCCCTCCCCAAAGCCTTGTAATAGTTAGGTTTAAATTTCTCGCACTTTTCCTTTCCGTCATTATAAACTGTTAGATGATTGATAATAGGATTGTATGCAAAAGATCAGAATTTAAAGCGGTAGAAACCCCTAAATGTGCAAAGATTAAATAAACTGAAAAACAAACATTTGCACATGCTCACTCCTAGGGTTTGCCCCACTTCGGTTGCCTTCGGTAAACGGTCATGAAGTATAGGGAGTTTTAGTGGTTGTCCTCTAGTCCCAAAAGATCAAAAATGACCCATTCGAGTGTTTCCTCGGAAAGATATTTAGGACTCTAGGGTAACTACTAAGGTTTCCTAACCATTTCTTTAGTGATCGTCTTCGTCCCTTTCCATTGTCCATCAAACTCCAACGATGGAGCTACCTACTCCTGAATAGTAGGATAGCACTGTCTAAAGGAAATAAGAAAACGAACAACCTCTTTCGAGTAGGTAGAAACTCTTAAGTACTTGCTCAAAACAACGAATTTTTACACATAAACTTTTTAACAAGCTTTCCAAACAAAGTTTTCAAAAACATTTTATCACACCCTTGAGGACTGATACAAGGGTTACCTTAAAGGGAAGTGTCGCACTAAGGCATTTTCAAAACTTTTCAAACACACAGACACACAAAAGCAATTTAAAAAATAAGCAAGTACCTAAGAGCCCATGGAAAACCATGGATAGAAAGGGTGCTAACACCTTCCCTTTCTATAATCTACCCCCCGTACTCAAAATCTTGAAAAGGGTTTTTATGTTCTTTTTCCCTTTTCCTTTATTGGATGAAATAAAAGACGGTGACGACTCTTGCTTACCGTACATTTGCAAACAAAAAACTCAAAACCAGTAGTAAAACAAAAAACAGTCGCTTTTGCCACCGTATCACACTACCTGGTCGTTTTCTAGGCTTCACAGTGACTTTATTTGGGAATATGAACTTAACTGCTATCCGGTTGGTTCTAGGCTTTGCAGTTACTGTAGACATTGAACTGTTATCTGGTCGTGTCCAGGCTTCAGTGATTTGAACATATTCAGTTGTTATCTGGTCGGGTCCAGGCTTCAACTGAATCTAAGGTATACTGTTATCTGGTTGAGCCCAGGATTCGGTGTCATGGGTTATACTATCATCTGGTAGGGTCCAGGCTTCAAAGTAATTAACAGAAATAAACTGCTATTTGGTTGGACTCCAGGCTTTTCAGTTTCTTTAACTGGGTAAGTATCAGAAAAATCTTAGGGTCGATTTAACTGAACCAGAGAAAGTATCTACCTGAAAAGAATTAGAATAAATCATTGGTCGATTTAAACTGAACCAGTAGAGGTCTTGAATTATCTTTAACTGGATAAGAATCATAAAAATCTTAGGGTCGATTTGACTGAACCAGAGAAAGGTCTTAAATTATCTTTAACTGGATAAAGAATCGGAAAAATCTTAGGATCGATTTAATTGAACCAGAGAAAGTATCCACCGGAAAAGAATCAGAATAAATCATTGGTCGATTTAAACTGAACCAGTAGAAGTCTTGAATTATCTTTAATTGGATAAAGAATCAAAAAAATCTTAGGGTCGATTTAACTGAACCAGAGAAAGTATCCACCGGAAAAGAATCAGAATAAATCATTGGTCGATTTAAACTGAATCAATAGAGGTCTTGAATTATCTTTAACTGGATAAGAATCAGAAAAATCTTAGGGTCGATTTAACTGAACCAAAGAAAGTATTCACCGGAAAAGAATCATAATAAATCATTGGTCGATTTAAACTGAACCAGTAGAGGTATCTACCAGAAAAGAATCAGAGTAAATCATTGGTCGATTTAAACTGAACCAGTAGAGGTCTTTTGAGAATGATCTTTCTGAGAAAAATGTTGAAATATCCCTTCGTCAGATGTAGCCTTTAGGAAGAATGTCAGGTCATATAAGAAGTCAATGATGTTTGTTGATTTGATCTTTCCTGAAAAAGGTAAAGAGTTAGTCGTATACAATGTCATGATGTATGAAATGCATTGTGTAATGATGTTATCAAAATAAATGAGATTATGCTGTATGCAATATGTATGCGCATGCCATGATGCACTAATATGGAATGTTGTTGCTATATTTCCTAGTATGGGAAAATAGTTCCCTGACTGCTGCTGGAGAGTACTGGGAAGCTGAATCTCAGACTGTTGTTTGGTAGATGAGGAAAGTGATTCATTCATTTCCGCTGGGGGTGATGAATGGAGATGATTTGCTGGGGATTTCCTCTTTCTATTTGAGGATATTCTGTCGGGGATCTTTGACTCTGCTTGAGAATGACTTTGTGGGGAAAAAGATGCTTTGTTGGAAGATTTTACCAATTTAGAGATATGAACTATGTTGGGGAATAAACTTCCGCAGCTAGAGAAATAAACTCTATCGGGGATAAGGCTTTATAAACTGCTCGAGATTATAAGAACTTAGATAGGGAACATGAATTTCATCTCTTTGAGGGAACTTGGCTGGAGGAGGTAATTCCTGTTTGGGGAAGAAGATATCAAAATTTTGATTGTTTTTACTCTGCAGGGACATAGACATCACTAGGACGTATGCTAAGGATGTAGCGGTGACTTCGTCTCAGGACGTCTTTGCCTCTATACCTACTGGAGAAAATAATTGTGGGGACTACAAATGGCTTTTTAGACCTTGCCCCGTTTCTTAAAGTCATTAGCAATTGTCTTTCTGTTTCTTATGCAAGTATTTCTAAACAGTAATCATATTCAATGCATATGTAAAAAATAATCACTGGCCGTTTTTGCAAAACAACATAGAAAAATAGAAGACAAATAGTTTTGTGCCCTCCCATTTCCTCAACATTTTCTCATCACAAGACCCTTGAAGATCAAGATCCAGTTAGGGTTTCCTCTGCTCAAGACTTCTCCTTGCACTGTTGACCCAAATTAGGGTTTGTGATTGCACAAAGATATTTTGACCTAAAATTCCTAGGATGACTTTCATGCTTCATGTTGAACTCCCAAGTTTATCCATACCAAGTTTCAAGTCTTGATTCCAAATTTTGCCCAGTCAATTGGACAGTTGACCTAGAAATCAACTGTATTGGGGAAAAAGTCAACTGTGGCCAATTGACAGTCAAATCTCATGAAAATTGACCCACATCAACATTATGAACTCACATGGATCATTTGATCAAGTTTGGATCACAATTCCACAAGAAATTTGATCAGATCATCAAAAGGGCAAAATGGTCATTTTTAGGGTTTTGACTGCACAAAGGCAAATTTTTGACTGTTTGACCTAGCCAATGGCAAACCAAGCTCACATATGGACTCAAGGACCCCTTGGAATTATCTTGACAGGCTCAACAAGTTCAAAAGATCCCAAATACACAAGATTGACAGTTGAATTTCCCAGTCAATTGATCAATTTTGACTGTATACTGAAAAGTCAAACTTTGACTTTTTGGTCAAAATCAAGTGTCAAGATTCATTTTTCATTAAAACATGCCAAATCATGAAACTTGTCCATCAAGAAATCAAGAAATGCAAATTAGGGTTTGAAATGGAGATTTTTCATAACTTCGAATTTTTCTAAGTTATGAAAAACCCTAATTTTTTCCTAACTTTGCGCCACTTTCTCACCAAGATTCATTTGGATTCAAGAAAAAGTCAAAACATGAAAGTTGTAGCCTATTGCATAATCTACAACTTTGATTCACAAAGTTTTCCCAAAAGATGCTTGTATCTCAAGTTACAATTTTTGGAACAAGGGTACCAAACCATTCTTAACTTAGAGAAAATTTGACCTATCTTAGGCAAGTTTTTTACCTAACTTCAAGACCATTTTTCATACACTTCCACTTGGAATTTAAATTTGCATTTCAAAGATGGATTGTAGTACACATTCCAAGCTTTCCAAAATGTCCAAGAACTCATCAAACAACCTCATGGTTAGGGAGAATCGAATTTGACAATATGAGAAAAACTCACTTTTGAATTGGCCAAGTTACATGTTCATAACACTATGCATTTTCAATCTCAGCTTGCACAACTTGATTACAGGTCTTTTATCTCAATTACACTCATAAATTTAATGCCAATCCCTTATGCCAAGACCATGTTCTATGTGTTCAAGCATTGCCTAAAGGATTAATCCCAAATTGGAAAAAGCATTATATCCATTTTTGCAAAAGTTACACTTTATGTCAATTGGTAAATCAAGAAGGTACAAAGGAAATCTAATTGGCACAAGTTTATGAGTTAATCACACTGATCAAGGAGAAGTTTAGAAGCATAGTATGGGGGCCTGTACAGGCTAGAAGCACAACTTGACCATTGCTTGCTTAAAGTTCAAGAAAGATAGCATAACATATACCAACTTCTATATCAGTTAACAAGGGCTTAGAGAAAGTTATCAAACACATTCCAAACATTCATCCTAAGCTGAAGCACGACCCTAAGATCCTCAATAGCTCCCCATTTCCAGAATCACCTTCAAACTGCTCAAAACAGGGCATCCCTGCAGTTTGAGTTCCATAGCTCAAACCTTCCATGCTTTCTTACTAAAAACTTGTCAAACACATTCCCTAACATCCCTTGAAGCTAACCAAAACCTAAGACACGACCTGTAACACTCCCAAGCAAGATCACCATTTTCATTTTCTTGTTTTGCAGCTGAAGTTCTCTAGCACGATTCAAAAGGTTTCAAGACAAAGTAAAGCTTGGAATAGCATCCCTGAACATCAAGGAAGCTATACCAATCATCACATTGCATTGAAGACACCTCAATCACCAGATACAACTTCAACTGAACAGGTAAGTTCATGAACACGAATCTCTCTACATAGGCATTGTTAGCTTTAGGTTTGTGAAGGAAACATGCCACAATCATAGCCCTGAACATGCCCATATGATTAGATTTCATTTATATTATGTATGCTTAGAGAATTTTGAGTCTGAACATTGATGAAAAACTAGGTCAGGAATTGGGGGAGAAGAAATTCTCCCTCATCTTAGAGAGTTAAGTCAAGTTCTTTATATCTCTGGATTCGTCTTCTCATGCTCTACATTTTTCATGTTGAAAGTTTTGTTTGAAAGTCCAGGAATTGGAAGATAGAAAACGCGTGTTTGCTTGAACAAAGATGTTCTGAGGTTGAAGATGACCTGGTTCTGGGCTGGGCCTGTTTCACATTTCTTTTTGCACCCTGATTTTGCTTCTACACCCCCTGAGCCCATTTTGTTCATTTTATTGATTTTTTGACTTTTCTTTTTTTGGTTTGACTTGTTTATTTTTCCTCATAATATAAAAAAATATAAAAATAATTTTTTGCACTATTTTCCTATTTATTAGGTATTTGTTTGTTTAGGTTAGTTTTTACACATAAATAAATAAATAGATACACTTTTATTAAAAAATACTAAAAATATACAAACACATTTTTATTTTCATTTTTATTTTGTTTTACCCTCTGAAAATATTTTCTATAAAAAATACTTTTTTTATAAATATTAAATATTATTAATTTGCATATATAATACATATTAGTAAATAATACAAATATTTATATAGATATTAATATATTTAGGTTAAATTACAAAGTATACACACTTTTATTTTCCTTATTAATATTTAATATAAAAAATGCCTTTTTGACAAATATACTTCATTTTTATTTTATTTTTGTATATAATAATAAATATTATACATAATAAATGAATAATACATTTTATTTAATAAAATTAGGATTTTGCCCTAAACATGAAAAAACTCCAAAAAAAATAATAATACTTTTATTTTTGTTTATTTTGACATATAAAAATACTTTTTTTTCATATATACAAAAACCATTTTTGCATCTTGCATATTTATTCTCATTTTATTTAATTTGTGCAATTAAATTATCTTGTAAATAATTCAATATTGATGTAATAGTTTAGGTTTAAATTCCTTGTCAAAGTCCCCATTTGAACATTTGTACCCCCCTTCCCATATATGGTGTTGTAATAGCTTAGTAAATTTATGTTTCACACTTTATTGCTTTCTAATTATACCATATTAGAATTAGGGTTTGTATGCGGAAAAAAAACGAAAATAGTTTGACCTAATTTCAAGATAAACAAGCATGAAAATGGACACACAAATCACATTTGCACCCCCTAGGGTATTCCACTTGTTGCCTTCAATAAATGGGCCATGTTGCATGTCAGGTCTCTTTGGGCAAAACAAACACAAATCAAATGATCATAGTCCCTCGATGACGCTTTCAAAAAGTTGTCTAAACAAATGATCAAGTCCCTTAAAGAAAATTGCCCAAAGATACTTGACACCATTGCAATTATGGTCTAAACGATGACCCGCGCCCGTCCCTTTCGCATCCTAACATGAGATTGTCCACCAAATACAATGGTGGAACAAACTTGTTAAAAGGGTTAAAACATAGCAATAAACTTTGAGAAATTTAGGAGTAGATAACCTCTTAGTTACTTGAATCAAACTTGCAAAAAAACAAAACACTTGCCTATTTTCTAAAACCACACCTCACAACACTTTCAAAACAAACTTTTAAAAACAAATGAAAACCTTTTCAAAAGACATACATCTTTGTATACATCCCAACATGGATCATTACAAATGTTGCCACCACATTGGCTTCTTTTCAAAACATTTTCAAACCCACACACGCAAAGCACCATTTCAAACAATTGAAAACAAAAGGCAAGTTGATCTAAGCAAGTAACTAAGAGCCCATGGATAACCATGGATAGAAAGGGTGCTAATACCTTCCCTTTCTATAATCTACTCCCCGAACCCAAGAAAACATCTCAAAGGTTTTTGCTGTGCTTTTTAACCTTTCCTTAGGATAAAAATAAAAAATCGGTGGCAACTCTTGCTCAACCGAAACATTTGCGAAAACAAACGCAAAACCATAGTCAGTTCTCCCACCGTATCACAGAACTGGCGACTCTGCTGGGGAAATCTTATAAGTGGAGTAACGTTAGGGCTTAGATCACCTTTGTTTTCAATTGTTTGCCTTGTTTGCTTTTATATTTGTGGGCTTTGCATCGGAGTTTCATAGATCCTGACCCGGATCTGGGAAATACCCTTTTTAGGTAGCATAATCTGTGAGGGACCTGTCCGGCGTAGACCGACATGGGTGAAGCAGTGGCTACGTTGGTGTGGCACCTTGGTCTGTACCTATATCCCTTGTGTTGCAATGAGGAGAATATAGGTCTTCTAAGGAGTCATTAAACACCAACCGACCTTAGAACCCTAAATTAACCAAACTTGGCCATTAGAACAGTAGCAGTATGCTACACCCATTGAGGCTAAACTCTCGCGATGGTTCTGGCCGCAAGAAAAGATTGCGATGCTGGAGTTATGACCGATTGAGGGTAGTCAATGATTTGAGATCCTCTAGAACCCGGTTACTTTTGATAGGACAGGTTTTAACCAACGAAACCAAAAGAGGGTAATACCTAAACTTCATGCTGGCCTGAAACCTAAGGGTTGTCTTGTGTGACTTGTGTGCCTTATCATGTTTGCCTGTGTGAATACTTATGGTGTGCTTCATCATAGCATCATGCCATCATACCATTGCATGCATCCTGTATAAAGGACTAACCCATTTCAAAGACAAAAAAGTTTCATCTTTGCTCTATTTTGTAGGACATCATGATGCCCGTGCGTAGGAATACTATCCGGCTCAACTTTGTTCAACCACCAACTTTGCTCAAGGATTTGGTTGGTAGGATTCCAAACACTTTTTCCTTCATCAACAGGCATGGTTCTCTCCTTGGCTTGATCACTGCAAAATGGGACCAACAACTGATAAGTGTTCTGACCCAGTTTTATGACCCCCTGTATCATTGTTTCACCTTTCAAGACTTCCAGCTGGTTCCTACCCTGGAAGAGCTCTCTTATTTGCTTGGGATCCCTGTCTTGGAGCAAACTCCATTCACTGGTTTGGAAAAGACTCCTAGGCCTGAAGAGGTTGCTGCAATTCTCCCCTTGACCAAAGAAGAAGTATTAGCTAACTGGGAAACTAGAAGTGGAGTTAAGGGCTTTTTGGTCAAATTTCTGGTTGGCAAGGCTAATGATTTCTGGAATGACTTGGACTTCAAGGCGTACGAAGATATTCTGGCTCTTTTGATCTATGGTCTGGTATTGTTTCCCAATCCTGACACCTTTATCAGTATCCATGCCATAAGGATCTTCATGTCTCGGAATCCTGTACCCACTCTTTTGGGTGATATCCTGCAACAGCTCTATGCTCGTACTGCCCGAAAACGGGGAACTCCGTGGTGTTGTGCTCCTTTGCTAGTGAGGTGGTTTATTTCGCACCTTCCTAAGTTCGTGCTGAAGAATGAAGAAGGAAAGGGTTGGGCTCAGAGGTTAATGTCTCTCACTGATAATGACATCACTTGGACTCTCAGAGGTTTGGATGAGGTAGCTGTTATTGATCGTTGCAAAGAATACCCTAATGTTCCGTTGATTGGTATCCAAGGAGGAATCTCTTATAATCCATGTTTGGCTCTCCGCCAGTTTGGAAGAGCCAGAAGAGTTGGGCCTCATGAAATGTTGGTTCCTCACTTCCATTTTGAGTTTCAGGTAGACAGTGACAAACTACGCCATGGATTCGTTAAGGCCTGGGACAGAATTCACAAAGCTGACCCACATGAGTTGGGACCAAAGACTTCTCTACCAATGGAACCCTATTGCAAATGGGTCCGCATCCGTGCTCAGAAGTTAGGTATGTCGTACGAAGCTGTCAGACCTATCATTCTTGAATCTCCTGATGAAGATGGGGTTCCTCCAATTGTCCTCCCTCCTCAGATACCCACTGATTTTGACACAATGAAGAGATCTTGGGCACAGCTAAAGGAAGAACGGGATTTCTATCGGGAAAAGTTCAACGAGCAGGAACGGAAGATCCAGAGGCTGACTAAGCAATTGGAGGAAGAGCGGGTCCTGAATAACTACATCCACACTGAGAAGAGGAGGCCATGGGAGAACTGATGGGCTTTGGATATTTCCTTTTACAGCTTTTATTTCCTTTTCAGTATTTTTCATTCCTGTAATGCCTGAGGGCAAGTTGTTGAACAATTTGAAATTTGAATCTAATGAAGTGCGCTTCCCTTTTGTCTACAAAGTTGAATCTTGTTTGTCTTTGAAAACATAAAACATACGCATCTCATTGCACCATATGCATAGCAGGTACCCTATTTCACAGGTTGCTTAATCTTCTTCGCTGTTTATTTGAACAGTCATCATGAATCCAGACTCATCCAGTGAGCAAGCAATCAAGGCCCTTCAGGCCCAAAGTGCCCAGTTTCAAGAAATGGTCCTGAGCCTGGCCCAAGGTCAGCAAGAGTTGAAGACCCTACTCCTGAAGAAGAAGAAGAAAAAGAGGACTGCGTTATTCAACACCAGACGCAGATTTGGGAACACACTCCACAATGAAGCTGATCCAACTACTTCTTCTACTGAGAAGGATAGTCCCCAAGGGGGAGGAGCTCCTAGTCCTGCAGTCTCTGACAACGAGACAGACTACAATGACGAACAATACCCACCTGCTGCTGACAGATACAAGCAATTAGAAGACCGCTTGAGCGCCATGGAGATTCAGAATGTGCCGGGGCTGGATTTCGGAGATTTGGGGTTGTCTTCTGGGATAGTAATTCCACACAAGTTTAAAGCGCCTGCCTTTGCCAAATATGACGGGGCCTCCTGTCCAAAGCTGCATCTAAGGTCATACGTAAGGAAGATCCAACCTTACACGGCAGATAAGAACCTTTGGATTCACTTCTTCCAAGATAGCCTTCTGGGGTCACAGCTTGAGTGGTTCTACCAACTAGATGGAACTAGCATCCGACACTGGGAAGATTTGGCAACCGCATTCTACAGACAATATCAATACAATTCTGATCTCGCTCCCACGCGTACCCAACTTCAGGGTATGTCTCTAGGAACGGGCGAAGGGTTCAAAGAATATGCACAAAAATGGAGAGATTTGGCTGGCAGGGTGCAGCCTCCATTGACTGATCGTGAGCTGGTTGATATGTTTCTAGGGACTTTGTCTGGTCCATTTTTCAATCATTTGGTTGGTAACTCCTCCGCTGGGTTTACGGATTTGATTCTGACAGGAGAAAGGATTGAAGCTGGCATCAGGTCAGGAAAAATACAAAAAGCTGCCTCTACAAGTACTGAGAAGAGGCCTTTCAAGAAAGAAGCAAGTGCAGTCTATGGTCCTAGAAGACAAGTCAAGCCAGAAAGTCGCCAAGCCGTCAATGCTTTGGTCATTTCAAAACCTGTTGCTGCTCCTCAGCAGTACAATCAACAAAGAGGTGAAAGGCCCAAGAGGCAGTATACTAGGCTGAGTATGACCTTGTCACAAATCTTACCGCAACTGTTATCAACCAACTTGGTGACCATCAAAGAAGCGCCAAAGGTTGTGAATACTGCATCTCCTAAATATAACCCAAATGCCCGTTGTGCTTATCATTCCGATAGCCCCGGGCATACTACTGATGATTGCTGGGCCCTGAGAAATAAAGTGCAAGACCTTATCGATGCAAAGGAAATTCAGTTTGAAGCGCCTGAGAGGCCAAATGTTGTAACTGCTCCTATGCCCCAGCATAGAGTAAACGCCATCAAAGAAGATTTGTATGCTGTTTCGGTGAATGATGTTGCTACCCCTCTTTTGACTATTAAGAGGAACTTACTACTAGCTGGTTTATTTCCGGGTTGTAGCAAGGATTGCCTCCTGTGTGCTGTTATCCCTACCGGTTGTCCGCTGCTGAAATCAGGCATCCAAAGCCTGATGGATAGCAAAGAAATTCTGTTCCAGAAAGCTGCTGTTCCGTTTGTTTCCGTTGAAGAAATATCTGTTGTCACAATTTACAATCCTACCAAAGCTCCCCCGAGGAAGCCAGTCCAAATTATGTCTGTTGCACCCATTACTATTACTGTTCCGGGGCCTCTCCCCTATGAGTCTGATAGAGCCGTCCCATGGCATTATGGGGCCGCTCTGTATGTGCTTGGGGTGAAGCAGGAGTTCAACACCAATACCAGTATCAGTAACATCACTGGTCCCGCCAAGATTACCCGCAGTGGCAGGCTCTTCTCGCCTGACATTGCACCGCCAGTTATCCGAAAACCTCTTACCATCACACCCGCAAGTGTGCATGTTCCGAATCAAGTTCCTGTGTCCACTACTTCCGCCGAATCCTCTGATGCTCGGGGCAAAGAAGTAGCTACCGATTTGCCTGCCAGGACGGAGGCACCAAAAAAGACTGTTGTCGAAGCCTCCCAACAAGAAACGGAGGAAATCCTTAAAATCATTAAAAAGAGTGACTTCAATGTTGTTGAACAGTTGGGGCATACCCCCTCCAAAATCTTTATGCTATCATTGCTGCTACGCTCAGAGGCCCATGCAAAAGCCCTGATTTCATTTCTGAAAACGGCCCATGTGCCGCAAGAGACCTCTGCAGATCAATTCACTGACTGTGTGGCTAATTTGACAGCTGACAATGGATTGGGGTTCTCAGATGCTGACCTTACCGCCAAAGGGAAAAATCACAATGATGCCCTGCATGTTTCCATAGAATGCAGGGGCACTACTCTCGCACACGTGTTGGTGGATACCAGTTCTTCCCTGAATGTTTTGCCTAAAAAGGCATTGGATCGCTTGGATTGTGAGGGCCTGGAATTGAAACCTAGTAACATCATTGTTAGAGCCTTCGACGGTTCTAAGAGGATGGTGCACGGTGAGGTAGACATTCCTATTCGTGTGGGTTCCCAAGTCTTCGACTCAACGTTCTATGTAATGGATATTCATCCATCTTACTCCTGCTTGTTGGGTTGACCCTGTATTCACAAGGCTAGGGCAGTAACATCCACTCTACACCAAAAGCTCAAATACCCTGTCAAAGGGAAAATTGTTACTGTGCAGGGTGAGGAGGAATACATGGTTAGTCACTTGAATTCATTCCGGTATAACGAGATGGACGGGGAGTTTATTGAAACCCCCTTTCAACATTTTGAGGAGGTACCTCCAATTTTGGCATCAGCTGAAACAGTGGTTGAAGAGGACTTTCCGTTGAAGATGGCGTCCTTGAAGGATGTCCGGGCTGTAATCGAGAAAGGCAATTGTGCAAATTGGGGTCAGCTTCCTGACTTCACTCAAAAGAATGACAAGTTTGGGTTGGGCTTCACTGCAGAGGCTCAGAGGGTTGTGCGCAAGGACAAGATCAGAAAGGCTCCGGTGTTTATCACCAATCCGAGGGTGAATGCTATCGAGGAGGACGTAGAGGAAGCAGAGTTTGACAGTTGGATCTATCCAACCACCAGCAACGGACCAAGCAACTGGACGGTAAAGGATTTTACACCTATCACATTTGTCACGCAGTAATTAACTCTTTTGATTTTCAATTTGTAATAAACAATATGTTAAAACTTTATTGGCTCGGTGTCCTACCCGGGGCATCGTAGCTCCATTTGTGAGGGATTTTTGTATGACATTTCCATATATCATCAATCAAAACATTGGACGTTTGTTGCATTTCAAATCTTGTGCTCTTTTTCTTTCTGTGTTATATATTGCAGAACAGCTATATTTACACACACTCACTTATACGGGTTTCGATCCACTCTGGATCTCACTGGTAACAGCTCTGCTACCACCAGTTATGACTTCGAGAATCCGATCAACTTGGCCGAAGACGAAGGTGAAGATGATTGCGAAGTGCCTGGTGAACTCACGAGACTGCTACTCCAAGAAGAGAGGGCTATTCAGCCGCATGAAGAGCCGGTGGAAACAGTGAACCTGGGTACTGAGACAGATAGGAAAGAGGTCAAGATTGGTGCCAATTTAGAGCTCAGCGTGAAGCAACGATTGATCCAGATGCTACATGATTACATGGAAATATTTGCTTGGTCCTATGAAGACATGCCTGGTCTGGATGCCAACATTGTAGTTCATCACCTGCCAACAAAGGAAGACTGCCCTCCGGTAAAGCAAAAGGTCCGCCGTATGCGCCCAGAGATGTCCGAAAAGATCAAGGCTGAGGTTATGAAGCAATTCGACGCCGGGTTTCTAGCAGTGACTTCTTACCCTCAGTGGGTTGCCAATGTGGTGCCAGAGCCAAAAAAGGATGGTAAAGTCGGAATGTGTGTCGACTACAGGGATCTAAACAGGGCAAGCCCCAAGGATGACTTCCCCTTACCTCACATCGACGTCCTTGTTGACAATACTGCTCCACACAAAGTGTTCTCCTTCATGGATGGTTTTTCAGGGTATAATCAGATCAAGATGGCTCCGGGAGATATGGAAAAGACTACCTTTGTGACTCAGTGGGGCACCTTCTGCTACAAGGTCATGCCGTTCGGGTTGAAAAATGCTGGGGCAACCTACCAACGTGCCATGGTTGCTTTATTTCATGATATGATCCATCATGAGATTGAGGTATATGTTGATGACATGATTGCAAGGTCCCAAACTGAGGAGGAGCACCTTGACTATTTGAGGAATTTGTTTGACCGACTGAAGTTATACAAGCTGAGGTTGAATCCCAACAAATGCACCTTTGGGGTATGGTCCGGAAAATTGCTAGGTTTCATTGTAAGTGATAAAGGTATTCAGGTGGATCCTGCTAAGGTAAAAGCCATACAAGAGATGCCAACTCCAAAGACAGAGAAAGAAGTCAGAGGCTTTCTGGGACGACTGAATTATATTGCCCAATTCATCTCACATCTAACTGCTACTTGTGAGCCAATCTTCAAATTACTGAAGAAAGATCAAGTAGTACGTTGGAACGATGAATGTCAGGCTGCTTTTGAAAAGATAAAGGAATATCTCCAAGAGCCACCCATTCTTATGCCACCAGTGGAAGGAAGACCTCTGATACTATACTTGACAGTACTTGACAATTCAATGGGGTGTGTGCTGGGGCAGCATGACGAGTCTGGCCGAAAAGAGCACGCTATTTATTACCTGAGCAAAAAGTTTACCGACTGTGAGTCTCGTTACTCACTGCTTGAGAAAACTTGTTGCGCTCTGGTATGGGCTGCTCGCCAGCTGAGACAGTATATGCTGACCCACACTACTCTTTTGATTTCAAAGATGGATCCCATCAAGTACATATTCGAAAAGCCTGCTCTGTCTGGAAGAATAGCAAGATGGCAAATGATCTTGACAGAATATTATATCCAGTATACAACTCAGAAAGCAATTAAAGGAAGTGTATTGGCAGATCATTTGGCACACCAACCTGTGGACGATTACCAATCATTGAACTTTGATTTTCCGGACGAAGATATCATGGTGGTAACTGAATGTGAAGTACCTGGACCGGATGAAGGACCTAAGGAAGGATCCCGATGGTCTATGCATTTTGACGGAGCCTCCAATGCTTTGGGTAACAGCGTCGGCGCTGTAATCATATCTCCCAAAGGAACTCATACTCCACTCACCGCTCGATTATGTTTCAACTGCACCAACAACATGGCAGAATATGAGGCATGTATCATGGGTCTGCAAGCTGCAATCGACTTAAGGATCAAATTTCTGAGTGTCTTCGGAGATTCCGCTCTCGTGATCAATCAGATCAAAGGCGAGTGAGATACGAAACACCCAAATATTATTCCTTACAAGGAGTATGTGTTAACCTTGCTTCCCCACTTTGAAGAGATAACTTTTGAGCACTTCCCAAGAGAGGAGAATCAGCTAGCGGACGCACTAGCTACAATGTCTTCAATGTTCAAAGTTAAATGGGACAATGAGGCTCCCCAGATCATTATCTGGAAGTGGGACGAACCGGCATACTGCTGCGATCTTGAGGCCGAAAAGGTGACTGAAAAACCCTGGTATCATGAGGTGAAGAGGTACTTGGAAGCTCAGGAATACCCTGAAGGTGCATCTGTCAATGACAAGAAGTTCATGAGGAGGTTTGCGGCAAAATTCTTCCTCAGCAACGGCATTCTCTACAAACGGAATCATGATTCAACTCTACTGCGTTGTGTGGATAAGGCTGAAGCAGAGAAGATCACGATAGAACTGCATGAAGGTACATTTGGAACACATTCCAGTGGACACACCATGGCAAAGAAAATCCTTCGGGCAGGATATTTCTGGTCCACAATGGAAGCTGATTGTTACCAACACTCTCGAACTTGTCACAAATGCCAGATCTATGCTGACAAGGTGCACATCCCTCTGGTTCCTCTGAACGTCCTGACGGCACCTTGGCCTTTTGCAATGTGGGGCATTGATATGATCGGGGAGATCCGACCGACGGCATCCAATGGGCATCGCTTCATCTTGGTAGCGATCGATTACTTCACGAAGTGGGTTGAGGCAGCTTCCTACGCAGCGGTAACCAAGAGCGTCGTGGCACGTTTCATCCGGCATAACCTGATCTGTCGGTACGGCGTCCCGGAAAGAATCATTACGGACAATGGTACCAATCTAAATAACAAGATGATCACTGAGCTCTGCGAGCAATTCAAAATACAGCACCATAACTCTTCTCCTTACCGGCCGAAGATGAATGGGGCTGTAGAGGCAGCTAATAAGAATATCAATAAAATTGTGCAGAAGATGACAGTGACCTATAAATATTGGCACGAGATGTTACCGTTCGCTCTTCATGGGTACCGTACCTCAGCAAGGACGTCAACCGGGGCAACTCCTTTCTCCTTGGTCTATGGCATGGAGGCAGTCTTGCCAATTGAAGTCCAGATACCCTCTCTCCGGATAATGAAGGATACAGACTTGAGTGAAGATGGCTAGATCCAGACTCGACTTGATCAATTAAACCTGATTGACGAAAAGAGGCTCACCGCTATCTGTCATGGTCAGACGTATCAAAAACGGATGATCAGGGCATTTAACAAGAAAGTCAGACCACAAGAGTATCAAGTTGGGGACCTGGTAATCAAACGCATCATCCTTCCTCAAAGTGATCCCCGGGGCAAGTGGACCCCTACGTACGAAGGGCCATTTGTGGTTAAACATGTGTTCTCAGGAGGAGCCATGATCCTAACCACCATGGATGGTGACGACCTTCCTCACCCCGCCAATGCAGACATAGTGAAAAGATACTACGCATGAATAAAAGACCCGCTAGGTTGACATACCTAGGCAAAAATAAGGGCTTCCCGGCGAACCAAAAGGGTTCGGGCAAAAATAAGGGATGAAATGAAAAAAAATCTGTACACCCGACAAGCCGAAAACCTGAAAAGGCGGTTTGGGAAAAAATGGGTATCCCGGTGGACTGAAAACCTGAAAGGGCGGTCCAGGCAAAAGTTAGGGATAAAGCGTAACACTATGTCTCATTGGATCACCTTGTATCCAGAATTCGGCATCAACTATCTGGCTCAGATCTCGGCATCGATCAAACAGCTTCATCTTCAACCAAGCAGCAAAGTGATGAGACGCTTGAAGACATAAAGGCGATAGCAGAGTTGGAACCCAGTGGGATTGTTCACATAGCTGTTTTGTTTCCTTTTCAAAATTGTAAATTCTATATTATTCAGCGGCATTCTCTTACTAGGATGTCAGCCTCTTGTACAAAAAACGCCTATTCACAGGCAAAATTCAAAATCAATACAAATCCACTTTTCTATACAAATTGCCATTGTTTTTCCTTTTTTCTGTTTTGTCTTGCGAAGAACGTCCAATGTTCATTTTTGATATATGCATTTGACATTAAATTGCTGATTCATAAATATTTGCATATGAAACAAAAGACTAATTACAGGTGACATCAGAAACAGGGGCAATGTGAGGTTGTCTGATGCAGTCTGGTTGCTTTGTCCGCCAAGGTACCAAGGTAGATTTAACTGAAGAATGTGACCAAGTTATCTCAACTCCCCACAGAATAAGACAAAATCCAGAAATACTTGCCCCAAGCAGAGTTGGTTCCCCGTCAATCCTGAAAAGGCACAACATTCCCCAGCGGAGTATAGGCATTCATCAGCAAGCATCCCCCGGCAGTCTTGATCTAAGATTGTTCCCCGGCGGAATATAGACACCCCCCAGTGGAACCATTTACCAGTACAATTCCAAAAGTTTCCCCAGGAAAGTGGAATTCTTATCCCCAGCAGGTCTTGAAGCTTATCCCCAGTAGATTCTGGAAGCTTATCCCCTGCAGGGTACGGACGTCTCTCCCGAGCTTTATTCAAAGTTATTCCTCACAAGGTCTTATAACTGGGTTATCCTCAGCTAATTGCCACGGAAGATCGCCCTCGACAAAGTTCTTTCAATCCCCAGTGGAGTTTATCTTTGGTATTCCCCAGCGGAGTTTATCTTTGGCATCCCCAGCGGAGTTTATCATCATTATCCCCAGCGGGATCCATCATTGAAGTCCTCAGCAGGCCTCTCATCAAAACTTCAGCAAAGTATCTCTTCCACAGAGCAATTCCCCGGCCGGTCGTCAAGGATTTATTTTCCTAAGACGAAAATACATTCA
This sequence comes from Vicia faba, assembly GCA_948472305.1. NCBI lineage: Eukaryota > Viridiplantae > Streptophyta > Magnoliopsida > Fabales > Fabaceae > Vicia > Vicia faba. The sequence continues at coordinate 1,141,024,603 of OX451740.1, read as the reverse complement.
TAAACATTTCACATTTTCATACATCTTGCTTACATACATGATAAAGTGCATACAACACTATCTCATGTTGAACATCATGACATCATGCATATCATACATCATGACTTATGTTTTTGCCTTTTTAGGGAAAGAGACAATCCCAAAGACAACTACCTTCAACTATCACAATTCCAGATTTGACTCCTGTATCCAGCCAGGGCATATCTGTTGACCACATTTCCAGACTCGATTCCTGTATCTAGCCAGGGCATGTCTGAAGAGTTCAAAGATTCGATTCCTGTATCCAGCCAGGGCATATCTATCAACTATCACAATTCCAGATTCGACTCCTGTATCCAGCCAGGGCATATCTGTTGACCACATTTCCAGATTCGATTCCTGTATCTGCCAGGGCACGTCTGAAGAGTTTGAAGATTCGATTCCTGTATCCAGCCAGGGCATATCTATTGACGACTATTTCCGGATTTGATGCTTGTATCCAGCCAGGGCACATCTGTGAGCAACCGATTGTAGATTCGACACCTGTATCTAGCCAGGGCATATCTGCATGAGGAGATTGAAGATCAAACACCTGTAACAAGCCAGGAAAACATCTGTCTTTCTCAAATACACAAGTTCTCGCTAAGGAATCTCTTATGCGATCAACGCTTCCAAATGGCATCTATAAGCCCATTCCCGACAAGGTTATGTCGCATTCCCTGATGGCATCTATAAGCCCATCTCCCTATTCACCCTCTCTCCAAATGGCATCTGTAAGCCCATTCCCGACATCACATTGCTGATACTTCAACATGCGAGTGCAAATTTCCGGGCACTCTAGTGTCCAATCTCCTTTTACCCTCGAGTCACGAAAGGCAAACTTGCCAATCTAACTCTTCAGGTTCAAGAAGATTGAACAGGGGCAACTGTTGTACCCCAAAATTTGCCCTCCCATTTCCTCAACATTTTCTCATCACAAGACCCTTGAAGATCAAGATCCAGTTAGGGTTTCCTCTGCTCAAGACTTCTCCTTGCACTGTTGACCCAAATTAGGGTTTGTGATTGCACAAAGATATTTTGACCTAAAATGCCTAGGATGACTTTCATGCTTCATGTTGAACTCCCAAGTTTATCCATACCAAGTTTCAAGTCTTGATTCCAAATTTTGCCCAGTCAATTGGACAGTTGACCTAGAAATCAACTGTATTGGGGAAAAAGTCAACTGTGGCCAATTGACAGTCAAATCTCATGAAAATTGACCCACATCAACATTATGAACTCACATGGATCATTTGATCAAGTTTGGATCACAATTCCACAAGAAATTTGATCAGATCATCAAAAGGGCAAAATGGTCATTTTTAGGGTTTTGACTGCACAAAGGCAAATTTTTGACTGTTTGACCTAGCCAATGGCAAACCAAGCTCACATATGGACTCAAGGACCCCTTGGAATTATCTTGACAGGCTCAACAAGTTCAAAAGATCCCAAATACACAAGATTGACAGTTGAATTTCCCAGTCAATTGATCAATTTTGACTGTATACTGAAAAGTCAAACTTTGACTTTTTGGTCAAAATCAAGTGTCAAGATTCATTTTTCATTAAAACATGCCAAATCATGAAACTTGTCCATCAAGAAATCAAGAAATGCAAATTAGGGTTTGAAATGGAGATTTTTCATAACTTCGAATTTTTCTAAGTTATGAAAAACCCTAATTTTTTCCTAACTTTGCGCCACTTTCTCACCAAGATTCATTTGGATTCAAGAAAAAGTCAAAACATGAAAGTTGTAGCCTATTGCATAATCTACAACTTTGATTCACAAAGTTTTCCCAAAAGATGCTTGTATCTCAAGTTACAATTTTTGGAACAAGGGTACCAAACCATTCTTAACTTAGAGAAAATTTGACCTATCTTAGGCAAGTTTTTTACCTAACTTCAAGACCATTTTTCATACACTTCCACTTGGAATTTAAATTTGCATTTCAAAGATGGATTGTAGTACACATTCCAAGCTTTCCAAAATGTCCAAGAACTCATCAAACAACCTCATGGTTAGGGAGAATCGAATTTGACAATATGAGAAAAACTCACTTTTGAATTGGCCAAGTTACATGTTCATAACACTATGCATTTTCAATCTCAGCTTGCACAACTTGATTACAGGTCTTTTATCTCAATTACACTCATAAATTTAATGCCAATCCCTTATGCCAAGACCATGTTCTATGTGTTCAAGCATTGCCTAAAGGATTAATCCCAAATTGGAAAAAGCATTATATCCATTTTTGCAAAAGTTACACTTTATGTCAATTGGTAAATCAAGAAGGTACAAAGGAAATCTAATTGGCACAAGTTTATGAGTTAATCACACTGATCAAGGAGAAGTTTAGAAGCATAGTATGGGGGCCTGTACAGGCTAGAAGCACAACTTGACCATTGCTTGCTTAAAGTTCAAGAAAGATAGCATAACATATACCAACTTCTATATCAGTTAACAAGGGCTTAGAGAAAGTTATCAAACACATTCCAAACATTCATCCTAAGCTGAAGCACGACCCTAAGATCCTCAATAGCTCCCCATTTCCAGAATCACCTTCAAACTGCTCAAAACAGGGCATCCCTGCAGTTTGAGTTCCATAGCTCAAACCTTCCATGCTTTCTTACTAAAAACTTGTCAAACACATTCCCTAACATCCCTTGAAGCTAACCAAAACCTAAGACACGACCTGTAACACTCCCAAGCAAGATCACCATTTTCATTTTCTTGTTTTGCAGCTGAAGTTCTCTAGCACGATTCAAAAGGTTTCAAGACAAAGTAAAGCTTGGAATAGCATCCCTGAACATCAAGGAAGCTATACCAATCATCACATTGCATTGAAGACACCTCAATCACCAGATACAACTTCAACTGAACAGGTAAGTTCATGAACACGAATCTCTCTACATAGGCATTGTTAGCTTTAGGTTTGTGAAGGAAACATGCCACAATCATAGCCCTGAACATGCCCATATGATTAGATTTCATTTATATTATGTATGCTTAGAGAATTTTGAGTCTGAACATTGATGAAAAACTAGGTCAGGAATTGGGGGAGAAGAAATTCTCCCTCATCTTAGAGAGTTAAGTCAAGTTCTTTATATCTCTGGATTCGTCTTCTCATGCTCTACATTTTTCATGTTGAAAGTTTTGTTTGAAAGTCCAGGAATTGGAAGATAGAAAACGCGTGTTTGCTTGAACAAAGATGTTCTGAGGTTGAAGATGACCTGGTTCTGGGCTGGGCCTGTTTCACATTTCTTTTTGCACCCTGATTTTGCTTCTACACCCCCTGAGCCCATTTTGTTCATTTTATTGATTTTTTGACTTTTCTTTTTTTGGTTTGACTTGTTTATTTTTCCTCATAATATAAAAAAATATAAAAATAATTTTTTGCACTATTTTCCTATTTATTAGGTATTTGTTTGTTTAGGTTAGTTTTTACACATAAATAAATAAATAGATACACTTTTATTAAAAAATACTAAAAATATACAAACACATTTTTATTTTCATTTTTATTTTGTTTTACCCTCTGAAAATATTTTCTATAAAAAATACTTTTTTTATAAATATTAAATATTATTAATTTGCATATATAATACATATTAGTAAATAATACAAATATTTATATAGATATTAATATATTTAGGTTAAATTACAAAGTATACACACTTTTATTTTCCTTATTAATATTTAATATAAAAAATGCCTTTTTGACAAATATACTTCATTTTTATTTTATTTTTGTATATAATAATAAATATTATACATAATAAATGAATAATACATTTTATTTAATAAAATTAGGATTTTGCCCTAAACATGAAAAAACTCCAAAAAAAATAATAATACTTTTATTTTTGTTTATTTTGACATATAAAAATACTTTTTTTTCATATATACAAAAACCATTTTTGCATCTTGCATATTTATTCTCATTTTATTTAATTTGTGCAATTAAATTATCTTGTAAATAATTCAATATTGATGTAATAGTTTAGGTTTAAATTCCTTGTCAAAGTCCCCATTTGAACATTTGTACCCCCCTTCCCATATATGGTGTTGTAATAGCTTAGTAAATTTATTTTTCACACTTTATTGCTTTCTAATTATACCATATTAGAATTAGGGTTTGTATGCGAAAAAACAACGAAAATAGTTTGACCTAATTTCAAGATAAACAAGCATGAAAATGGACACACAAATCACATTTGCACCCCCTAGGGTATTCCACTTGCTGCCTTCAATAAATGGGCCATGTTGCATGTCAGGTCTCTTTTGGCAAAACAAACACAAATCAAATGATCATAGTCCCTCGATGACGCTTTCAAAAAGTTGTCTAAACAAATGATCAAGTCCCTTAAAGAAAATTGCCCAAAGATACTTGACACCATTGCAATTATGGTCTAAACGATGACCCGTGCCCGTCCCTTTCGCATCCTAACATGAGATTGTCCACCAAATACAATGGTGGAACAAACTTGTTAAAAGGGTTAAAACATAGCAATAAACTTTGAGAAATTTAGGAGTAGATAACCTCTTAGTTACTTGAATCAAACTTGCAAAAAAACAAAACACTTGCCTATTTTCTAAAACCACACCTCACAACACTTTCAAAACAAACTTTTAAAAACAAATGAAAACCTTTTCAAAAGACATATGTGATCGGTGGATCTGGAACTGACTGTTTTAAAGCTGGTTCGCGAAATGTCGCGGAAGCAAGAGTCGCCACCGTCTTTTATTTTCTCCAAATGGAAAGGACAAAAGCACAGAAAAATTCCTTAAAGAGATTGCTCTCGGTTCGGGAGGTAGGTTATAGAAAGGGAAGGTGTTAGCACCCTTTCTATCCATGGTTATCCATGGGCTCTTAGATACTTGCTCAATGTGTTTTCAAAATGTTTGCTTGCTTTTCAATTGTGGGTTTAAAAAAAGTTTCTTTGAAAAATTTCAGTTCGACTCGTACGTCAGAGTGTTTGAAAAATTTGCTTTGAAAGCTTTTGAAAAGTGTTGGTGTGAAAAGATTTCAGTTTGTTTTGAAGAGAGCAAGTATCCATGAGTCGTCTACCTACCCTAAGGAATTCGTCTGTGTAAATGTCCTTTAAAGTAGCGCCATCCCACCATTGAGAGGTAGGTAGCACCACCGTTGAAGGTATTAGGGTCAATTCGAGTTTGTAGGGACATGGGAATCACCGGAGTAATGGGAAGACACCTTAGAAGCTACCCTCATGCCAGGTTCCCGGATCATGAGGACTTACTAAGACGTCCTCTACTCGACGATCACCTTTCGAAAGCAAGGCAACAGTGAGGCGTACCCTAGGGGTGGTGTGTGCGATTTTGTGTGTCGTTTTCATTGATATTTGTCTTGTCATGTTTGTTGTGATCTACGCTTGATTTTATTTAAGGCCATACATTCTTTCATGCTTTTTGTTAACAGTTAAAAGTTGCGGGAAAAATAAATCTACAACTATTACAAATGGCGCGGGTCCACATCGCCAAAATTAAACCGGACCCGATTTAACGGAAAGTAAATAAAGCAAAATAAAGTGCAAAAAGTAAGTGTTACAACGCTTTGGGAGAGATACATGATTATTAAAATGACATAAAAGAAATATGCGAAATTAAACAATTAAAAATATGGGCGTTGGACCCTTTTTTTGCAAAATTAAAATTAATAAGGAATTAAAATTAAAATTAAATGTTTTTTTGGTATTTTTTGTGTTTTTTAAGATTTAATGTGAAAAAGAGAATTAATCAAAATTAAAATTAAATGTAAACCCTAATTCTAATGGTTTTTAGATTTATTATGAAAAACATTGAATTTTTGACTAATTTAAACCTAAGTTAATTTACATGCATTTTTAATTATGAAAATAAATAAAATAAATATTATTATTATAAAAAAAAGGGAAATTAAAAGGAATCAAAATTAATTAAACATATTTCTACATATTTTTTGTATTTCTGTTATTTAAAAGAAATTGGAATTATATCCTAATTAAAACTAAATATTTACATGTTAATTTATTTACAAGAAAATATGCAAATTAAATATTATTTTTTTTATGTTTTTATCTTTTTTTCTGATTTTTATGAAGTTTTTATATTTTGTAGAAAAATAATTAATTAATTAAAACAATAAAAATAAATAACACAATAATTAAAAAATATGAAGAGAAAAGCCAACCAGGAGGGGTTCAGGCCCTATTGTGAGGTGTTATTAGTGAAATTCTGGCCCATTTAATATGCAGATCCATTGACTTTCCCAGGCCTTATGTGGCACGTTGACTGGGGTTTTAGGATGTTCATCCCACCTATGCCCTTGATCTGAGCATGCTAGACACGTGGACGCTGGGATGATGATGGAGCATGATACGCTTCAACGTTGTGCCTGCATGGGAACTTGAGTTGAAAAATAACATGAAATATTATACAGACCTGGGATTCGAACCCAGGTCTTAGACATTGCGAGGCAACACCTGTGCCACTAAACCATTACTGCGCGTTTATTATATAAATAACAACTAAGTAATATAAAGACAACAACGCGTTTAGTGGATCCTGCGCGCCAACTTTCAAACGCACCAATCACCGCGTGACACAAAGTCATCTTCCTCACCATCCCTGTAAAACAAAACAAAAAGACCACGGTTTTACACGCGTTGCATTAGACAGGCTATTGAAAAATAGCGACTAGCGCCATGGTGCCCATAAATTGGGCGCGACAGGTGATTCATGTTCGTCCAAGCTTGTCAAATGGAATGGTGGTACTGAGGATGTCCAATTTTTCCTCTTTTAAGAATCCCTAAATTGAAGCTCTGGAAACCCTAACATTCAATCATGGTATAATCGTATATATGGCATAAAAAAGCAATTGGATATGTTGGTTAGCATCAAAACATTGTAATGAACATGAATCCATAAATAAACTTCACAAATAATGCTCAGATCATGATGTACGAATGGCAATTTTTCTCTGTACAGTTTGAGATTGTTTTACCAATTCTTGAAGCTTGAGTTGATGTTAGGGATTGGAATGTACTCAGGAGACCACAAGGAATCTTTTGGAATGAATTTCGTGCCTTGAATCCACTTCAAACAAGGATTTCAGTTTTGAGTTTTATGGCCATTTTTTCAAGTTTGTCTATGGTCTTTTAGCGCAGCATTCAGTGTGTGGGCATTAGGTTTTGACTCAGCACTTATGAGGGAAGGGAATTAGGTCATTAGCTGGCCTTGATCCATGCCCATGAGAGAATTAGTCTTAGGTCTTTCACCATTAACAAACTTTCCCTTTTTTAAGCAAAACCAAGACTTGGTGTACAACATAACCCTAGCATGAGTTTGTGAGCTGGCACATGATATATGGAAGCTATTCAAATTCAAATGACACTATTCCATTGATTTTTAAATTTTATTTGAATTATTAAAGATTTAAAATGAATTAAATCAATAAAAATTAAATAAAATAGAAAATAAATGTTTGATCTTGAAATTAATCATGGGACACGTGTGTGGCATGACAAGGCTGAATCAAGTGGAAGAAAGTGGGCCCTTTTGTCAAAAATTGAAGTTTCAAGGATAGTTGACTTTTGCCATTTCACAAAACTTTCCCAACTTCTCCAATGCATAACTTGCTCAATTTTTAAGCTTTTCTCATGTTTTTGGACATTTTGGAAAGGTCTTTGAGTCCTTTAACCAATGCCTTTGGTCCCATGTCATTTTGATTTTCCAATCTCAAGTTATGGCCTTTGACTTAAAGTCCCTTTTTGTTGACTTTTGAAAATGACCTATAATGTTGAAATTGATAACTTTTTGTGAGAGCATTTCTTGGACTTGAAGTATGAAGATGAGTTGTAGGAAATGTCTTTCTCTTCAAAATGAGCTTTGGATGGAATTTTTCTGATAATCCATGTGAAAGTTATGCCCTGGTCAATTTCAGTTGACTTTTTCAGCTGTCCAAATAAGGAAACTTTTGCATCTTAATGATTTTCTGAGCCAAATTTTGAGAATCATGATCAAGCATTGATCAAATGATGTTTGTGGCTTCAAAATGATATGTTGACCAAAAATTTGAACTTTTGACTGTCAAATGACCATTTTGCCCCTACAGTTGACTGTAGTGCAATTTAGGGTTTTGACTGTGCAATTTTGAGCTGAATGCCTTGAAACTTGATATGAGGATGCTTGACCATGTTTGTAAGCATATGAGACTTGATTGAGCCTTTGAACACTTCCTTTTCTTGATCAGACTCAAAACCCTAATTTTGACTGTTTAGGAAGCCCTTGCACTGTGCAACCCTTGGGGAATTTTGTGACTTGGTTTGGCAATTTCTTGAAGAATATGGGAGGGCAAATTTTGGGGTATAACAGTTGCCCCTGTTCAATCTTCTTAGACCTGAGGATGCAGATTGGCGGACGTGCCTTTCGTAATCCGAGGGTAGAAGGTGATTGGACACTAGAGTGCCCAGAAATTTGCGCTCACATAGTGGCAGTGATGGTGGAATGGGCTTATAGATGCCATCTGGATGTTTGATTGCGTAAGAGATTCCTTGGCGAGAACCTGTATACCTGCAAAACAGAAAATGAGTACCTGACACGTTGCAGGAGCTGATTTTTAGATGCCTGGTATAGATGTGTCCTGACTGGTTACAGGAGCTGAGTCTGGAGCTTCAAACGGCGATGAAAGAACCAGGGATGGTTACTACCTTAGCATGAATGGTAAGAGAACCTTGGACGATTACTACCCCAACAGGAACGCTGAGAGAATCTTGGGTGTCTTCTACTGGGATAAGAATCAGGGAGATCTTAGGGTCGATCTGACTGAACCAGAGAAGGCCTTTGACTGGATAAGCATCAGGAAAATCTTAGGGTCGATTTAACTGAACCGGACATGGTCTTGGAATATCTTCAACTGGATAAGCATCAGGGAGATCTTAGGGTCGATCTGACTGAACCAGAGAAGGCCTTTGACTGGATAAGCATCAGGAAAATCTTAGGGTCGATTTAACTGAACCGGACAAGGTCTTGGAATATCTTCAACTGGATAAGCATCAGGGAGATCTTAGGGTCGATCTGACTGAACCAGAGAAGGCCTTTGACTGGATAAGCATCAGGAAAATCTTAGGGTCGATTGAACTGAACCGGACAAGGTCTTGAAATATCTTCAACTGGATAAGCATCAGGGAGATCTTAGGGTCGATCTGACTGAACCAGAGAAGGCCTTTGACTGGATAAGCATCAGGAAAATCTTAGGGTCGATTTAACTGAACCGGACAAGGTCTTGAAATATCTTCAACTGGATAAGCATCAGGGAGATCTTAGGGTCGATCTGACTGAACCAGAGAAGGCCTTTGACTGGATAAGCATCAGGAAAATCTTAGGGTCGATTTAACTGAACCGGTCTAGGTCTTGAAATGTAGCTTGAGAACTTTAACTGGATCTTTCCTGAAATGTAAAGGTCAGCCATATGCAATGCATGATAGGGATCAAGTAATGATGTTCTCAACATAAATGAGATTCGTAGGATATGATGCGTCTATGCATGCTATAATGATGTATGTGATGTTTTATGTATGCTTTTGTCTAGGAAAGTGAATCCTTGACGGGTGCCGGGAAGTTGTATCCTGGGCTGATGCTGAAGAATAGATTTTGCTTCCATTGGGGATGATAGTTGCAAGAATACCGGTAGGAGAAGATAACTCCGTTGCGGAGTAAACTTGGCAAATGAAGGATTCTGCGGGGAGAAAAGATACTCTAGCGACCATGCTGGGAAGCAATACTCTGTGGGGAGAGAAATGCTTTGCTGAGTGTTGATAATAGTTTGCTGGGGATAGGAAGACTTTGTCGACGACACTGTTTCCGTGGCTTTTGGCTGAGGATAACCCAGTTATATCCTGTTAAGGAAATAACTCTTTAAATCAAGCCGGACGACGCGTTCGTGCTCTGCGAAGGATAAGCTTCCAGAATTTACTGGGGATAAGCTTACTGCTTGGGGAGATATGAATTCCAACTTTCCTGGGGAAACTAATTGGACTCTCCTGGGGAGTTTTGATATGCTGGGGAAGTGATTCCTTTGAATGTTGATGTATGCCGCCGGGGAACAATCTTTAGGCCAAGACTGCCGGGGATGCTTGTTAAGAATATATGCTGCTGGGGAATGTTGAGATATACGGGAGGACACCCAACTTCCTTAAGGTTGATAACTGTTTTGCTTGAGGAGAGTATACTGCTTGCTGTCTCACTCTCTGGGGAATTTAAGATGCCTGGTTATGTTCTTTAGCTGAACCTACCTTGGTACTTTGGAGGATAGAACAATTAGATTGCCTAGACAACTCCTTATTGCCCCTGTTTCTAATGTCCCCTGTAATTAATTCTTTGTTTCGTATGCAAATATTTATGAGCTAGCAAATTATTGTCAATGCATATATCACAAATTGAACCTTGGACGTTCTTCGCAAAACAAAACAGAAAAGGAAAAAACAAAAAGGCACATTTTAACTGAAAAGTATATTTGTATTGATTTTTGAGTGGCCTGTGAATAGGCGTTTGGTATACAAGAGGCTGACGTCCTAATAAGAGAACGCCACCGAGCAAAAAGGGTTTATACAAATTTTGTACAAAAGAAAATAAAACAGCTGTGTGAAATGAATGATCCACTGGGTTTCAACTCTGCTATTGCCTTTATAACTCCGAGCGTCTCATCACTCGATGACCTTGGTTGAAGGTGAAGCTTACTGATCGATGCCGTCTAATCTTGATGTAGATACCGGATTCTGGATGCAAAGTGATCAATGAGACATAGCATTACGCTTTTATCCCTAATTTTTGCCTGGACCGCCCTTTCGGGTTTTCAGTCCACCGGGATATCCATTTTTGCCCAAGCCGCCCTTTCAGGTTTTTGACTTGCCGGGTGTACAGATTTTTTCATTTTCATCCCTTCATTTTGCCCGAACCCTTTTGGTTCGACGGGAAGCCCTAATTTTTGCCTAGACATGTCAGCCTAGCGGGTCTTTTTTTTCATGCGTAATATTTTTTTACTATGTCTGCATTGGCGGGGTGAGGAAGGTCGTCACCATCCATGTTGGTCAATATCATGGCTCCTCCCGAGAACACATGCTTAACCACAAATGGCCCTTCGTACGTAGGGGTCCATTTGCCCCTTGGATCACTCTGAGGAAGGATGATTCGCTTGATTACCAGATCCCCGACTCGATATTCTTGTGGTCTGACCTTTTTGTTAAATGCCCTGATCATCCGTTTCTGATACGTCTGACCATGACAGATAGCAGCAAGTCTCTTTTCATCAATAAGGTTGAGCTGATCAAGTCGTGTCTGGATCCAATCATCTTCGTTCAGGTTTGCATCCTTCATTATCCGGAGAGAGGGTATTTGCACTTCGATTGGCAAGACTGCCTCCATACCATAAACCAGAGAGAAAGGAGTTGCCCCGGTTGACGTCCTAGCTGAGGTACGGTACCCATGTAGAGCGAACGGTAACATCTCGTGCCAATCTTTATAAGTTACTGTCATCTTCTGCACGATCTTCTTGATGTTCTTATTTGCTGCTTCTACAGCCCCATTCATCTTCGGTCTATAAGGAGAAGAGTTGTGGTGCTGTATCTTGAACTGTTCGCAGAGTTCAGCGATCATCTTATTGTTTAGATTGGTACCGTTGTCTGTAATAATTCTCTCAGGGACGCCGTACCGACAGATCAGGTTATGCCGAATGAACCGTGCTACAACAGTCTTGGTTACCGTAGCATAGGATGCTGCCTCAACCCACTTCGTGAAGTAATCAATTGCCACTAGGATGAAGCGATGTCCATTAGATGCCGTAGGTTTAATCTCGCTGATCATATCTATGCCCCACATTGCAAACGGCCAAGGCGCAGTCAGAACATTCAGGGGGACCGGAGGAACATGCACCTTGTCTGCATAAATCTGGCACTTGTGGCATGTCCTGGAATGTTGGTAACAGTCAGCTTCCATTGTGGACCAATAGTATCCTGCCTGTAGGATTTTCTTAGCCATAGTGTGTCCACTGGAATGTGTACCAAAGGTCCCTTCATGTAGCTCTTCCATAATTCTTTCTGCTTCAGTTTTATCCACACAACGCAGTAAGGTTGAATCATGGTTTCGCTTGTACAAGATGTTGTTGCTAAGGAAGAATTTGGCTGCGAATCTTCTCAGGAATTTCTTATCGTTGATAGATGCACCTTCAGGGTATTCCTGAGTTTCCAGATATCTCTTCACTTCGTGGTACCAAGGCTTCTCAGTCACCAATTCAGTTTCGAGATCACAACAGTATGCCGGCTCGTCCAGTTTCCAGATAATGATCCGGGGAGCCTCATTATCCCATTTGACCTTGAACATTGAAGACATTGTAGCTAACGCGTCCGCCAACTGATTCTCTTCTCTTGGAAAGTGCTCAAATGTTATCTCTGTGAAGTGGGGGATCAGGGTCAACACACATTCTCTGTAAGGAATCAAGTTTGGATGTTTCGTATCCCACTCTCCTTTGATCTGATTGATCACAAGAGCGGAATCTCCGAAGACACTCAGAAATTTGATCCTCAGGTCGATCGCAGCTTGAAGACCCATGATACACGCCTCATACTCCGCCATGTTGTTGGTACAGTTGAAACACAGCCGGGCGGTGAGTGGAGTATGAGTACCTTGTGGAGATATGATGATGGCGCCAATACCATTTCCCAAAGCGTTGGATGCTCCGTCAAAATGCATAGACCATCGGGATCCTGGTTCAGGTCCTTCATCCGGTCCAGGTACTTCACAGTCAGTTACTATCATAATGCTTTCATCCGGAAACTCGAAGTTCATTGATTGGTAGTCATCTACAGCTTGATGTGCTAAGTGGTCTGCCAATACACTTCCCTTGATGGCTTTTTGGGTCGTGTACTGAATGTCGTATTCCGTCAAGATCATCTGCCATCTTGCAATTCTCCCAGACAGAGCAGGCTTTTCGAATATGTACTTTATAGGATCCATTTTTGAGATCAACAAGGTAGTGTGAGTCAGCATATACTGTCTCAGCCGGCGAGCAGCCCATACCAAAGCGCAGCAAGTTTTCTCAAGCAGTGAGTATCGGGTCTCACAGTCGGTAAACTTTTTGCTAAGGTAATAAATGGCATGCTCTTTTCGGCCAGACTCGTCATGCTGCCCCAGCACACACCCCATTGAATTATCAAGCACTGTCAGGTAAAGTATCAAAGGTCTCCCTTCAACTGGTGACATAAGGATGGGTGGTTCTTGGAGATATTCTTTGATTCTGTCAAAAGCAGCCTGACATTCATCATTCCAACGTACTACCTGATCTTTCTTCAGCAGCTTGAAGATTGGTTCACAGGTAGCAGTTAGGTGTGAGACGAACCGAGCAATGTAATTCAGACGTCCTAGAAAGCCTCTGACTTCCTTCTCTGTCTTAGGAACTGGCATCTCTTGAATGGCTTTGACTTTAGCAGGGTCCACTTGAATTCCCTTGTCACTTACCACGAAGCCTAGCAACTTTCCAGATCTTACCCCGAAGGTGCACTTGTTCGGGTTTAACCTCAGCTTGTACAGTTTCAAACGGTCAAACAGTTTCTGCAGATGATCAAGGTGTTCTTCCTCAGTCTGGGACCTAGCGATCATGTCGTCAACATACACTTCTATCTCATGATGGATCATGTCATGAAATAGAGCAACCATGGCACGTTGGTAGGTTGCCCCAGCATTCTTTAGTCCAAAAGGCATGACTTTGTAGCAGAAGGTGCCCCACTGAGTAACAAATGTAGTCTTTTCCATGTCTTCAGGAGCCATCTTGATCTGATTGTAGCCTGAAAAACCATCCATAAAAGAGAACACTTTATGCTGAGCTGTATTATCAACAAGGACATCAATGTGAGGTAGAGGGAAGTCATCCTTGGGGCTGGCCCTGTTCAGATCCCTGTAATCGACACACATTCTGACCTTGCCGTCCTTCTTAGGTACCGGCACCACATTAGCAACCCACTGAGGGTAAGAAGTCACTGCAAGAAATCCGGCATCAAACTGCTTCATAACCTCGGCTTTAATCTTCTCAGACATCTCTGGACGCATACGGCGGACCTTTTGCTTAACCGGAGGGCAATCTTCTTTAGTTGGTAAGTGATGGACCACAATGTCGGTATCTAATCCGGGCATATCTTCGTAGGACCAGGCAAAGATCTCCATATAGTCATGCAGCATCTGAGTCAACCGTTGCTTCACGCTGAGCTCTAGGTTGGCACCAATCTTTACCCCTTTCTTGTCTTCTTCAGTACCCAAGTTTATTATTTCCACTGGCTCTTCATGGGGTTGAATTGCCCTCTCTTCCTGTTGTAACAGTCTTGCAAGTTCACCAGGCACTTCGCAATCATCTTCACCTTCGTCTTCGGCTAAGTTGATCGGATTTTCAAAGTCACAACTGGCAGTAGCAGAGTCGTTACCAGTGAGATCCAGAGTGGATTGAAACCTGTATGAGTGAGTGTGTGTGTAAATACAGCTGTTTTGCAATATGAAAGGAAAGAAAAGGAGCGCAAAATTTGAAATGTGAAAAACGTCCAATGCTTTTATTTATGATATATGACAGTGACAAACAAAAGCCCTCATAAACAAAACCACGGTGCCCCGGGTAAGACACCGGGCCATATAGTTTCAAATTATTGTTTATTACAAATCCAAAACAAAGAAGTTCATTACTGGGGAACAAAAGTTATGGGTGTAAATTCTTTAGCAGTCCAATTGGTCAATCCACCGTCGGTCTTCGGGTAGATCCAGCTATCGAACTCTGACTCTTCCACTTCGTCTTCCTCTCCAATAGCATTCACTTCTGAGTGGGTGATGAGCACAGGAGGTCTTCCAATTCTCGCCTTGCGCACTGCTTTCTGAGCTTCTGTGGTGAAACCCAGCCCAAACTTGTTAGTCTTAGGAGTAAGATCAGGGAGCTTACCCCAGTTTGCACATTCACCTCTTTCGATCACAGCCCGGGCGTCCTTTAAGGAGGCCATCTTCAAAGGAGAAACCTCTTCATCCACTGCTTCTGCTGCTGCCAAGGTTTGTGGCACTTCCTCAAAATGTTGAAAGGGGGTTTCAATGAACTCCCCATCCATTTCTACGTATCTGAAGGAGTTGAGGTGGCTGACCATGTACTCCTCTTCCCCTTGCACCGTTACAATCTTCCCCCTGACCGGGTACTTGAGCTTCTGATGCAACGTGGAGGTCACAGCTCCAGCCTTGTGGATCCATGGGCGACCCAGCAAACAAGAATAGGACGGATGGATGTCCATCACATAGAATTTTGAATCAAATACCTGTGACCCAACCCTGATTGGGATGTCCACCTCACCATGTACCATTCTTTTGGACCCGTCAAAGGCCCGGACAACAATGTTACTTGGTTTGAGCTCTAGACCCTCACAATCCAGCCTATCCAGAGCCTTCTTGGGCAGCACGTTTAATGAAGAACCTGTGTCAACCAGCACATGAGCAAGAGTAGTGCCCCTGCATTCAATGGAGACATGCATGGCGTCATTATGGTTCTTCCCCTTTGCTGTCAGATCGGCATCAGAGAAACCCAGGCCATTATCAGCGATTAGGTTGGCCACACAGTCGGTGAACTGGTCAGCAGACGTCTCTTGGGGTACGTGGGCTGTCTTTAAGAAAGCAATCAGAGCCTTGGCGTGGGCCTCTGAACACAGCAGCAGTGACAACATGGAGATTTTAGAGGGGGTGTGCCCCAGCTGTTCTACAACGTTGAAATCACTTTTCTTTATTATCTTGAGGATTTCTTCCATTTCCTGCCTGGAAGCCTCAACAATGGTCTTCGGTGCCTCCGTCCTGGCAGGCACATCAGCAGCAATCCCCGTGTCCCGAGTATCAGATGACTCGGTATCAGGGGTGGATACTTGGTCAGGGGGAGAAACAGGCACCCTGGCAGGTGTGAAGACCAAAGGCCTAGGAATTACCGGAGGAGCAATGTCTGGCGAGAACAGTCTTCCACTACGAGTGACCTTAGCAGGCCCAGTGATGTTGGAGACACCAGCATCAATGTTGAACTCTTGTTTCACACCCAGAACATAAACATCCGCCCCATAGTGCCATGGGACAGCCTTATCAGATTTGTAGGGGATAGGCCCCGGAACAGTAATGGTGATGGGAGCAATCTTGTGAACCGACAAAATTTGGACAGGCTTCTTTGAAGGAGCCTTGGAAGGGTTGTTGAAGATGGTAACGATCGACACTTCTTCAACAGGAGCAGCAGGAACAACAGTCTTTCTGAACAAAATCTCTCTACTATCCATCAGGTTTTGGACGCCTGACTTCAGCAGAGAACAACCAGCAGGGGAAGCAACACATAGAGGGCAACCTTCACTACATCCCGGAAATAAACCGGCTAGCAACAGATTCCTCTTGACCGTCAGCAGCGGAGTAGCAACATCATCCACCGAAGCTACATACAAATCCTCCTCAACAGCATTCACTCCATGCTGGGGCATGGGAGCGGTTACAACATTCGGCCTCTCGGGCGCCTCAAACTGTATTTCCTTTGCATCAATGAGGTCTTGAACCTTATTCTTTAGGGCCCAACAGTCATCTGTGTTATGCCCCGGGCTATCAGAGTGGTAAGCACAGCGAGCATTTGGATTAAACTTGGGGGATGCAGTATTGGGAAACTTTGGAGCCTCCCTGACAGTCACTAAATTGGTGGATAGCAACTGTGGCAGGATCTGTGATAAGGTCATGCTTAACCGGGTAAACTCTCTCCGGGGTCTTTCAAACTTTTTAGGATTAGTTGGCTGAGGAGCGGCAGCAGGTTTGGCAATCATTACCGCATTGACAGATTGGCGGTGTTCAGGTCGCTCTGGTCTCCGGGAGCTATATACAGCACTAGCCTCCTTTTTGAAGGGTTTCTTTTCAGCACTGGAGGAGGCAACCTTCTGTATCTTCCCCGATTTTATACCGGCCTCGATCCTTTCACCAGTCAGGATCAGATCAGTAAACCCAGCAGAGGAATTACCAATGAGATGATTGAAAAATGGACCAGATAGGGTCCCCAAAAACATATCTACCAGCTCCTGGTCCGTCAATGGTGGCTGCACCCTGCCAGCCAGGTCTCTCCATTTCTGGGCGTACTCCTTAAAACCTTCACCCGACCCTAGCGACATACCCTGGAGCTGGGTACGCGTAGGAGCGAGGTCGGAATTATATTGATACTGCTTGTAAAAAGCAGTGGCCAAATCCTCCCAGTTACGAATGCTGATTCCATCTAGCTGATAGAACCATTCGAGGTGAGTCCCTGAAAGACTCTCCTGGAAGAAGTGGATCCAAAGGTTCTTGTCTGCTGTGTAAGGCTGGATCTTCCTTACATAAGAACGGAGGTGCATCTTGGGACAGGAAGCCGCGTCATACTTCACAAAGGCAGGTGCCTTGAACTTGTGTGGAATCACCACCCCAGTAGATAACCCCAAGTCTCCGAAATCCAGTCCAGGCACCCGCTGAACTTCCATAGCCTTTAATTTGTCCTCCAGTTGCTTGTACCGGTCTTCAGGAGGGTATTGTTCGTCGTTGAAGTCTGTTTCAGTATCAGAGCCCACAGGAGTAGGGACCTCCCTTTCTTGGTGACTACCTTCCCCCACAGATGGAGTAGTCCTTTCAGCCTCAACCTGTAAGGTGTTCCCGAGTCTGCGCCCAGTGTTAAATAGCACAGTCCTCCTCTTTTTCTTAGTCTTCTTCAGAAGCATGGTCTTCAACTCTTGTTGACCCTGAGCCAAGCCCTTGATCAGCTCCTGAAATTGGGCGTTCTGCGCCTGAAGAGCCTTGATAGATGCCTCGGTTGATGATTCAGGGTTCATGATGCTGAAATAAACAGCGAAGAACAGTAAACAACCTGAAAAGAAGAGTACCTGTGATGCACATGATGAATGATATGTGTTTATGCAATGCATTCAAGAGTTCGAAAATTCAAATTTGTTGTAGACCAAAAGGAACACACGTTATTATTAAGAAAATCATTGTTTAATACATCAAAGCCTCATGGGCAAAAGTACAAAAAATCAAATCAATCCCAAAATATGCTGCGCGTCCTCTTTGGAGCTATGTAAGTGTTGAGGTTCCTCTCCTCATGCAACAGGCGGGTGAGCTCCAAGACCTTCTTTTCACTGGCACGCAGACTAGTCTCAAGAGAATTCCGCTCTTCCTTAAGCTGGATCCAGCTCTTCTGCATCTCTTCCCAGGATGTGGGCATATCAGGATGCTGAATAGTGTAGGACACTTCCCCTTCCAAGACAGGCTCTTTGATCACTAGGAGCATATGAGGATAAGGCATCACTAACTTCTGAGAGCGGGCTCGTACCCACTTGAGGTAAGGCTCCAAAGGGATGGAGTTCCTGTGCCCCAGTGTCTTGCTGTCTATCCTACTAGGCATCCTCCAGGCTCTGATAAATCTCTGGCGAAGTCCTTGAGTATCGTTGTCGAAGTCAAAAACTATGTCAGGAATTAACATGTCATGAGGACCATCCCTCCGAGCATAACCAAATTGTCTCCAAGCCAGGCATGGGCTATAAGTAACACCCCCTCTGATTCCAAGTAAAGGAACATTAGGATACTCCCCGCAACGATCAATGATAGTGACATCTTCTCTGGACCTAGGGCACCAATGTATATCTGCATGTGTAAGAGTCATCAATCGTTGTGACCATCTCAAACCCCGCTCATTCTTCAAGACTGATCGTGGAAGGTGCGAAATAAACCACCTTCCCAGGAGAGGAGTGCAACACATAAGGACACCTCTTTTTCTCATGGTTCGAGTGTAACATGAGTGAAGGATGTCCCCCAGCAACGTAGGTATAGGATTCCTGGACATAAAGATCTGGACAGCACTGATATCAATGAGCTGATCTGGGTTAGGGAACAACACCAAACCATAAACAATGAGGGCCACAACCTCTTCAAAAGCTTGCAAGTCAAGGGAGTTCCAACATTCATAGGCCTTTTCAAACAGAAACCTGGCTAAGAACCCTTTAATACCACTTCTGACTTCCCAATGTCCCTTGAGGTCAGATGACTGTAGGTGCAAGGCTTTAGCAATCTCTTCAAGCTTAGGTTCCTTTTCTGTACCGTTGAAGGGTAGCTGATCAAGGATGGGGATCTTCAGGAGCCGGGAGAACTCCTCCAATGTAGGTACCAACTGATAGTCCAAGAAGGTGAAACAGTGATGCAGAGGGTCAAAGAATTGGAACAGGACCTTTATCATATCTTCCTCAATGTTGGTGTTGACCAAGCTGATGAGGCTTCCATGCCTTTCACTGAATGAAGAGTTCTCGGGAATCCTGGATATAAGCTCCTTAAGCTGAGGAGGGATCCTTACAAGACTGATTTGAATTGTCTTTCTACGAACAGTTTCCATGTCCTACAAAACAAGAACAAAGATGAAAATTCGAACCCCCTGAAATGGTTAGTTAATGCATATGATGCTGGATGATGTCATGATGCTATGATTAAACACACCACAGATATGTACAAAGACAAACATGTAAGGCACACAAGGCACACAAGACAAGCCCTTAAGGTTTAAGGCCAGCATGGGGTCTGGGTAGTACCCTCTTGAAGTTGGTGAGTTCAACCTGTCCTAATCAAAGTAACCGGGTTCTAAGGTTCCCAATATCACGGGATTGCTTTCATTGTTCATCGTTTCGATTTAGCCACTGAACTGGCGACCGAAATATTCTAGGAAAGCAACCCTCAATTGAGTGTAGTATCGAGTATCAACCAACCTCGGACTGCACCAAAGTCAGTTATCTCACTACCCTAAAGAGGCCAAGATAGTTCAATTAAGGTTCCTAAGGTCTGTTGATGCTTCACGACACCACGCGGAGGCCCCGTACTCTCCTTGACTGAACTCAATGGTTACCGGTACACACCAAAGTGCCACATCAACGTAGCAGACTGTTTCAACCATGTCGGTATACCCCGCACAGTTCCCTCACAGCCTTGTTGCTACTTTCTAAGAAAGGTATCCCCAGATCCGGGTTAGGATCTATAGAACTCCCAAGCAACCCACAATAATAAAGCAAGCAAAGAAGACAATTGAAAACATAGTTATGACCTAGCCCTAAGGTATACCTCACTTTAAGTTTTTATCCCCAGCAGAGTCGCCAGTTCTGTGATCGGTGGATCTGGAACTGACTGTTTTAAAGCTGGTTCGCGAAATGTCGCGGAAGCAAGAGTCGCCACCGTCTTTTATTTTCTCCAAATGGAAAGGACAAAAGCACAGAAAAATTCCTTAAAGAGATTGCTCTCGGTTCGGGAGGTAGGTTATAGAAAGGGAAGGTGTTAGCACCCTTTCTATCCATGGTTATCCATGGGCTCTTAGATACTTGCTCAATGTGTTTTCAAAATGTTTGCTTGCTTTTCAATTGTGGGTTTAAAAAAAGTTTCTTTGAAAAATTTCAGTTCGACTCGTACGTCAGAGTGTTTGAAAAATTTGCTTTGAAAGCTTTTGAAAAGTGTTGGTGTGAAAAGATTTCAGTTTGTTTTGAAGAGAGCAAGTATCCATGAGTCGTCTACCTACCCTAAGGAATTCGTCTGTGTAAATGTCCTTTAAAGTAGCGCCATCCCACCATTGAGAGGTAGGTAGCACCACCGTTGGAGGTATTAGGGTCAATTCGAGTTTGTAGGGACATGGGAATCACCGGAGTAATGGGAAGACACCTTAGAAGCTACCCTCATGCCAGGTTCCCGGATCATGAGGACTTACTAAGACGTCCTCTACTCGACGATCACCTTTCGAAAGCAAGGCAACAGTGAGGCGTACCCTAGGGGTGGTGTGTGCGATTTTGTGTGTCGTTTTCATTGATATTTGTCTTGTCATGTTTGTTGTGATCTACGCTTGATTTTATTTAAGGCCATACATTCTTTCATGCTTTTTGTTAACAGTTAAAAGTTGCGGGAAAAATAAATCTACAACTATTACAAATGGCGCGGGTCCACATCGCCAAAATTAAACCGGACCCGATTTAACGGAAAGTAAATAAAGCAAAATAAAGTGCAAAAAGTAAGTGTTACAACGCTTTGGGAGAGATACATGATTATTAAAATGACATAAAAGAAATATGCGAAATTAAACAATTAAAAATATGGGCGTTGGACCCTTTTTTTGCAAAATTAAAATTAATAAGGAATTAAAATTAAAATTAAATGTTTTTTTGGTATTTTTTGTGTTTTTTAAGATTTAATGTGAAAAAGAGAATTAATCAAAATTAAAATTAAATGTAAACCCTAATTCTAATGGTTTTTAGATTTATTATGAAAAACATTGAATTTTTGACTAATTTAAACCTAAGTTAATTTACATGCATTTTTAATTATGAAAATAAATAAAATAAATATTATTATTATAAAAAAAAGGGAAATTAAAAGGAATCAAAATTAATTAAACATATTTCTACATATTTTTTGTATTTCTGTTATTTAAAAGAAATTGGAATTATATCCTAATTAAAACTAAATATTTACATGTTAATTTATTTACAAGAAAATATGCAAATTAAATATTATTTTTTTTATGTTTTTATCTTTTTTTCTGATTTTTATGAAGTTTTTATATTTTGTAGAAAAATAATTAATTAATTAAAACAATAAAAATAAATAACACAATAATTAAAAAATATGAAGAGAAAAGCCAACCAGGAGGGGTTCAGGCCCTATTGTGAGGTGTTATTAGTGAAATTCTGGCCCATTTAATATGCAGATCCATTGACTTTCCCAGGCCTTATGTGGCACGTTGACTGGGGTTTTAGGATGTTCATCCCACCTATGCCCTTGATCTGAGCATGCTAGACACGTGGACGCTGGGATGATGATGGAGCATGATACGCTTCAACGTTGTGCCTGCATGGGAACTTGAGTTGAAAAATAACATGAAATATTATACAGACCTGGGATTCGAACCCAGGTCTTAGACATTGCGAGGCAACACCTGTGCCACTAAACCATTACTGCGCGTTTATTATATAAATAACAACTAAGTAATATAAAGACAACAACGCGTTTAGTGGATCCTGCGCGCCAACTTTCAAACGCACCAATCACCGCGTGACACAAAGTCATCTTCCTCACCATCCCTGTAAAACAAAACAAAAAGACCACGGTTTTACACGCGTTGCATTAGACAGGCTATTGAAAAATAGCGACTAGCGCCATGGTGCCCATAAATTGGGCGCGACAGGTGATTCATGTTCGTCCAAGCTTGTCAAATGGAATGGTGGTACTGAGGATGTCCAATTTTTCCTCTTTTAAGAATCCCTAAATTGAAGCTCTGGAAACCCTAACATTCAATCATGGTATAATCGTATATATGGCATAAAAAAGCAATTGGATATGTTGGTTAGCATCAAAACATTGTAATGAACATGAATCCATAAATAAACTTCACAAATAATGCTCAGATCATGATGTACGAATGGCAATTTTTCTCTGTACAGTTTGAGATTGTTTTACCAATTCTTGAAGCTTGAGTTGATGTTAGGGATTGGAATGTACTCAGGAGACCACAAGGAATCTTTTGGAATGAATTTCGTGCCTTGAATCCACTTCAAACAAGGATTTCAGTTTTGAGTTTTATGGCCATTTTTTCAAGTTTGTCTATGGTCTTTTAGCGCAGCATTCAGTGTGTGGGCATTAGGTTTTGACTCAGCACTTATGAGGGAAGGGAATTAGGTCATTAGCTGGCCTTGATCCATGCCCATGAGAGAATTAGTCTTAGGTCTTTCACCATTAACAAACTTTCCCTTTTTTAAGCAAAACCAAGACTTGGTGTACAACATAACCCTAGCATGAGTTTGTGAGCTGGCACATGATATATGGAAGCTATTCAAATTCAAATGACACTATTCCATTGATTTTTAAATTTTATTTGAATTATTAAAGATTTAAAATGAATTAAATCAATAAAAATTAAATAAAATAGAAAATAAATGTTTGATCTTGAAATTAATCATGGGACACGTGTGTGGCATGACAAGGCTGAATCAAGTGGAAGAAAGTGGGCCCTTTTGTCAAAAATTGAAGTTTCAAGGATAGTTGACTTTTGCCATTTCACAAAACTTTCCCAACTTCTCCAATGCATAACTTGCTCAATTTTTAAGCTTTTCTCATGTTTTTGGACATTTTGGAAAGGTCTTTGAGTCCTTTAACCAATGCCTTTGGTCCCATGTCATTTTGATTTTCCAATCTCAAGTTATGGCCTTTGACTTAAAGTCCCTTTTTGTTGACTTTTGAAAATGACCTATAATGTTGAAATTGATAACTTTTTGTGAGAGCATTTCTTGGACTTGAAGTATGAAGATGAGTTGTAGGAAATGTCTTTCTCTTCAAAATGAGCTTTGGATGGAATTTTTCTGATAATCCATGTGAAAGTTATGCCCTGGTCAATTTCAGTTGACTTTTTCAGCTGTCCAAATAAGGAAACTTTTGCATCTTAATGATTTTCTGAGCCAAATTTTGAGAATCATGATCAAGCATTGATCAAATGATGTTTGTGGCTTCAAAATGATATGTTGACCAAAAATTTGAACTTTTGACTGTCAAATGACCATTTTGCCCCTACAGTTGACTGTAGTGCAATTTAGGGTTTTGACTGTGCAATTTTGAGCTGAATGCCTTGAAACTTGATATGAGGATGCTTGACCATGTTTGTAAGCATATGAGACTTGATTGAGCCTTTGAACACTTCCTTTTCTTGATCAGACTCAAAACCCTAATTTTGACTGTTTAGGAAGCCCTTGCACTGTGCAACCCTTGGGGAATTTTGTGACTTGGTTTGGCAATTTCTTGAAGAATATGGGAGGGCAAATTTTGGGGTATAACAACATACATCTTTATATACATCCCAACATGGATCATTACAAAGGTTGCCACCACATTGGCTTCTTTTCAAAACATTTTCAAACCCACACACGCAAAGCACCATTTCAAACAATTGAAAACAAAAGGCAAGTTGATCTAAGCAAGTAACTAAGAGCCCATGGATAACCATGGATAGAAAGGGTGCTAATACCTTCCCTTTCTATAATCTACTCCCCGAACCCAAGAAAACATCTCAAAGGTTTTTGCTGTGCTTTTTAACCTTTCCTTAGGATAAAAATAAAAAGTCGGTGGCGACTCTTGCTCAACCGAAACATTTGCGAAAACAAACGCAAAACCATAGTCAGTTCTCCCACCGTATCACAGGGGGCATCATAATTGGAGGCTCTTTAAGGTATTCCTTGATTCTATCAAAGGCGGTTTGGCATTCATCATTCCACTTTACCACTTGATCTTTCTTAAGGAGTTTAAAGATTGGCTCACAAGTAGCAGTTAGATGGGAGATGAACCTGGCAATGTAATTTAGGCGTCCCAAGAAACCTCTAACTTCCTTCTTAGTGCAAGGAGCCGACATCTCTTGTATAGCTTTTACCTTTGCAGGGTCTACTTGAATACCCTTTTCACTGACAATGAAGCCTAAGAGTTTACCAGACCTTACCCCGGAGGTGCACTTGTTCAGATTTAACCTCAGCTTGTACGTCTTCAAACTATCAAACAGCTTTTATAGATGATCAAGGTGTTATTCTTCAGTTTGAGACCTGGCTATCATGTCATCAACATAGACCTCTATCTCATGGTGAATCGTATCATGGAACAAAGTTATCATAGCTCGCTGATAGGTTTCCCCAGCGTTCTTCAACCCAAAGGGTATAACCTTGTAGCAGAAAGTTCCCCACTTTATGACAAAGGTGGTCTTCTCCATGTCTTCGGGTGCCATATTGATATGATTGTAACCAGAGAAACCTTCCATGAAGGAAAAGATTTTATGTTGTGATGGGTTGTCAACCAGGACGTCAATATGGAGAAGCGGGAAGTCATCCTTGGGGCTTGCCCTGTTCAGGTATCTGTAATCCACACACATACACACCTTGTCGTTCTTCTTAGGTACCGGAACTACGTTAGCAACCCATTATAGATAAGAGGTGACAGCTAAGAACCCGGTGTTGAACTGCTTCATAACTTTTGCCTTGATCTTCTCTAACATTTCAGGACACATACAACGGACCTTCGGCTTTACTAGAGGGAAATCTTCTTTAGTTGGTAGACGATGAACCAAAATATCAGTGTATAGTCCTGGCATGTCTTCATATGACCAGGCAAAGATCTCGACATAATCATGCAACATCTGTATCAACTGTTGTTTGACACTAAGCTCCAAATTTGCACCTATCTTGACTTATTTTCTGTCCTCCTTTGTACCCAGGTTTATTGTCTCAACTGGCTCCTCATGAGGTTGTATAGCCCTTTCTTCCTGTTGTAACAGTCTGGCAAGTTCTCCTGGTACCTCACAATATTTCTCACCTTCGTCCTCGGCTTGGTTGATCAGATTCTCAAAGTCATAACTGGCAATAGCAAAATCGTTATCAATGGGATCCATAGTGGATATGGATCTGCAGTTTGATACGTGAGTGTGTGTAAGAGTATAGTTGTATTGGTAAAATAAAAAGCAGAAAAGAAAGACAGAGAGTGTAAAATTTGTATGCAAAACGTCAAATGCTTTATTAATGACATATGAGATTGAAAATGATAAGACTCAGAAATAAACCATTGTGCCTCGAGTAAGATACAAGGCCATAGAGTTTATATTGTTTATTTATTACATATCTGAAAAAAAGAAAGATAATTACTCCTGAATAAAAGTAATTGATACAAAGTCTTTAGTCATCCAGTTACCGAGTCTACCGTTGGTAGTAGCGAAGATTCAGCTGTCCATGTCATAGTCACCATCACTGTCTTCTAAAGCGTTGATCCCATGATTGCTGATGCGTAGAGGAGGTCCTCCGACGCGAGCACGACGAACAGACCTTTGATCCCCTGAAGAGAAACTCAAACCAAACTTATCAGATTTGTATGAAATGTCAGGGAGTTGGCCCCAAATGGTACACCCACCTTCTTAAATTATTGTCTTGGCATCCTTGAGAGAAGCCATTTTCAAGGGAGGTCTGGTGATCTTCGGAATATTGGTAATAGTCTCAGTTGCCGCCATGGTCTGAGGCACCTCTTCAAAGTTCTAACAAGGGGTCTCGATGAATTCGCCATCCATTTCCACATACCTGAAAGAGTTCATGTGGCTTACCATGTATTCCTCCTCACCATGCACTGTGATAATTTTTCCTTTCACCGGGTACTTCATCATCTGATGTAGAGTGGACGTGACAGCTCCAGCCCCATGGATCCAAGGGCGTCCCAACAAACAAGAATAAGATGGTCGGATATCCATCACGTAGAAGATGGAGTCAAATGTCTGAGAACCAAATTTGATAGGGATGTCCACCTCCCTATGCATCATTCTTTTTGAACCATCGAAAGCCCTCACCACAATGTTGCTGGGCTTCAGGGTCAAACCTTCACAGTCTAATATGTCAAGAGCCTTCTTGGGCAGAACATTCAACGATGAACCAGTATCCACTAAAACATGAGCTAAAGTGGTGCCCCTGCATTAAATGGAGACATGCAGTGCATCATTGTGTTTTCTTCCTCTGGGTGTCAAATCAGCATCAGAAAAACCCATTCCATTATCAACGGTCAAACTGGCCACATAATCTTCAGATTGGTTAGTGGATGTTTCTTGTGGTACATGAGTAGTCTTGAGGAATTTTACCAAAGCATTTGCATGGGCTTCGGAGCACAACGGTATGGCTAACATTGAAATCTTGGAAGGGGTCAGCCCTAGCTTTTCGACCATGTTGTAGTCTCTCTTTTTAATTATCTTCAATATTTCTTCCATTTCTTTCTTGGAAACCTTCGTAATGGATTCTGAATGCGCCTTCGTCTGGACAGGCTCAACCAATATCTCTTTGCCTCGAGTCTCAGCCGACTCAATGACAGGGGTGGCAACCGGGGTGACCACAGGAGTTGTAGTGGTAGTATTAGCAGGAACAACAGTAGGAATGATCACGGGAATAGTAACGGCTTTAGGAGGAGAAATCTCGGGTGAGAACACTCTTCCGCTTCTTATTATTTTACTGGTCCCAAAGATATTGCCGACATCAGGATCACTATTTCCAGAAACTTTGTCTTCAACAGCCAACAGGTCTTGCTTGATGCCATGGTAATAGACGTCAGCCCCATAATTCCAGGGAACAACTCTGTCCGAGGAATATGGTATTGGCCATGGCATAGTGATGATCAGGGGAGCCAACTTTGGAGAAGATGTAATCCTGACTGATCTTTTGGTGGAGACCCTGGGAGGATTGGCGGAAATGGTTATAATCGAAACATCTTTATAGGAAACAGTCATGACGGGAGTCTTCTCGAATAGAATCTCTTTATCATCCATCAGGCGTTGAACACCTGCTTTCAACAAATAGCAACCAGTCGATAGAGATAAACATAAGTGGAAATATTTACCACCGCCCGGAAATAAACCAGCTTGCGACAAATTCCACTTAACAGTCATGAGAGGAGTAACAAGTTACTCAGCAGAAGTAACAAAAGTATCATCTTCAACAGCATTAACACCACGACCATTCTTGGGCATGGGAGAAATTATAACATTAGGAATTTCTGAAGCATCAAATTCAATCTCCTTTGCCTTGTCAGATCCTGCACCCTATTCTTTAAAGCCCATCAGTCGTTTGTATCATGGCCTGGACTTTCTGAATGGTAGGCACATCGAGCATTTGGATTGTAGCGAGGAGATGCGGTGTTGGGATTCTTAGGAGCTTCCCTCGGGGTAACCAGATTGGATTTTAGTAAGTGAAGCAAAACTTGAGACAAAGTCATATTAATCTGGGTAAACTTTCTCGTAGGCCTTTATGCTCTAGGTTGATTGTTCCACTGTTGAGTAGCTGCAGGCTTGGATATCATTACAGCCCCTACCATTGGATGGTGCTCGGTTCTGTCCTGATTTCTTTGACTATAAACAGCACGGACCTCTTTCTTTCCCGCGAAGGGTCTCTTTCCTGCACTTAAAGAGGTATCCTTTTGAATCTTGCCACTCTTAATCCCAGCTTCCACTCTTTCTCTAGTTAAGATCAGCTCAGTAAAACCAGCTGAGTAGCTTCCAATCAGTTTGTTGAAAAATGGACCAGATAGGGTACTCAAAAACATATCCACTAACTCCCTATCAGATAGAGGGGGTTGGACTCTTCCTGTGAGGTCTCTCCACTTCTGAGCATAGTCTTTAAAACCCTCGCTAGAACCCATAAACATACTTTGGAGTTGTGTACGAGTTGGAGCAAGGTACACACTATATTGGTACTTCTTATAGAAAGCAGCAGCCAGGTCTTCCCAGTTACGAATATTGGTTCCCTCCAGTTGATAGAACCACTCTAGTTGAGTCCCAGATAGACTGTCTTGAAAGAAGTGGACCCACAATTCCTTGTTAGTAGTATGAGGCTGAATCTTCCTCACATAAGATCAGAGATGCATATTGGGATATGAGACCCCATCATATTTAGTGAACACTAGAACATTGAACTTTTGTGGGATGACAACCCCATAAACCAAACCCAGCTCTTCAAAATCCGGCCCATGTACCCTCTGGATTTCCATTGCATTCAGACGATCATCCAGTTGTTTGTATTTATTATCGGTCGAAGGATACTGCTCCTCATTATAGTCAGACTCATTATCAGATTCCCTTGGACTGGGGTCTTCCTCTCTTGTTTCCCCTTCTTGATTGTCTCCTTCTTTTGACGAAGATGCTAGTTCTACAACTCGCCTTAACGGTCCTCTGAACCTCCTTCCCAAATTCACCACACCAGCTGGCTTCTTTGGCTTTTTGGTCTTTTTTTTTTGAAAATCAGGGCTTTCAACTCTTCTTGCCCCTTAGCTAGAGCCATGATCATTTGTTAAAACTGAGCATTTTGAGTTTGTAGATCCTTCACTGTTTGTTCGAGATCCATTGCTAAAAAAGACAGCGAAGAAGATGATAAACCTGCTTTGAAACCTGTTTATGAAATGATATGTATGATATATGTATGCAATGTTTTCAAGGATTTCTAAGACTTAAATTTGCTTAAACAGAAAGAGAACAAATGTTAATTACATTAAGAAGTTTTAACGGTTACAATGATGCCTCTTGGGCTTACAAAGGAAGTAACAAAGCAAAAATAAACTCTCAAAGCAAAGAAAGACTCAAGCTTCCCATAGGCACATCCTCTTTGGGGCAATGTAAGCATTTATACCCTTTTCTTTGTGAAGTAACCTGGTGAGCTCTAAAACCTTCTTCTCACTGGCGTAGAATTGTGTTTCAAATGTATCATGTTCTTCTTTGAGTTGAATCCAGGATTTCTGTAGCTCTTCAAGATCAGTTGGCATGTCAGGATGAAGAACAATGTAAGGAGTGTCTCCCTCAGCAATTGGCTCCATAATCATAGGTAAGACGGCGGGGAAAGGCATCATAAGACATTGAGCACGAGCTCACATCTATTTGAGATAAGGCTCAAGAGGGATGGAATTCTTGTGCCCCAGTGTCTTGCTATCAACTCTATTTACCATGCCCCATGCTTGAATAAACCTCTTACGATAACCCTGAACATCATTCTCATAGTCAAATATGATTCCTTTGACGAGTGTGTCATGAGGACCATCCCTTCTAGCATAACCAAAATGTCGCAACGCTAAACAAGGATTATAAGTAATTCCTCCCCTAATGCCTAAGAAGGGGGACATTGGGGAATTCGCCACAGCGATCAATAATGGTAACACTCTCCAAGGACCATGGACACCAATGAATATCCGAATGTGTAAGGGACAACAACCTATGAGACCATCTCATACCGTGCTCATTCTTTAAAACAAACTGAGGTAGGTGTGAAATAAACCACCTGGCCAATAGAGGAGTGCAATAAAGAATATTCCCTCTTCTCTTTAGAGTGCGAGTATGCAGAGAGTGTAGAATATCCCTAAGTAAAGTAGGCACCGGATTATGAGACAGAAGAACTTTGACCGCATTCAAATCTATGAATTGGTCCGGGTTATGGAATAGTACCATCCCATAGATGAGAAGGGCCAACACTTCTTCAAAAGCTTGTAAATCCAGGGTATCCCAAAAATGGTGAGCTTTCTCAAATAGAAACTTAGCTAGAAATACTTTGACGCCTCTTCTGGTTTCCCAATTTTCCACTACATCAGACCGTTGTAAAGACGGGGCTTGAGTAATCTCTTCAGGTTTTGGGTCTCTTTCCATACCATTGAATGGTAACTGATTTAGGATAGGTACCCGTAATAACTGAGAAAACTCATCCATAGTAGGCACTAACTGGTAATCAGGAAAAGTGAAGCAGTGATGTAAAGGGTCAAAGAACTGAAAGAGCACCTTTATCATTTCTTCATCAGAGTTTAAGGTGACCAAGTTGAGAAGTTGACCATGTCTTTCAGTGAAGGGAGAGCTTTCAGGAATCCTTGATCCTAATTCCTTGAGTTGAGGAGGTACCCTCACAAGGTTGACTTGGATAGTGTTCCTGCGAGCGGATGCCATGTCCTACAAAACAAAACAAATATAAGCCCTAGAAAACCCTTGAAATTGTTAGTATTATATGCCATGTTATGATGTCATGATTATGCTAAGACATTACAAATATAGCAAGCACAAGTAAATCACACAAAGGCCTTAGGTTTAAGGCTTGCATAGGTTTTAAGGTAATACCCTTTTAAAGTTTGATTGGTTCAACATGTCTGTTGTACCCCAAAATTTGCCCTCTCATTTATCAAGACTTTTCTTACAAGGCTTATTTGACTCAAGACAAGATTAGGGTTTGGTCAGCTCAAGACACCTCATCTTGCACTGATAACCTAAAATTAGGGTTTGAGTTTGCACAAGGATTTTTTGGACCATCTATGCTTCATGTGAATTTCAAGCCTTGAACCATATTTTTGATCAGTCAATTGGACGGTTGACCTAAAAATCAGTTGTATTGGGAAAAAAGTCAACCATGGCCAATTTACAGTCAAACTTCATAATTTTTTATCCACATCAACATTTTAGACTCATATGTACCATTTGATCAAGTTTGGATCACAACTCCTCAAGAAATTTGATCAAATCATCAAAAGGGCAAAATGGTCAAAATTAGGGTTTTTGACTGAGAAAGGGCAATTTCTGATTTTTTAACCTAGCCATTGGCCATTTGAGTTCAATCATGATTTCATGGATTCAATGGCATCATCTTGACCTAATTACATGGTTGAAAAGATCTCAAGTTCATTGGATTGACAGATGAAATTTGCAGTCAACTGATCAAAAGTCAACTGTATACTTAAAAGTCAAACTTTGACTTTTTGGTCAAAATCAAGTGCCAAGGGTCATAATTCATCAAGATATGTCAAAATATGAAATTTGTTCACCAATAAAACCAATTTTGAAAATTAGGGTTTTGAATTTGAAAATTTTCATAACTTAGAATTTTTCTAAGTATAAAAATTTTCTTATTTTTTCCCAAATTTTCACCACTTTTATCCCATGATGCATTTTGATTCAAGAAAAGTTCCCAACATGAAAGTTGTATTCCTCCATGAAATCTACAACTTTTCTTCACAAAGTTTTCCCTAAATATGCTTGGATCTCAATATATAAATTTATGAATACATGCTCATGAACTAAATAACTTAGTGAAATTTTGCCCTAATTTAGGCAGGTTTTTGGCCCAACTTCATGGCAACTTTTCACCCAGTTACAAGAGGTATCTCAAATTTCATTTCAAAGATGGATTATAGAGCACATTGCAAGCTTTCCAAAATATCCAAGAACTCTCCAAGATCATTTTTGAGTAGGAAGAATCGAAGAGAGGAAGTTGGCATTTTCTCACTTTTTGTTCAAGCCATTTTCACATAGCATCAAGTTGCAAATCAAATCTATGTTGGTTATATCTTGCTTTATAGGTCCTAATATTGCTATACACTCCATAATTAAATGCATAATCAGTTAACAAAGCCTTTATCCTTGCTTTTGAAGCTTTACACAAGTTGTAATTCCATTTTGGACAAAAAGGTTACATTGCCATTTTCATAAAGAGGAACTTTTGCAACTTTGTCAACTTGGAGCATTGGACATGTCCCCTTGGTACAAGAAATCTACACAACTCTCAAGCAAATTGTACAAGCTCATTTCAGCCCTCAAGCAAGCTGGTACAAGCATGTGAGATTGGTCTTGTCAACTTTACTTCAAATGCAAGAAAAGTTGCAAAAAGGTCCAAAGCTTGCACAGCCAGTAAGGGCTGACTTTGGATCACTTCTATACATATATGCAAACTTGTTACAAGGCACAACACGCTTGGCTTGAACTCGAAACACACTCAAACTGAAAAACTCCACAAAACAGCCCAAACTCACAGTTTCTGCAAAAGCACAGCCAACTCTCATTTGGATCGTGCGTTTTGTGTTTAATCAATTCAAACATCTTATTCACTTGATACCTAGCTAATCCAAGCCATCACCCTGGTTCTATAACCTCTGTTTCAGCATCTGCCATTTTCAAATTGGAAGCTTGCAGTTGGACTTGGTCAGGGAGTTCCAGCCATCCTCAAAGCAAGATAAGCATTGGAATAGCTTCAGGGAAGTTCAAGGAAGCTCAAACAATCATCAGGCCTCCATTGAAGTCCCTACATTGCTCTACTCGATTCCAACTGAAGGAGGTATTTTCTTAAACTCTATCTCCTTGTACAGGCAACTTTAAGCTACGATTTATGAAGAAAAAATGTAGTCCTTATCATAACGAAGTTGTACATACCATTACTTTGCATTTATATTACTTGTGCTAAGAGAATTTGAAGCTTGAAAACTCTGAAAAAATTAGACCACGAATTAGGGATTCCAAAATTCTCTTTGATCTTTAATTGTTAGGTTACATAATTTATATGAGTGGAATCGTGAGCTCAAATGCCACATTTTTCATGATATGAGTTTTCATTTTTACGCAAGCATGAGGAAGACAGGTTTGAATTGGAAACGCGTGTAGGGAAGAACGGACGAAGGACGAGGATGATATTTTGGGCTTTTTGGCGCCTTGGCCTTTTTGATTTTGATATTTGCACCCACCTGACTTGCTACTGCACCCCCCTGACTTAATTATTTTATATTTTTGTATTTTTTATATTTTCATATTTTATAATTTTGTTTATTTTTTTTCTGAATGATAAAAAATCCAAAAAATGATTTCTTTATTTTTATACTTTTATTTTATTTTTTTATTATTTTTTTCACATAAAAATTAATTTATTTGAGTAAGATAGAATTTATTTTTCTTAAATAGTTTGTAAATAATCAAATATATTTAATATTTTTATTATACATTTTCATACTCATAAATATTTATTTTTTATACATATTTAATTTTTAATATTTGAACATAATATTATTTATTATTTTTTATACAAAAAATACACAAAATAATAATATAAGACATTGTTTTCTTTAAATAAAAACTAGGGTTTAATCCCCTCAAAAAATAAATATTATTTTTTCCCTTTTTAGGTTTAAATTAAATACTTTTCTCATACAAAAACAAAACATAAAACACTTTTTCTAACATGAACATATTGCATTGCATTTTAAATATTTGTCTTATTTATTTAATTCACGCGTATTCGATTTGGTTGTAATAATATATTTAGTTTTTATATTTGTGCAAAATCCTCATTCAAACTTGTATCCCCCCTCCCATAAAAATTGTTGTAATAGCTTAGTATATTTACATTACGCAATTTATCGCTTTTATACTATGCTTAGTAATTAGGGTTTGCATGACAAGAACAAAAAACAAAACAAATAGAAAAACCCTAAATGCAAGACAAAAGCATGAAAATGACACACTTTGCACACAAGCACCCTTAGGATTTCTCCCACTTGGTTGCCTAAAATAAAATGGTCATGTTACGCATGCGAAGTATCTTGGAAAACAAAACAAACATAAGATCATAGTCCCTCGATGACGCTATTCAAAGGTTGCTTAAACAAAATGATCTTGGTCCCTCAAAAGTGCTCAGATACTTGGCAACATTGCTATCATGGTTATACGATGACCCACGCCCGTCCCGTTTACATCCAAAGATAGGGTTGCTTACCAAATCAATGATAAGTCAACAATGTCAAAGGAATAGAAAATGCACAAGAAAGACATTTGAGTAGGTAGATAGCTTCTAAGTTACTTGCTCCATTTCAAACAATCCTTGCTATTTTCGAAAACAAACACACACACATTTCAAAACATTTTAAAACATCTTACAAAACATTGAAAACATTTTCAAAAGACAAACATCTTTGTATACATTCTTACGAATGAGAATCATTACAAAGATTGCCTAAACAAAGGCCTCTTTTACAAAATACTTTCAAAATCACACCAAACACCATTTCAAACAAAACAAAGCAAGTGATCTAAGAAAGTAACTAAGAGCCTATGGAAAACCATGGATGAAAAGGGTGCTAGCACCTTCCCTTTTCATAATCTACCCCCCGAACTCAAGAAAACATCTCAAAGGTCTTTCCTGTGCTTTTTCACCTTTCCTTTTAGATAAAAGAGAAGTCGGTGGCGACTCTTGCTAACTGCGACATTTGCGTTAAAACGCAAAACCTTCAAGTCAGTTCTCCCACTGTATCACAGAATTGGCGACTCTGCTGGGGATAATTACAAAAGTGGGGTTACCTTAGGGTTTAGATCACCTTTATTTGCTTACAGTTGTTTGACTTGTTTGTTTTACATCTTGGTTCTATTGTTTGGGTTTGAATCCTCCTCCTAGATTTAGGAAACATTATAGGTAAATAGCAATACGTTGTGGAAACTGTGCAGAGTATACCGACCTGGTCTAAGCAATAACTATGTTATTGCGACATATTTGTGGGTACCGGTAGCCTTTGAGTCAATCAAAGAGAATACGGGGCCGCTGAGTGATTTCATGAAGCACTAATGAACTTCTAGAACCCTTTACTTGACCAACTTGGCCTTTTAGGATGTAGTGAGATGACCGGCTTTGGTGCAGTCTGAAGTTGGTAGATACTCGATACTACACTCATTGAGGGTTGGTTTCTTGGGATATTTCAGTCGCCAGTAAAGAGGCTTGAACTGAAACAATGAACAAAGAAAACAATTCAGTGATATTGAGCTCCTTAGAACCCGGTTACTATTATTAGGACAGGTTGAGCCAACTAAACTTCAAGAGGGTATTTACCTATGAAACCCCATGCAAACCTAAACTAGGAACTTGTTTGATTCGCTTATACATATATACTTGTGCATAACATCATGGACATGATGAAGCATCATATGCATCCACTAACCATTTCAAGGATTTTGGAAATTCATCTCTGTTCTTGTTTTGTAGGATATGGATTCACTTCGCAGGAAAACTATCCAAGTCAACCTTGTAAGAATTCCTCCACAACTCAAGGAGCTAGCTTCAAGGATTCCTGAGAACTCTCCATTCACATAGAGGCATGGTCGTCTACTCAACTTGGTCACCTCCAACACAGAGGAAGACATGGTGAAGGTTCTCTTCCAGTTCTTTGACCCTTTGCATCACTATTTCACATTTCCTGACTACCAGCTTGTGCCCACTTTGGAAGAATTATCTCAACTCTTGAGGATTCCCATTCTCAATCAACTACCTTTCAACGGTATGGAAAGAGATCCAAAGCCAGAAGAGGTTGCTCAAGCCCTGCACTTGCAACCATCTGATGTCACAACCCATTGGGAAACTAGAAGTGGTGTCAAAGGCTTCTTGGCAAAGTTCTTGTTTGAGAAGGCCCAAGACAGTTGGAATTCTTTGGACCTGCAAGCTTTTGAGGAGATTGTAGCTCTTCTTATCTATGGGATGGTCTTGTTTCCCAACCCTGACCAACTTATAGATGTGAGTGCTGTCAAGATCTTCATGTCACGCAATCTGGTGCCTACATTGCTTGGAGATATCTTACACTCTTTTCACACTCGTACAATGAGGAAAAGAGGTGTTCTTATGTGTTGCACTCCTCTCCTGGCAAGATGGTTTATTTCTCATCTTCCCCAATTAGTCTTAAAGAATGAGAAAGGTTTGAGGTGGTCACAAAGGTTGATGACGCTTAAACATTCTGATATTCATTGGTGTTCTCGATCCAAAGAGAATGTTATCATTGTTGACCGTTGTGGGGAATTCCCTAATGTCCCTCTACTTGGCATTAGGGGAGGCATCACCTACAACTCGTGCTTGGATCTAAGGCAGTTTGGTTATTCCCGAAGGGATGGCCCACATGATATGTTGATTCAAGGCTTGGTCTTCGACTACGACAACGACGATCAAGGTCTTTGCCAGAGATTCATCCGAGCTTGGAGGATGCTAAACAAGGTGGATAGCAAGACTTTGGGACACAAGAATTCCATCCCTCTTGAGCCTTACCTCAAGTGGGTACGAACCCGCGCTCAAAGTCTTATGATGCCTTATCCTTCTATTCTACCGGTGATTGTTGAGCCTGTCAAGGAGGGAGAAGTTCCATACACTCTCCTACATCCTGACATGCCCACATCTCTTGAAGACCTGCGAAGGGATTGGATACAGCTCAAGGGAGAGCGTGATACTTTCGAAGCCCAATTCTACGCAAGCGAGAAGAAGGTTTTGGAGCTTACTAGGCTACTTCAGGAGGAGCGAACTCTAAATGCCTACATTGCGCCGAAGAGAATCCGCACTACTTCTTTATCTTAGAGCATTATATTATTTTTCCCATGCAGCATTGATGTACCCAAACTCTATTTTATTAATATAACGTGTGTTTCCTTTTTTTTTAAACAAATTTGAATCTTTTAAAATCCTTGAAAACATTACATATGCACATAGCATTCATCATAACATAAACAGGTCTTTGCAACAAGTTTCCTCATCTCTCTACTGTTTATTTCAGTAAGATGGATCTCGAACAGATGGTCAAAGATCTCCAAACTCAAAACATGCAGTTCCAGCAGTTACTCACAACCCTGGCCAAAGGGCAAGAGGAGCTGAAGACTCTGCTAGCAAAAGACAAAAAGAAAAAAAGAGAAGAAACCAACTGGCGTGGAAATCATGGGTAGAAGATTTCAGGGACAGGGTAGAAGGACCTTGGATTTTCCGACAACATCTGATGAAGGAGAAAGAAAAAGGAAAGAGACAGCAGTTCCATCTGAATCTGAAGAAGAGGAGGAAGAGGGGGATTATTCCGAGGAGCAGTATCCTCCGGCGGATGATAAATACCGACATCTGGAAGAGCGTCTAGCTGCTATGGAAATACTGAAAGTGCCCGGTCTAGACTTTGAGGAATTGGGGCTGGTGTCAGGAATTGTGATTCTACCAAAGTTCAAAGTGCCGCTATTTGTGAAATATGATGGGGTGTCATGTCTCAAAATGCACCTCCGATCATACGTGAGGAAGATTCAGCCGCACTCTGCCGACAAAGACTTGTGGGTCCATTTCTTTCAAGACAGCTTATCCGGAACCCAACTTGATTGGTTTTACCAATTAGAAAGGGCTGATGTCCATAACTGGGAAGACATTACCGCTACTTTCTATAAGCAATACCAGTACAACGCAGATTTGGCGCCAACCCGTACTCAGCTTCAGAGTATGGCTATGGTTTCAAATGAAGGTTTCAAAGAATATGCTCAGAAATGGAGATATTTAGCCGGAAGAGTACAACCCCCTCTGTCTAAGAGGGAGTTGGTGGATATGTTCTTGGGTACCCTATCAGGTCCTTTCTTCAACCATCTGATTGGGAGCTCATCTGCTGGGTTTACTGAGCTGATATTAACTGGAGAAAGAGTGGAAGCCGGTATAAAAAGTGGGAAGATTCAAAAGGATGTGTCTGCTTCTGCTGCAATAAGAAAACCTTTCACGGGGAAGAAGGAAGTGCCTGCTGTTTATTCACAGAGGGGTCAAGGAAGAGTTAAACGTCGATCAACAGTGGGGGCCACTATGATCCAAAAACATGCATCTGACCAGCCAAGAACTAATCAGCCAAGGGTGGAAAGGCCAGTTCGGCAATTCACTAGGATTAATATGACTCCAGCCCAGGTTCTACCACATCTTCTGAAGTTGAATCTAGCAAATCTAAAAGAGGCCCCAAAGAATCCCAGTACTGCGTCTCCTCACTACCATCCAAATTCCAGGTGTGCATACCATTCTGAAAGTCCAGGGCACGACACCAACAACTGTTAGGCTCTGAAGAACAAAATCCAAGACCTGATAGATGCCAAAGAAGTTGAGTTTGAAGCACCTGAAAAACCAAATTTCATTTCTGCTCCGATGCCTAGGCATGGCCACAATGCCAATGCTGTCGAGGAAGATTTATTTGTTGCCTCAATGGATGAACTGTTGACTCTGCTCCCGATCATTAAAATGAACTTGTTGAAAGTTTGGGTATTCCCAGGTTGTAAAGAAGACTGCCATCATTGCTTATCCTCATTAACCGTTTTCCCTCTGTTGAAGACAGGTATCCAACGCCTGATTGACAATCAAGAAATTCTGTTCGAAAAAGCTCTTGTTTTACCAATTCCTGTTAAAGACGTTTCAATCATAACCATCTCCGCCAATCCTTCCAGGGTCCCTAAAATACCTGTTAGGATTACATCAGCTCTGAAGACTACTCCACTTAAGATCACAATGCCCGGGCCAGTCCCGTATGAGTCAGATAAGACAGTACCATGGAACTACAGTGGAGAAATCTACTACCATGGTGTTAAACAAGATGAACTAACTGAAGAGAGCTTTGAAGAAGAAAACTTCGACATTAGCAATATTTCCGGAGCAAGCAAGATTACCCGCAGCGGTAGAATCTTCTCTCCAGAAATTACCCCTCCAAAGGCAATTTTTGGACCCGTAGCTGCTCCAAAAGTTACCTTTACACCAATAATCATATCCGCAAGTACTCCCATCATTGAAGAAGACACAACCCCTGTGGTTATCCCCACCAATACTGCTGCTACTGATGTTCGGGGAAAAGGGATTCAAGAAGAGCCTGTCAAGACGAAGGCTTAACCACTGATCATCCCTGAAACCTCCAAAAAGGAGATGGAAGAAATCCTGAGAATAATCAAGAAGAGCGATTATTATGTGGTTGAACAGTTGGAGCAAACCCCCTCGAAGATCTCCATGTTGGCTTTGTTGCTGTGTTCTGAGGCACATGCGAAAGCTCTGGTAAAATTTCTAAAGACAGCCCATGTGCCACAAGAAACATCCGCTGACCAATTCCAAGACTGTGTGGCTAGTTTAACAGCTGATAATGGCTTGGGTTTCTCCAATGCAGATCTAACACCAAAAGGGAGAAAATACAATGAGGCATTGCATGTCTCTGTGGAGTGCAGAGGAACAACCCTAGCCCATGTATTGGTAGACACTGGTTCGTCTTTGAACGTCTTACCAAAGAAAGCTCTTGATAGATTGGATTGCGAAGGATTAACCCTGAAACCCAGCAACATAATTATGAGAGCCTTTGATGGTTCAAAAAGGATGGTCCACGGGGAGGTGGACATCCCGATAAAGGTGGGAACTCAAACTTTCAACTCAACTTTCTATGTGATGGACATCCGTCCCTCTGACTCTTGTCTGTTAGGACGGCCTTGAATCCACAATGCCGGTGTTGTCACCTCCACTCTACACCAAATGCTGAAATACCTGGTCCAAGGAAAGATCATAACTGTCCATGGGGAAGAGGAATACATGATTAGTCATCTCAATTCTTTCCGATATGTGGAATTGGATGGCGAGTTCATCGAAACTCCTTTTCAACATTTCGAAGAGGTCTCTCAAGAGGTAGCGGTAACCAAGGCAGTATCCTCAGTTCCCAAGGTCACAAGACCTCTGCTTTGGATGTCATCTCTGAAGGACACAAAGGCAGTAATTGAAGAGGGTGGATGCACCATCTGGGGGCAGCTTCCAGACATTCCATACAAATCAGACAAGTTTGGCTTGGGGTTTACTTCAACTGCTCAGAAGGTTGTGCACCGTGCCCATGCTGGAGGGCCACCTGTGAAGATTAGCAACCAAGGGGTTAATGAATTGGAAGACAGTGAAGAAGATGGCAGCTTGGAAGATTGGATATTTCCTACTGTCAACGGAGGACTCCGCAACTGGGAAGCCAAATACTTTGTCCCAATAACTTTCATCTCTCAGTAATTTATCTTTTTACATTTCTGTTGGACTTGTAATATTCACAAACAATTCATACATTTTCAACCTTGTGTCTTACCCGAGGCACAAAGGTCCATTTGTAAGGATTTTTATTTCATCTTCATATGACATTTAATGAATCATGGACGTTTTTCACATACAAACTTTTGGTGCTCATTGTCTTTCTTTTTCATTTTATTTGTTTAAAGGTGGCTATACCCTTACACACACCCACACTCACAAATACAAGTACCCCTCCATTCCGGATCCCATGGGTAACGATACTGCTATAGCCTTTAGTGACTCTGAAGATCTAATCTACCAAGCCGAAGACGAAGGTGAGGAAGATTGTGAAGTGCTAGGGGAGTTGGCCAGACTACTACAACAAGAGGAAAGGGCTATTCAGCCTCATGAGGAGCTTTTAGATACAATCAACTTGGGTACTGAGGAGGATAAAAAGGAAATTAAAGTGGGTGCCAACCTAGAGCCACGTGTCAAAGAGCGTCTAATTCAGCTATTGCATGATAATGTTGAGATCTTTGCCTGG
This sequence comes from Vicia faba, assembly GCA_948472305.1. NCBI lineage: Eukaryota > Viridiplantae > Streptophyta > Magnoliopsida > Fabales > Fabaceae > Vicia > Vicia faba. The sequence continues at coordinate 1,140,983,896 of OX451740.1, read as the reverse complement.
TCATACGAAGATATTTTGGGACTTGATACAGACATCGTGGTACACTGTCTACCCACGAGAGAAGATTGTCCACCAGTGAAACAAAAAGTCCGCCGCATGAGACCTGACATGTCAGAGAAAATCAAAGCAGAAGTTATGAAACAGTTCAATGTTGGATTTCTGGTTGTTACTTCCTATCCTCAATGGGTTGCCAACATTGTTCCCGTGCCTAAAAAGGACGGAAAAGTAAGAATGTGCGTGGATTATAGAGATTTAAACAGGGCCAGTCCTAACGATGATTTTCCACTTCCACACATCGACATCCTGGTTGACAATACGGCTCAGCACAAGGTATTTTCTTTCATGGACGGATTCTCAGGCTATAACCAGATCAAAATGGCACCTGAGGACATGGAGAAAACTACCTTTTTCACACAGTGGGGTACGTTCTGTTACAAAGTGATGCCATTCAGACTGAAGAATGCTGGGGCAACCCATCAACGCGCCATGGTAGCTTTGTTTCATGATATGATACATCATGAGATAGAGATCTACGTAGATGACATGATAGCCCGATCATAAACTGAAGAAGAACACCTTGGTCACTTGCAAAAGATGTTTGACAGATTGAAGGAGTACAAGCTAAGGTTAAACCTGAACAAGTGCACATTCAGAGTCCGGTCCGGTAAACTCTTGGGTTTCATTGTCAGCAACAAAGGCATCGAGGTTGATCCTGCCAAAGTCAAAGTGATACAAGAAATTCCTGCTCCTCGTACTGAGAAGGAAGTCAGAGGGTTCTTGGGACACCTGAACTATATTGCCAGATTCATTTCCCACCTAGCATCTACTTGTGAGCCAATCTTTAGGCTGTTGAAGAAAGATCAAGTAGTCAGATGGAATGACGAATGCCATATCGCTTTCGACAAAATTAAAGAGTATTTACTAGAGCCTCCTGTCTTGATGCCACCAGTCCAGGGAAGACCACTAATCATGTATCTGACTTTTTTAGAGAACTCAATGGGGTGTGTATTGGGGCAGCATGACGAGTCTGGCCGAAAAGAGCATGTTATTTATTACCTGAGCAAAAAGTTTACCGACTGCGAAACTAGATATTCACTTCTCGAGAAAACTTGCTGCGCTCTGCTATGGGTTGCTCGCTGGCTAAGACAGTATATGTTGACTCATACCACTTTGCTGATATCTAAGATGGATCCAATAAAGTACATCTTTGAGAAGCCTGCTTTGTCTGGGAGGATAGCTAGATGGCAGATGATCCTAACAGAATATGACATACACTACACGACCCAAAAAGCTATAAAGGGCAGTGTGCTAGCTGATCATCTTGCTCATCAAGCCGTAGAAGATTATCAGTCCATGAAGTTTGAATTCCCGGATGAAGACATCATGACATTAGACAACTGTGAAGAAATCAGACCATATGACGGACCTGAACAAGGATCCCGATGGACCCTGTTCTTTGATGGGGCATCCAATGCACTTGGTAATGGTATCAGTGTTATGCTTATATCTCCGGAAGGATGCCATACTCCTTTTACTGCCAGACTTTGCTTCAACTGTACGAACAACATGGCAGAATACGAAGCATGCATCTTTGGTCTCAAGGCCGCCATAGACTTGGGAATCAAATATTTAGTTGTGTTTGGAGATTCAGCTTTGGTCATCAGTCAGATCAAAGTATAATGGGACACCAAGCATCCTAACCTTATCCCTTACAAAGAACATGTTTTGACATTGTTACCACATTTCGAGCAGATTACCTTCGAGCATTTCTCGCGAGAATAAAATCATCTAGCAGATGCTCTAGCCACAATGTCATCTATGTTTAAACTTAATTGGGATAACGAGGCTCCCCAGATCACCATTGAACGAATGGATGAACCAACACACTATCACGAGATTAATACTGAAGAAGTAGTGGACCAGCCTTGGTTTCATGAAGTCAAATGGTATCTCGCGGCTCAAGAATATCCAGAAGGAGCTTCAATCAATAATAAAAATTTATTGAGGAGATTCTCTGCTAAGTTCTTCCTGAGTATTGGCATCCTGTACAAACGTAATCATGATTATATTCTGCTCCGTTGTGTGGACAAGATTGAAGCTGAAAAGATCATGGCCGAATTACATGAAGGTACCTTTGGCATTCACTCTAGTGGGCATACGATGGCGAAGAAAATCCTACGAGCAGGCTATTATTGGTCTACCATGGAAGCAGACTGCTATCAACACTCCGGGACCTGTCATAAGTGTCAAATCTATGCAGACAAGGTGCACGTACCCCCGGTTCCTCTAAATGTCTTAACAGCTCCTTGGCCCTTTGCTATGTGGGGAACGATATGATTGGGGAGATCAAGCCTACAGCCTCCAATGGACACCACTTCATTCTAGTGGCCATTTATTATTTCACAAAGTGGGTAGATGCAGCTTCCTTCGCATCCGTTACTAAGAATGTTGTCGCCCACTTCATCAAGCAGAATCTCATTTGCCGGTATGGTATCCCAGAAAGGATCATCACTGATAACGGTACAAACCTTAACAATACTATGATCACTGCCTTGTGTGAGCAGTTCAAGATTCAACATCACAATTCATTCCCCTATCGGCCAAAGATGAATGGTGTCGTCGAAGCTGTAAATAAAAACATTAAAAAGATCATACAAAATATGACAGTCACCTACAAAGACTGGCATGAGATGCTACTGTTTGCTCTCCATGGGTACCGTACCACGGCTCGCACATCAACTGGGGCAACACCTTATTCTTTGGCTTATGGCATGGAGGTTGTTTTACCTATTGAGGTTCAGATCCCCTCTTTGAGAATCATGAAGGATTCAGGTTTGAGTGAGGACGATTGGATCCAGACCCGACTTGATTAACTGAACTTAATTGATGAAAAAAGACTTACTGTTGTTTTCTATGGTCAGATGTATCAAAAACGGATGATCAAGTCTTTCAACAAGAAAGTCAGATGCCAAGTATATCAAGTTGGAGATCTAGTGATCAAGCGCATCATCTTGCCACAAAGTGATCCCAGGGGAAAATGGACTCCTACCTATGAAGGACCATTTGTAATCAAGAACATCTTTTCTGGTGGGGCAATGATCTTAACCAACATGGACGGTGATGACCTGCCACACCCTGCGAACGCAGACATAGTCAAAAGATACTACGCATAAGAGACCCGCTAGGTTGACACACCTAGGAAAAACAAGGGCATCCCGGCGAACCAAAAGGTTCGGGCAAAAATTAGGGATAAAATAAATAAAAATTGTACACTCGGCAAGTTGAAAACCCGAAAGGGCGACTTGGGCAAAAAAGGGTTTCCCGGTGGATCAAAAACCCGAAAAGGTGGTCCAGGAAAAAGTTAGGGAATTAAAGCGTATGACTATGTCTCATCGGATCACTTTAAGGACAATCTCTTCATAGACAAACTCGGAGCTCCTGGTCAATTCAATCATCTTCGAACGAAGCAACAAATGGACAAGATATTCGGAGATACGAAGGCTATAGCAGAATGGGAACCCCATGGGATTATTACACATAGCTATCTTTCTTTGTATAAATTTTTCTTATTCTCATGACACCGTCCTCTTACTAGGATGTTTGTCTCCTTTGTACAAAATACTTATTCAAAGTGATTACAAAGATATCTCTTTAAAGTGCAGAAAACCATTTGTCCTTTTCTTTTTTTACACTTGTGTTTTATTTGCAAAAATGTCCAATGATTTATTAATGAACATATGCATTTGAACATAATCAATGTTTACAAATAAACAAAATGAAAAAGAAAAATTACTGACAGGTTGAAGGGATAGGAAAACGTCTTTAGGCTATTCCATGAACAATCCCTACAGTACATCATTAAGATCCCTAGTGGAGCTGAAACAAACTATTAATCCTCAGTAGAAACCATTCAGTTTCTTCAAATTTCCCAGCAAGTTGTCTTGAATCCTGAAAAGCAACCGGATAACAGTTAACTTCTGTTTCTCCCCAACCTAGGATAACTCCCCGGTAGAGTGACAGACGACCGAGACTCCTAAACCTTTTTTCAAACAGGAATAAGCTTTTTCCCTATAGAGTTTTCTTTGCTCCCCAACAGAATGAAGATTCTCATTATTAATTCCCCAGTAGAAGTCATAAAAGTTCTCTGGATTCTCCAAGCATATTCCTCAAGCAGTACATGGCATTACTCTCACAACAGAAATTTTGTCAATACTTCAACTTCAAGACATGAAGAATCCACATATCCTCGGCAGCAGTCAAGGATTTATTTTCCTCTGCAATACAACAAATCAGCTTACATGCGCATACATTACATCCATATATCATAAACATTGATAAAGCACATATATTGCATCGTACATTTCATGCAACATAACTTTGTGTTTAAGCAAATATTTTACCCTTTTCAGGATAAAATTAACAGCTACCATTAACAAATATTCAAAGATTTCAGATACAGTTCAGATAAGCTCCAGACAAGGATGCCATCCTGATACTCATTCAGATTTCAACTTCAAGATACTATTCATATACGTTACAGACAAGGATTCCATTCTGATACTCATTCAGTTTCAAGTTCAGATACAGTCCAGATACGCTCCAGACACTATTGCCATTCTGTCACTTATTCAGATTCTCACAGTACAGATACGCTCCAGACACGGTTTCCATTTTGTCACTTATTCAGATTCTCACAGTTCAGATACGCTCCATACACGGTTTCCATTCTGTCACTTATTCAGATTCTCACAGTTCAGATACGCTCCAGACACATAAGCCATTCTGTCACTTATTCAGATTTCAACGTCAAGATACAGTCCAGATACGCTCTAGACACAGAAGCCATTTTGTCACTTATTCAGATTTCAACTTCAAGATACATTCCAGATACGCTCCAGACACGGTTGCCATTCTGTCACTTATTCAGATTCAGGTTCAGATACAGCTCAGATACATTCCAGATACGGACACCATTTTGATGCTTATTCTTTTGATTTACAACAAACATTCTTGGATGGCATCTAGAAGCCCATCTCCAACAAGACTCTATCACCTCTCCAAATGGCATCTTTAAGCCCATTCCCTCAGCTACACTTCGTTGAGTGCAAATTTATGGGCACTCTAGTGTCCAATCATCTTTTACCTTCGAGTCACGAACGGCAAAACTCGCCAATCTAACTCTTCAGGTTCAAGAAAATTGAACAGGGGCAGCTGTTATACCCCAAAATTTTCCCTCTCATTTATCAAGACTTTTCTCACAAGACTTCTTTGACTCAAGACAAGATTAGGGTTTGGTCAGCTCAAGACACCTCATCTTGCACTAATAACCTAAAATTAGGGTTTGAGTTTGCACAAGGATTTTTTGGACCATATATGCTTCATGTGACTTTCACACACCATCTTGGACCCCTAAGATTGCTCATGTTAAGTTTCAAGCCTTATACCACATTTTTGATCAGTCAATTGGACATTTGACCTAAAAATCAGTTGTATTGGGGGGAAAGTCAACCATGGTCAATTTACAGTAAAACTTCATAATTTTTTATCCACATCAACATTTTAGACTCATATGTACCATTTGATCAAGTTTGGATCACAACTCCTCAAGAAATTTGATCAAATCATCAAAAGGGCAAAATGCTCAAAATTAGGGTTTTTGACTGAGAAAGGGCAATTTCTGATTTTTAACCTAGCCATTGGCTATTTGAGTTCAAGCATGATTTCAAGGATTCAATGGCATCATCTTGACCTAATTACATGGTTCAAAAGATCTCAAGTTCATTGGATTGACAAATGAAATTTGCAGTCAAATGATCAAAAGTCAATTGTATACTGAAAAGTCAAATTTTGACTTTTTGGTCAAAATCAAGTGCCAAGGGTCATAATTCATCAAGATATGTCAAAATATGAAACTTTTTCACCAATAAAACCAATTTTGAAAATTAGGGTTTTGAATTTGAAAATTTTCATAACTTAGAATTTTTCTAAGTATAAAAATTTTCTTATTTTTTCCCAACTTTTCACCACTTTTTCACTATGATGCATTTTGATTCAAGAAAAGTTCCAAACATGAAAGTTGTAGTCCTCCATGAAATCTACAACTTTTCTTCACAAAGTTTTCCCTAAAGATGCTTGGATATCAAGATATAAATTTGTGAATACATGCTCATGAACTAAATAACTTAGTGAAATTTTGCCCTAATTTAGGTATGTTTTTGGCCCAACTTCATGAAAACGTTTCACCTAGTTCCAAGAGGTATCTCAAATTGCATTTCAAATATGGATTATAGAGAACATTGCAAGCTTTCCAAAATGTCCAAGAACTCTCCAAGATCATTTTTTAGTAGGGAGAATCGAAGAGAGGAAGTTGGCATTTTCTCACTTTTTGTTCAAGCCATTTTCACATAGCAAAGTTGCAAATCAAATCTATGCTGGTTATATCTTGCTTTACAGGTCCTAAGATTGCTATACACTTCATAATTAAATGCATACTCAGTTGACAAAGCCTTTATCATTTCTTTTGAAGCTTTACACAAGTTGTAATTCCATTTTGGGCAAAAAGGTTACATTGGCATTTTCATAAAGAGGAACTTTTGCAACTTTGTCAACTTGGAGCATTGGACCTGTCCCCTTGGTACAAGCAATCTACACAGCTCTCAAGCAAATTGTACAAGCTCATTTCAGCCCTTAATTAAGTTGGTACAAGCATGTGAGATTGGTCTTGTCAACTTTACTTCAAATGCAAGAAAAGTTGCAAAAAGGTCCAAAGCTTGCACAGCTAGTAAGGGCTGACTTTCTATCACTTCTATACATATATGCAAACTTGTTACAAGGCACAACACGCTTGGCTTGAACTAGAAACACACTTAAACTGAAAAACTCCACAAAACTGCCCAAAATCACAGTTTCTGCAAAAGCACAACCAACTCTCATTTGGCTCGTGCGTTTTGTGTTTAATCAATTCAAACATCTTATTCACTTGATACCTAGCCAATCCAAGCCATCACCCTGGTTCTGTAACCTCTGTTTCAGCATCTACCATTTTCAAATTGGAAGCTTGTAGTTGGACTTGGTCAGGGAGTTCCAGCCATCCTCAAAGCAAGATAAGCATTGGAATTGCTTCAGGGAAGTTCAAGGAAACTCAAACAATCATCAGGCCTTCATTAAAGTCCCTACATTGCTCTACTCAATTCCAGCTGAAAGAGGTATTTTCTTAAACTCTATCTCCTTGTACAGGCAACTTCAACCACGATTTGTGAAGAAAAATGTAGTCCTTATCATAACGAAGTTGTACATACCATTACTTTGCATTTATATTACTTGTGCTAAGAGAATTTGAAGCTTGAAAACTCTGAAAAAATTAGGTCACGAATTAGGGATTCCAAAATTATCTTTGATCTTTAATTGTTAGGTTACATAATTTATATGGTTGGAATCGTGAGCTCAAATGCCACATTTTTCATGTTATGAGTTTTCATTGTTATGCAAGCATGAGGAAGATACAGGTTTGAACTGGAAACGCGCGCAGGGAAGAACGGACGAAGGACAGGGATGATGTTCTGGGCTTTTTGGTGCCTTGGCCTTTTTGTTTTTGCTATTTGCACCCCCCTGACTTGCTACTGCACCCCCCTGACTTAATTATTTTTTATTTTTTATATTTTCATATTTTATAATTTTGTTTTTTTTTTCTGAATGATAAAAAAATACAAAAAATAATTTCTTTATTTTTACACTTTCATTTTATTTTTTTATTATTTTTTTCACATAAAAATTAATTTATTTGAGTAAGATAGAATTTATTTTTCTTAAATAGTTTGTAAATAATCAAATATATTTAATATTTTTATTATATATTTTCATACTCATAAATATTTATTTTTTATACATATTTAATTTTTAATATTTGAACATAATATTAATTATTATTTTTTATACAAAAAATACACAAAATAATAATATAAGACATTATTTTCTTTAAATAAAAACTAGGGTTTAATCCCCTCAAAAAATAAATATTATTTTTTTCCCTTTTTAGGTTTAAATTAAATACTTTTCTCATACAAAAACAAAACATAAAATATTTTTTCTAACATGAACATATTGCATTGCATTTTAAATATTTTTCTTATTTATTTAATTCGCGCATATTCAATTTGGTTGTAATAATATATTTAGTTTTTATATTTGTGCAAAATCCCCATTCAAACTTGTATCCCCCCTCCCATAAAAATTGTTGTAATAGCTTAGTATATTTACATTACGCAATTTATCGCTTTTATACTATGCTTAGTAATTAGGGTTTGCATGACAAGAACAAAAAACAAAACAAATAGAAAAACCCTAAATGCAAGACAAAAGCATGAAAATGACACACTTTGCACACAAGCACCCTTAGGGTTTCTCCCACTTGGTTTCCTAAAATAAAGTGGCCATGTTACGCATGCGAAGTATCTTGGCAAAACAAAACAAACATAATATCATAGTCCCTCGATGACGCTATTCAAAGGTTGCCTAAACAAAATGATCGTGGTCCCTCAAAAATGCTCAGATACTTGGCAACATTGCTATCATGGTTATACGATGATCCACGCCCGTCCCGTTTACATCCAAAGATAGGGTTGCTTACCAAATCAATGATAAGTCAACAATGTCAAAGGAATAGAAAATTCACAAGAAAGACATTTGAGTAGGTAGATAGCTTCTAAGTTACTTGCTCCATTTCAAATAATCCTTGCTATTTTCGAAAACAAATACACACACATTTCAAAGCATTTCAAAACATCTTACAAAACATTGAAAACATTTTCAAAAGACAAACATCTTTGTATACATTCTTACGAACGAGAATCATTACAAAGATTGCCTAAACAAAGGCCTCTTTTACAAAATACTTTCAAAATCACACCAAACACCATTTCAAACAAAATAAAGAAAGTGATCTAAGCAAGTAACTAAGATCCCATGGAAAACCATGGATGAAAAGTGTGCTAGCACCTTCCCTTTTCATAATCTACCCCCCGAACTCAAGAAAACATCTCAAAGGTCTTTCCTGTGCTTTTTCACCTTTCCTTTCGGATAAAAGAAAAGTCGGTGGCGACTCTTGCTAACCGCGACATTTGTGATAAAACGCAAAACCTTCAAGTCAGTTCTCCCACCATATCACAATGTCCTATAAATGGTAACCGGGTTCTAAGGGATCTCAATATCACCGATCTTTCCCATAAGTTACATTCTGATAGACAACTGACTTTCCACCAAACAAAACTCGGGAGTCGAATCTCAATAAGTATAGTATCGAGTATCAACCGACTTTGAGGATAAACCAAAGACGGCTATCTCACTACGTCCTAATGGCCAAGTTTTTCAATTAAAGGTTCTAAGGTCAGTTGATGTTTCATGACACCATGCAGCGGCCCGTATTCTCCTTGATTAACTCAAGGGCTACTGGTACCCACCAAAGTGTCACATCAACGTAGCTATCGCTTCAACCGTATCGATATACCTCCGTACAATTTCTATAATCTATTGCTACTTACCTAAAAGGTGTCCCCAGATCCGGGTGTAGGATTTATAGTAACCCAAACAATACCCTTAAAAGTAAAGTAATCAAAGCAAACAAAGAAAGCAATTTTTAAAATGAACTAGACCCTAAGGTAAACCCCACTTTTATCTTATTCCCCAGCAGAGTCGTCAATTCTGTGATACGGTGGAAGAATCGACTGTTAATACTGGTTTGCGTTTTATATTCGCAAATGTGCGGTAAGCAAGAGTCACCATCGACTTTTCTTTTATCCAACAAAGGAAATGGTGAAAAGAACGGAAAAATACCTTTTTCGAGATTTTCTGAGTAAGGGGGTAGATTATGGAAAGGGAAGGTGTTAAAACCCTTTCCATCTATGGTTTTCCACGGGCTCTTAGGTACTTGCTCATTTTGAAAACTACTTTCGTGTTTGTGTGTTTTGAAAAGTTTTTTTGCTTTATGATAACTCTTGTATCAATCCTCAAGAGTGTTGATAAAGTGTTTTTGAAAATGTTTGAAAGTGTGGTGTGAGAAAAAGGTTGTTTTTGAGCAAGTACTTAACAACTATCTACCTACTCGAAAAAAAGGTTGTTCTTTTCCTCCTTTCCTTCAAATAGTTATATCCTACTATTAGTGAGTAGGTATCCCTATCGTTGGATGTTAAGGACTATCGAAGGGACGTTTACGGTCATTAAGGCAACTGGGCAAGAACTCTTAGTAATTGTCCTAAAGTTCTAAGATCACTTTTTAACCCAGGCAACAGTCGAAAGGGTCATCGAGGGACTTGTGATCTCTTGAACTAGAGGACAGTCACTAAAAATTCTCACGTTTTGAGAATTATGACCGTTTTCGAAGGCAACCGAAGTGGGAGATGCCCTAGGAGTGAGCATGTGCAAGTGTGTTGTTTCGGTTCATTTATCCTGCGCATTTAGGGTTATCTAATCGTTTTCTTTTCAGTCCTTTTCATGCAATCCTATTAATCTAAACAGTTAATAATAATACGGAAAATAAATTGCAGAAAATAAAATTCCTAAGCTATTACAAGGCCTTGGGGCAATTACATAACTAGGACAAGAAAAATAAAAACGTGGAATTTTAAACCTAATTAAAACTATTACAAACCGGGAAACAGTTGCATAATTGAAAAATAATAAAATGGAAAATAATAAACGCGCGAAGATTAAAGCGAGAATAAGTTAAAAAAACCTAAAAATCTAATTGACTAAAACATATTTTTGTATTTTTATTGAAAAGTATATTTGAAGTGATTAAACCTAATTCTAATTGATTTTAATTAAGGAAATAAGTAAAATAATTAAATTAATTACCAAAAATTAAATTAATTAGAAAAAAAATCTAAGTCTATTTTTTTGTGATTTTATTGATTTTATGATTTAAATAAAAAAATGATTTTTTAAAATAATTAAAAGAAATAAATTAAAAAACAATGGGCCTGATAGTAGGAAGCAATTGGGGGGTATGGCGCTGCAATTTGCTAGGCCCAGATTGTACAAGCCCAAGGCCCGCATGAGATCTTATGCTGCCAGCCCCTGAGGGTTCATTGTGGGTGCCTAGATCTGGATCTATGATCTGATGCTTATGATAGATCCAATGGTGATGAGATGATAACCCATGACACACTCCTTTATCCTTAGTGCACTAGATCTGCAGTTAAATGGTTAGAAAAAATTTAAAACACACGACCTATGTATCAAACCCAGGTCCTCCCTTTCATACGCCTATGCCTTTTCCCTCTGAGCCAATTGTTAATTCATGATTAACAACACAAAGATAATATATGTGAAACAAGGATTGAATTCGGGTCATCAAAAAAATGCGTGCGTCGGCAATTGAATGAACCAATTAAATTAAAACAAAATGCCATGCAGGGTCTTAAAAGAGTCAACGATGTCGGAGCTGTACTCCGATCGTCTTCTCCGACCAAGAAAAATGGCCAACCTGCAAATACGTTAAATTTAAGGCCTGAAACTTTATCTACCCCCCCCCCCCCCCTAAAACCTAGGCTACGAATTCAACGATGGCTTTAGTTTGGTCCAAAAAGGCCTCTATCTCTGAAACTGAAGCTCACATGTTTAGAAACCCTAATAATGGTTATTAGAGTTCTTGGCCCTGTACCTTACATGAAATACGTCAAAATGCTTACAATCAATGATAATAGCATGAATATGGAATGAAAATTAATTTATAACATGCATTTGCAAAGTTTCAAAACCAAGTTTTACCAAAATCTGGTGATGTTTGAAGGAGGGATTCCAGGCACGACTTGGCTTGGCTCAAGGATAGAGATGAACCCTGGGACCTTCAGGAGGAAGCTATGATGCTTAGTTTGGGTGGAGAAGGCTTGGATCGTGTGAACCAAAGTTGCACTTCTTTGAAATTTTTTGAAACTTTTCTAGGGTTTTTTTGTAGCAGTTGCGTGTCCCTTTGTAGTATGGAATGCTTGTGCATATATATATTAGGTCTTATTAGGTTAACAAATATGGAGAAAAGTCCATGCTTTCATGAGGAAATATTTGTTTTTGGAATAATATGAAATATTTCCAAAATTGGCCAAATCTTGCACAAATGTGCTCCACGCGTTTTTCCAACCTATCTTGAGTTGTTTGGGCCTCCAATATGATGAAAATTGAAAGCTGGCATGCCCCTACAGATCCATTTCCCTTCGAATTTGTTCTCTTTTAAGACTTTAAGCTCCAATTTGAATTATTTAGAGCTTTCCTCATCAGAACCTTGTTTCCTTCGAAAGCTCTAAACTCTAATTCGAATTGCGCCAGCTTCAATATCATGGCTCCTTCGATTGAGCCACCCTCTGCTTCGATTGCTTGATTTAAAGAAAATCAACCTGGTCGAATCAACTCTTGTGGAGTTAGGAACAAACAAGGCAAGAATTTGGCCTTTAACTCAGGATTTGAATCCACGATAAAAATTGAATTCTTGCCATATTTGCAAGGAAAACATTCCATTTTGAACTTTGGGTGAACCTGGACGAGTTATGATAGGTGTTTTGCTCGAATTTGGCTTAAGGCTTTCATCATGGTTCCTTCGATTAAGTCTCAAGCCTTGCTCCCTTCGATGGCTTTGAACTGGACCAAATCGAAGCATTATCTTATTGACTGGTTGAAGTGTTGTTCTGCTCTCTTCGATGGTTCTAAGTCCTGATTCGAATTACCCAGAATTTCCCTTATCAGAACTTCTTCGATCAGCCCTTATCCTCTTTGATGGTTCTGAGTCCTGATTCAAATTACCCAGAACTTTACTCATTTGGACATTTATTTCCTTCGAAGGCTCTGAATTCTAATTGCGCCTACTTCGTTATTGTCTCCTTCGATTAAGTCTCAAGCCATGCTCCCTTTGATGGCTCTGCATCCTGACTCAAATTACTCATATTCTCAGCATTAGAGTTTCTTCGTTTGAACCATGGTCTGCAGGAATTCGAAAGGCTCAGAGTTGTCTTCTCCAATCTGCATGAATTCGAATGGTCAGAGCTTCTGGAAACCTCTCAGTTCTTGCTCTTTTCGATCTCACTTTCTCTAACTTGGACAATCAGAATATCACCCTGTTGATATGCCATCTAAGCATCACCTAGTTAACATGCCTGTCAAAAGGCACTTTGTACGCCCCAACGAAAAACAACCTTATTTAAGATGTCTGTCGAAGCTGCCTTGTTTGAGATGCCCATCGAAAGGCCTTATGCCAATCGAAATACCTTTTATAGATGCTAATCGAAGGGGACTTTTTAGATGCCAATCGGAGGATACTTAACCATTATTCAAAAAAAATCCTTTTCTTTAGGCAAATGTTTGTAACCACCTATGCAAAAGAAAATCTTGGAAAAACATGAGAGGGCAAATTTTGGGGTACAATAATCCCCATCTAATTTGGAGAGTTAAAAATTAGGATACGCTAACAAAGAAGAATTTGAAGTATTAGTTATTAATGCTCTAACAGATACAAATTGGTGTAGCCCAATCATAAATTATCTTAAAGATCCTTCGATGGATGCAGAAAGGAAGATCAAGTATAGAGTGTTATCCTATATCCTGATGGGAAACGAATTGTTCAAGAAAACCCCAGAAGGAGTCTTGCTTAAATGTTTAGAAGAAAGTGAAGCATACTTAGCTTTGTCTGGTGTGCACAGTGGGGCATGTGGAGCGCATCAAGCAGGCCATAAAATGAAATGGTTTCTATTTCGATACGGAATGTATTGGCCCATAATGCTCAAAGGTTGCATAGAGTTTGCCAAGGGATGCCAGGAATGTCAAGTACATGCAGGTATTCAACATGCCCCTGCAAGCAAACTTCACTCAATTGTTAAGTCATGGCCTTTTAGGGGTTGGGCATTAGACCTAATTGGGGAAATTCATCCTGCTTCATCCAAAGGCCAAAGATACATTTTGGTAGGAATAGACTATTTACAAAATGGGTCGAAGCAATACCTTTGGTGAATGTAGAACAAGAGGTTATTATCGAATTCATTCAAAGGCATATAAATTATAGGTTTGGAATCCCAAAAAGTATTACAACAGATCAAGGATCATTTTCACTAGTCGAAAATGTAAGAGTTTGCTAAGGAAATGGGTTTCAAATTGTTGACCTTAACACCATACTATGCTCAAGCAAATGGTCAAGTAGAAGCAGCCAACAAGGTGATAATTGGTCTAATAAAGAAACGTGTAGGGATAAAACCAAAGAATTGGCATAAAACTTTAGACCAAGCTCTATGGGCTTGTCGAACGTCTCCTAAGGAAGCAACTAATACTACACCATATCAACTCACGTTTGGACATGATGCAGTTTTGCCAGTCGAAATCCACTTACTGTCAGTAAGAATTCATAGGCAAGGAGAAATTCCTTCTGAACATTATTGGGAAATGGTGATGAATGAATTAGTGGATCTGGATGAAGAAAGGGTGCATATGTTGGAAACTTTGAGAAGACAAAAAGAAATAATAACCAGAGCATATAACAAAAGAGTTAAAGGTAAAACGTTTGTAACCAATAATTTAGTATGGAAAGTAATTTTTCCTATGGATCGAAAGAATAAGTCATTAGGTAAATGCTCTCCACATTGGGAAGGACCTTTTCGAATCTTACAAGCATTTTCAAACAACGCTTATGAGATTGAAGAATTAGCAGAGGATCAGAGGAGCCTAAAAGTAAACGGTAAATACTTAAAGAAGAATAGACCATGTCTTCAAGAAGTTAGAATTTTAACAGAATAATGTGAAGTGCTTTAGCTTAAGCCAAATGATACTAATAAAAGTAAAGTTGCCAAAATGGCTTTTGTTCCAAGGAGTTACAAACTTTAAACGAAGCACAGTAGAAAACAAGTTCAATATTACATGACAAATCAAAATGGTAGTTTGTTCTTTAACCTATCATATTTGATCTTGGCCAAATTCAGCTTATAATCAACAGCAGATTTGAGACTTTCAAGAGCGGCGATTTCATTAGTCATGGAAGTGGCTTTCTCAATGTGATCCACACTCTTTACCGCCAACTCTTTGATTCTAGCTGTGTCCAGCCCTTTGATAGAAGCTTGCATGGTTTTGGCTTCAACGATTTTTTCCTTTAATTTCTTAATTTAAGCCTCCCAAAGAGAAATTGATTTGGTATATGCATCATACTCTGTTTTCACTGCCTGATACAAAGCCTCCAATTACTCAGCTTCATGCGAAGTCTTGAGAGCATCGTCAAATTCATTTGCTTGAGTTTGCTGCTTCATTTGGATCTTTAATATAATATCCCTTTCCCTGTTGTGCTCAGCACTAATCTGGTCAATCAGATGTTGAGTATCAATCAGAGCCTCACCTATGTTTGAGGGACAAGCAGTGATATTGATTTGGCCTATCAATGTCTTCATTCGATAGCAAGTAGTGATGTATTTATTTAATACATCAAACAAATCAACTTCAAAAACAGTTGTTTTCACCTGTCGAAGGAGTTCATCATAAGAAGCCTCATTGGTACCTTCACTGGAATGCGTGGAAACATCAGATTGGCCCTTTTCAGAAGAGGATCCTCTCTTTGCCACCACCATCCTTACATATCCCAAAGGATCATTTTTCTTTAAAGTTTATTTCTCTTCTTCGGTAAGAGGCATTGGAAGTTGAATTGAAGTTGTTTGAATTTGTGGTTGAGCAGAAGTTTGTATCTCAGCAACAATAAGAATTGTCTCTTGATTGTTCTTATTTTCTTAGTCTTGTGTTTGCTCCATTTCACATTCGCCTTCATTGGAAAAATGATGGGTAACATCTTCTGAAAAGTGTTCCTCATTATCAAGAAAGTCTTCAGAAAATTTGGCCCTTTTAGAGGAAGAATCGCTAGGGCTATCTTCATTTGGATCTTCTTTCCTCTTGCCAACTATTTGAGATTCCTTCTAAACATTGTCATCAAGAGAAGAAATCTCTTGTTTGCCTTGAACATCTCCAGTCTCGAGTTGAGGAGCAGAAGTAGAAGAACCTTTGTTAAGGGTTGCACCACTAGGATTAAGTTGAGGCGAAGCATTACCAATTTGAGGTGGAATCTCAAAATTTGCAAAAGAATCAAGAGCAGTTGTTTGCTTATTCTGCAAATAAATATAGTTAGTTAGAAAAGTAAAGCATTCGAAAAAGCTTGTGAATTTCAATCATACCTTTGGATCATCATCATTTGAAGCATTACTTCCAATATGTTCCAGAGCAACTTGAATAATAGGTTGAGGTTGAATTTCTTTTTGGATTAGGGGTAAGGTTGTTGTTTCAAGATCTTGTTGAATTGATTGTTTGGGACTGTCAATAGATTTCTTGGTCTTCTTCTTTTTCTTCTTGGTTTTGAAAGGAGTAGGAGGAGCATCTCCATTATTGTCTTCTTCGTCTTTGATAGTCACTAAATCTTCGTCATCGACTTTCCTTTTTCCTGGAGATTTTGGTGGAAGACCACTAGCCTGAAAATTGTCATAGTTAGGCGTTGTGTGAGGGATTTCGAGGAAGTTTTGTTTCTGAAAATCAACCTTAACTTTCTTCGATTTCGTTTTGTCTGGAGATTTGTCCTATGCAGAAGAAGGCTCTTTGGTGGTTGTAGTAGTAGTTTGATTGGAAGTCGAACTTACCTTCAATCCAGGTTTTTCTTTCTTAGCTATTTTTCTCTCGACAACTAACAATAGACATACATTTGAAGTTAGTTAAATAAACATTATTGAGTGAATTTGAAAGGATAATCGAAAGGATCAAGGAGTCCTTTGGTTCCACACCTTCATATGTATCAGATACAATAAAGATTGTTTATAAGTCATAGTGAAGGTAACCTTTGAAACTGTCCAAAGTATGCTTAGTCGAAACTACTCTCTTAGCAGGTTTTTGAGCATCATTTTTTAGGATGTTAAAAATATTTCCACAAGTAAACCAATTTGGATAAGGCGGAAAAAATGCTAAACCAAAGTTAGCATTTGGTAGTTTTGGAAATTTTGGTGGTTGTAATTGAAAAGCTAGTTCATATCTATGTTCAGACTTTATATAAGATGGAATTTTTAGGCTCGGAAGTTTTTTAGTAAATTTCTCTTTCAAAGTTTTTGCTGCGTCAAAAACAGTTCGACTAATATTAGTTGGATCATAGACAATTTCAAAGTATCTCTGGAATGCCTCGATTTCTTTGATGTGTGTGTGTGATACGATGGCAGAACCGACTGTTTTAGGAAAATGTTGGTTTGTGTTTTGCGTTTGTGTTTGCAAAATATTGCGGTAAGCAAGAGTCACCATCGACTTTTATTTTATCCAACTAGGAAAGGAAAAAAGCACAAGAAAATTCCTTTTTTGAGATTTTCTGAGTACGGGGGGTAGATTATAGAAAGGGAAGGTATTAGCACCCTTTTTATCCGTGGTTTTCCACGGGCTCTTAGGTACTTGCTCATCATTTTGAAAATTGCTTCTTTGTGTGTTTGTGTGATTTGAAAAGTTTTTGTTTTACTTCGATTTAACTCTTGCTTCTGTCTTCAAGAGTGTTACGAAGTCGTTTTGAAAACTTTGTTTGAAAAAGGAGTGTGAGTGTGAAAAGTTTATTTGTTTTGAGCAAGTACTTAAGAACTAATCTACCTACTCGAAAAAAGAATTGTTCTATGTTCGTTTCCTTTAGATATTGTTATCCCACTATTTGTGAGTAGGTAGTACCGTCGTTGGAGTTTTGAGGGTCGATCCGAAAAGGGACGTACGATCACTAAAGCAATGTTAGGACGTCTTAGTAATAACCCTAATGTCTTAAGACCGATATTTGAGGCAACTATTCTGAGGCAACCTTTCCGAGACAACTTTGATCTTTGGGACAAAAGAGCGACCACTAAAATACCCTATACTCAATGATCGTTTTACCGAAGGAAACCGAAGTGGGAGTATACCCTAGGAGTGCGCATGTGCGAGTGATTCAATTTCAAGTTATTTATCTTTTCACATTTAGAGTTTGATAACCATTTTAAAGTTAATCATACATTCTTGTCATGCATCCCTAATATTCATACATCTAACAGTTAATAGTTTGCGGAATTTAAAGTGCGGAAAGTAAAGTTAAGCTATTACAAGGCTTCGGGTATTTACATAGCCAAAAACAACCCGTAAAACAAAAGCGATAAATGCAAGTAAAAGTCCTAATTAAACTATTACAACTTGTGAGCGATTACATTAATATGGTAAAAAATATAAAGCGCGATGAATCGAGAATGAGCGAGAACTAGGGTTTTGACCCCGTCTAACCTAATCGAAAGAAAAAAACTATTTTTGTTTTTTTTAATTATATTTAAGAAAAAGAATAAGGTTTTTAAATTAAAATACAAAATTAATTAGTAATTAAATTAATTAAAGAAAACTAAATTTAACCTATTTTTGTGTTTTTGGTTATTTTTAAGAAAAAAAGAAAATATAATTAAGTTAGAAGCAAAAACCCTAATTGTTCTAATTATTTTTAATTTATTTACAAAAAATAAATTAAAGTTACCTAAAATTAAATATCCTAATTTAATTAATTTTTGTATAAAAAGAAAAATAAATATCCTAAATCTAATTGGGTAAAAAACATTTTTTGTGATTTTTTTTAATAAAAGAAAATCAATTTGTGTTAGCAAAACAAATAAATAAATTAAATAAAACAAAATATAAAAAAAGAAAAGAAAGAAGAAAACTGGGCCTGAAAGTAATTTTGGAGGGTGTGAATATCAAATCTGGGCCCAAAACAGGTTGGTCCACGTTGACTTCCATGCTCCCATGCTTTGCATTGACCAAGGCCTATGATGGTCCTTCATATGCTAGCCTTCAGATCTGGCTTCCAGGAGATCCAATGGTTAGATCCTGAGGTCACATGATGGTCTCTTGGCTTTGTGTGCGTGCCTGAACATTGAAAGAAAAATAATATGGAAGAATAAGGGGACCTGGGATTCGAACCCAGGCCCCAAGGCATTTTCCACATGCACCAATGCCAGCTGCATTGCGTGTTCAATTTGTACATAGAATAAACAATAATCATAATATATAATAATGTGACAAAAGGCGCCAAAATTCAAATAGGCCATTCCCATGGTGCCACGTTAGTCATCCCTGTCCTCTCTTCGTTGGTAAAAGTCAAAGACTTTTACCTACAGACAACATCCGTCGCTACAAACCTGCATATTCTCAAAATCAACCACAAGCAAGATAAATAAAATCTAAGGCCATGGATTGATTCATCTTGGCCTGCTGAGCACGATGGTGCCCCTTTCATGGCCCAATTTTACCTGTGTAAAAAGATCCTAAAATGAAGGATAAAACCCTAACAATGGCAAACCTTGATATAGTCCATAAAAATGCAATTGAGTGTTACAGATTGTTTGCAAATGATCCAAGGATCAAGAATATACAAATATTTCATGCTATAGATGCCAAAATTATGAAATTCGAGTTCAAGAAAAAGCCATTGTCGTGGCTGACTTACAGTGAGTTACAGTGCTGGAAACTCCTTGTTCTTGATTGGTTTCGCTTGCTTGTGATCCCGGGAAGCGATTGGGATGGCTGGAGGGTCTTGAGAATGCTTGGAAGTGCAAAATCGAATCACCACTTTTCTTTGATTTTTTCAAGCTTGCTCTGACTTTGTGCGCCTCTCTCTAGCCTTGTTTTAGGTCTGCAATTGTATACTATATACCAAGGATTGGATTAGGGTTGAAAACATGATCTCAATCTTCCTCTGTTATATCTTTTGATTTGGATTTGATTCACTTGAAAATCATTCCAAAAATAGGCTAAAACCAATATTTTTATGCTCATAAAAGCCTTGCACGAATTCAATCACTTTCCAATTGGATATGAGACCTGAAACATGCACAATATCTTGAGATTTCAATGATTTGGATTTTCTATGATTTGTTTTGATTTAAATTGATTTAATTCAAATAAAAATAAAAATAAATAATAAAAATAAGATAAAGACAATTGGGAAGAGTTAGGACTCGTGGACCATTCTACCAACTCAAAACAAGTGCAAAAAGTTAGGCCCATTTAGTAAAAATTGCAATTTGAGGCATAGTTGACTTTTGGCAATTTTGCAAAAAAAGGTCAACTTCACCAATGCATAACTTCCTCAATTTTGACTCTTTGAATGTGTTCTTGGACTTTTTAGAAAGCTTGATATGTCCTTTAAGCAACCCTTTTCGTCCCATCTCAATTTGGTATTCCATGTTCATGTATGAAGCTTTGACAAAAAAGGTGTTTTTGTTTACTTTTCAAAATGACCTATAATGTCAAAATTCATAACTTCTTGTGAGTGCATATTTTGAACTTGGGAGATGAAGATGGATTTTATGGAATTTCATCCTATTCAAAATGAGATTTTGATGGGTCATTTCTCATAAAGTATGAGAAATTTATGTTTGGTCAAAGTTGAGTTGACTTTTCCTGCAAAACCCTAATTTAGCAACTTTTGGGTTTTGATGAATTGTGAGCATTCCTTGATGAATCATGATCAAACCTTGATCAAATGATGAATAATACTTAAAAATGGGAATGTTGACAAAAAATCTTGAATTTTGACTGTATGTGGGCCACAGTTGACTTTTGCCCTAGCACAGTCGATTTTTAGGCTTTTGAGTAGTTGACTGAGCAAACTTTCTCTGCAAGGCTTGAAACTTGACATGGATGATCTTGAGAACATATTATTACATTGATGAGAATTTGAGACCCTTTGGACTCAAGTATCTTGATGCAACATGAAACCCTAATTTGAGGTAGACTGCCTTAAGAGAGAGCTTGTCTGGTCAACTTTTGGACTTCCTTGAGCAATTTGAGAACCTCACTTGAAATGTATTGAGAAATATGGGAGGGAAAATTTTGGGGTACAACATTGTGAACTTACCTTTTTGAATATTTTCCTGCATGAACGAAAAAGCTTTCATTAAACATTTTCTTATCTGAGTAGTGTTGAACATGTTCTTGGTATAAAATTCAGTCCACCAAGAGTAAACACTTTTAGTTGTGTAGAATGTTGGTTGAAACAAAGTAAGTTTAAATTCAGAAAATTTGGCATGATCGTTCTGATACTTTGCAATGTCCTGAAAGACATAATCCACTTCTGCTACACAAATCTCTTTCTTTCGATTAAAGATAGGTTCAGGAACAAGTTGACATAACCCAAACTGGCGGGATACAAAATTGGGTTGGTAGGCCAATAAACAAACATGGCTTTTCACTGGCATGATCCTGGAGATTAGAAGCCTTGGTAAAAGGAATGCATGTCATGTGTCTTTGATTTCTGAATCAACATTCTTCAAAGCATCTTTAATGGATGAGGTAAACCACTCACGACCATGGGTTCGATAAGCAAAAGGAGCCATAGTTGGGACAAAATCATGACAATTCAAAAACATCACCATATAATTGGTGAAACTTTTTTGGAGATTTTCTGCCTCTTCGTTTGGGGTTAATTATAGAAGTTTGATTCCTTCAATGGTATGATTGGAAATATCAACATCTTCTTCATTTATGGTCTTAAAGGTGCTAAGTGATGGCTCGAAAGTGGCATTTAGCCACAACTGAAGAAGCTAATATGGGCCAGCAAAGAGCAGGTTGGTACCAGTTTCATAGCTTTTTAATTTAGAAGTAAGAGACCCTAAGCTCTCATAAAGACCAGCTAAGAGCAATTCACTCAAACATATCTTTCAACCAAAATGCAATTGGTTGGCCATGGTTAAAAATCTCCTAGCAACTTGTAGTGATTTGTAGCAAAAAATGTACTTTGACAACCATAAGGCAAGGAAATATATATGTTCAATATATGTGACTTCATCCCCCTCGGTATGATACAGATTCATATAAGAGGTGAAACTAGCATTTTTAACTTGGAAGTTAATGGTGTTGTCTGATTGTAAGTAAGGTTCAAAGGTTTCTCCAGTTGGAGGAAGTCCAGTTATTGTAGCTATGTCAAAAAGAGTGGGAGTCATCATCCCACAAGGAAGATGAAAAGTGTTATAGGTGTTATCCCAAAAATATAAAAACGCTAATAGCAAAGGTTGACAATAACTGAATCCCAATTTTGACATTTGAATTAAGTCAAAGATACCCAAATCTTTCCAATCTTGAGATTTTTTCTTTTCGATTTTGGAAAGCCAAGATAGATAAAGCTTATCTAATGAGGGGCAAGATCGAAAGGGTTTAAAGTTTTCAGTTATGTAATCTAATTGAAAAACTTCTCTCTTTATCTTAGAAATTGAGGTCTCCTCGAAAGTTTTTTCTTTGGAAGTTTTTGTGGGTTTCTTAGCAGAATCGTCATCATTTTTCTTAGGAGGCTTGGCTCCATTAGATATTTGTTTATTCTCATGGTAAACGGGAAAAAACTCTACAATTTTTTCTAGATTTTCAGCAGAGATCAAAGGTCCCATAAAACATAGGGTTTTATCAGCGAGAGAGGAAGGAATGAGTACCTGGGAAGCATAAATAGCTTTTTATTCTGGAGTAAATTTGGGGGTAGAGATGAATTCTTGATTTTTAGTGGTCATAAGTTCACTAAAAAGCCTAGATTGAAGAGCAAATTTCTTTGAAGTTCTTGTTCCTTTGTTCTTGGATGATTGTTATTTCTTGGATGATAACATTGTTGAGATAAGTGTTGGATTGAAATTTGAAAAATGGGTTTTGTTTTTGAATTTTTTGGAAGATTGAAAGTTACAGAAACAGAAGTGTGAAGATGAAGATGAAGTGTTTATAAAATACTTATAGTGGTTGAGAAGTTTACACTATAACAAGTTAGTTGGACACGTATGCTTCTGTTATAAGAAGAGGAAGAGGTTAAGTTATTTTATCTTGGGGACTATTTTTTAAGTGGTAATGATGAACTGCTATGTGCACGTTTGAATAGACGTTTGGAAAAAGTGATTACTTTTTATGACGTCACAACAGTAAAAGGTTATCATGAGTATATGGTTTATCAAAATTCAAGATTATTATTCAAAAATGACAGTTTCTCTACATGACGAAATACACATTTTTGAGGGGCAATTTGTTGGCTTAGAATTTCGATTACAGCGGTTGTTTGAACACATTAATATTGTTTTTGGTGTTTGGGATTCGTTTGGATTGAATTAAGTAAAAGATCAAGTGTTTGAAATGGTTTTATGGACAAACAAAATGAATATAATAAATAGTCGTTAAGTATATTTTGAAAACGAAAGTTTTGGGATATATACGTCGAAAACTTGGCGCCAACAGAAGAGAGGAATTTGAATTTGAAATCGAATGTTTGAGTCATAGAAGACGCGTGGAAGTCTGATGGGTTCAAAGGACATGCAATCTTTGAACGTGGCACTCTATTATAGAAATACCGTTAGGGTCAAATTAGTATAAATATGGATCTTAATGTTAGGATTCAAGGTGTTCATTTTGTACAAATTACTCAATATACTTGAAGTACCAAGTGTTAGAGAAAAGAGTTGCAGAAAATGTACGTATAGACACCATTATTGTTCTTTTCAAATCATTTTACTTTATCAATATCAATTCTTTTAACATTTTCAGTATTTCCTTTACTTTTTCAAGTCATTTACATTTATTCTACATTTCCTTTATGTTTCCAGTCAAAACCTTTGCATTACTCATTCGAAACCCTTTTATTCGAACTTTAAATTATAATTATAATCTTTATATTGTTATCAACAAAATAATGTTAAACATGAATTCCATTATAAGTTTAATCTTAGAAACTTATACATATGTCATAGGATCAATCTAGTCGATCCTGCAAGTTACCAAAGTATTTAGTTTGGAGGACTAGCGGTTGTTTACCAAATTCACGCGTAAAAACCAACTGAGTTTTCAAAACTATAAAGTCCCCTATAGACTACTCCTCTCCAGCAGAGCTTATTCTCCTCGGTAAAGAGTTTACCTCAGCAGAATACTCCTCCACCAACAGGGTTTACTTCCCCAACTAAGTTCAGATTTCCGTCAACAGGGTTTATTTCCCCAGCGAAATTCAATCTCCCTAGCTTAAGCCAGATTGTTACTCCCAGGGAGTTGCTACTGAGTCTGAAACCATACCAGATATCAGTCAACTTTATCCTTCCCAGATGAGTCGGAAGGTTATCCATCTCTTTTATCCCCGGTCAGGGTATACAAGAATTACAATCTCCAGTAGAGCAAGGAACAACCAACATTTTGATCTTTTCTCTCCCAAGAAGAAATCAACATTCTCCTAGAGGAGTTTCCTCAAACAAAAAATGGGAATTCCCAGCGGAAACAATCCTCAGAAGATCGAAGATACACATACTCTTCATCCCTAGTAACAGTCATGGATTTATTTTCCCCAGACAAAAATGCTGCTTGAGTTTACAAAAACACTTCAACAACATTTCATATTCATACCAACAACATAACATATGCATACAAAACGCATATAATACAATCTCATTTATTTTGAGAACATTATTATGCAATGCATTTCATACATCATAACATTGCATACAACTAACTCTTTACCTTGTCATGAAAGGTTAATCAACAGACAAACATCATCAACTACTGGTATGACCAGACAGTCCTCTCAAAGACAGCATTTTTGGCTCAACTTAGATTGAGCGTAGATCTATTCTGATACTTCTCTCAATTGAAGACGAGCGTGGATATCTTCTGGCTTAGATTAAATCAACCATAGATTTACTCTGATACTTCTTCCAATTGAAGACGGTCATAGATATTTTCTGGCTCAGTTTAAATCAAACATGGATTCATTCTGATAATTCTTCCAGATTAAATCAAACATAAACATCTGCTGGCTCAATTTAAATCAATCATAAGATTAATTTTGATACTTCTTCCAGTAGACCTTCTTCTGGATCATCTTAGATCGAGTAAATATCTATTCTGATACTTCTTCCAGTTGAAAACATTTTCTGGCTGAGACAAAACTAAGTATAGGTTTAGTCTGATACTTCTTCCAGATAAAAGAAAGCACAAGCATCCTATGGCTCAGAGTAAATCGACCAAAGATTTATTCTGATACTTTTTCCAGCAGACCTTTTCCTGGTTCAGGTTAAATCGACCAAAGGTTTATTTTGATACTTCTTCCAGCAGACTTTTTTCTGGCTCAGATTAAATCGACCAAAGTTTTATTCTTATACTTCTTCCAGTTAAAGACAAAGAGACCCCTCCTGGCTCAGATTAAATCAACCAAATATTTATTCTGATACTTCTTCTAGTTGAAGACGGTCATAGATAGCTTTTGGCTCAGATTAAATCGACCAAAGATTTATTCTGATATTTCTACCAGTAGACCTTTTTTCTTGCTCAGACTAAATCGACCAAAGATTTATTCTAATACTTCTCCCAGTTAAGGTAAAGGAAACATGTTCTAGCTCAGTCTAAATCAACCATAGGTTTACTCTTATACTTCTTCCAGATAAAGAATAATATGAACATCTTTTGGCTCAGATTAAATCGATCATAGATTTATTCTGATACTTCTTCCAGTTGAAGTCAACAGTTATTTTGGATGGCATCTATAAGCCCATCTCATACGAATCTCTGTCACCTCTCCAAATGGCATCTATAATCCCATTCCATGTACAATCAATCAACACCATTATTTCTTGCACAGGCGAGTGCAAATTTCTGGGCACTTAGGTGTTCAATTCTCTTCTACCTTCAAGTTACAAACGGAGGACATGCCAATCTAACTCTTCAGGTTTAATAATGTTGAACAGGGGAAGTTGCTGTACCCCAAAATTTTCCCTCCCATTTTCCTCAATACATGCTTTCCAAGGTTCTCAAATACTCAAGAACCTCAAGGGTTGACCAGTCAAATGCTCCTCCTAAGCCAAAGGTCTACAACTAGGGTTTTGAGTTTCTCAGGGAAATTTGGGTTACAAAGGTCTCAAGTGGTTTCCATGATTCATCATAGGTCTCCAACAATGTGCATGTCAATTTTCAAGTCCTACATCACAAGTTTGCTCAGTCAAATGGCTCAGATGATTGAAAATCAATTGTATTGGTCAAAAGTCAACTATGGTCAATTTATAGTCAAACTTAAATACTTTTGGTCAACATCAACATCTTGAAGTGATATTCATAATTTGTTCAAGGGTTGATCATGATTATTCAAGGAAAGACCTCAAATCATCAAAAGTCAAGAATTGACAAATTAGGGTTTCTTAAGGAGAAGTCAACTGAACTTTGACCAAGCATAACTTTCACACGCTTAATCAACTTTTCCCCAACCAAATCTCATTTTGAATAAAATTCAATTCTCTACAACTTTGTTTTTATTATCAAGTCCAAAAAATGCTTCATTTGAAAGATATGAGCTAATACATTATAGGTCATTTTCAAAAGTCAACAAAAGACACTTTTTGTCAAGGAAACTTACATCAAGATAAATTCTCCAAAAGCAAAAATGATCAACATATATATTGTATATGACATCTTGAGCTTTCCAAAAAGTCCAAGATCACTTTAAAAAGTTGAAAATTGAGCAAGTTATGAGTTGCACAAGTTAGGGAATTTTGAGGAAATTCATGAAATGCAAGATGAGCAAAATTGAATTTTTGAACTAATGAGCCTAGTTTTTTATGTTCAAACATATTCACAACAACTTAAAGGACCTATAAAAATCATTCACACATTTTATTGATTTTTATTACTTTTATTTGAATTTTATTCATTTAAAAAAATCAAATGAAAATTATGAATAAAGGTTTGGGCCTGTTGATTTCAGCCCTTTGCAAGCCCATTACAAACTTATGCAAGCCTGTCAAAGATGTCCAGATTCGTGCACAAGCCAAAATGGCAAGAATACATCACATTTTGCAATTTTTAAAATTTTGATTCTTGGCTTTATCATGGCCATCGTTGCTTGATATCCTTCCATCTTTGCTAGCCCGCTCACTCTCTCTATATAAAGCAAATAAAAGCAACTCAAAACACACAAAAAAATCACTGCATACAAACCTCCAAAATTCCATCAAATTTCAAAAGAAATGAGAAATCTAAAACCTAAGTTCCAGTCCTTCTCAGTCACAACTAGACCCTAAAATCATCTCCTAGACGCTCATAAGGTAGGTAAGGGTAAGTTTTAACGATTCCCTAAGCCTGAATCGTGCCACCTATCATCTTCATTTTGCATTTTGTTCATCATTCGTATTTTTAAATTCATGCATTGGTATTTGTTTCTAACCACTTATATCATCATATGTCGTTGTTTAGAACAGATCTGGACAAAAAGTATGAAGCTTTGACGTAAGAATTGTGTTTTACAATGGTTAGGGCAAAATGCTTCTGTATCATCGTATCCCTATTTCCAGGCCGATTCAGATCAAAACAACCTCACCATTAGACTCGCGGGGCTTGGTTTAGTAGGATAGGATACTTCTGGATTTTAAAAATGGATGTTTTTGAAGGTTCGGTGTCTTGAAGGGCCAGAGAAGACAACCAGAAGGTTAACTCCGGTGTGCTGACTCCGGTATTTTAAGTGTCATCACCTAGTTGGCTTGTTCAAATCCACCTGGGCGCGCGCATTTTGAATCAAATATAATTTATTTATATAATATATTTATTTATTTGTATTTGAACTAACGAATGAACAATACAGCCCAGTGGCAGTGTGCACATCCTAGAGGCGTACCCCTTCCATGTCCTGGGTTCAATCCAAACGCGAGGGAGTTTTATTTTTCTTGTATTTTCATAACAGATCTGGTGCATGCAAGGTTAAACGCGCATGATGCATTTCACGCCTGGACCATCAGATCTCAAAGCTACAAATCCAATGCCCCTGGATCAGCAGGCACACCATAGGGCGCATGGGTCCAGATGTACTGAATCGTGCGTAGCTCCTGGGTTCATTTATTATTGGGGCCTAACCAATTCAGAAACTCACCCCCCATTTTCCTATTTTGCAGTGCAGGCCCATTATTCTTTTTATTTGTTTTATTCAATTAACATTTTTAATCAGTTTTTTTTAATCAACAAAAAGTCACAAAAATCACAAAAAAAATATTTAAGTTTTTGTTAATTAGTTTAATTTTTGTTAAATTTAATTAATTAATTTAATCACTTCAAGTTTATTTTGTTAATTAAAATTAGGTTTATAATTCAATTATCTTTCTAAACAAAAATACCAAAATATTTTTATACTTAGAAGTTTTTTTTTGGGGGGGCTTTAGATATTTTTTCCCTTTTTCATCTCCGTGCATTTATTTACATTCTCGCATTATTATTTATTTGTAATTGTCTATAGTTTGTAATAGCTAATTAGGACCTTTTACATTTTTATCCCCAATTTTTGGTTTGTATTTCCCCCATCCCCGAAGCGATGTAATAGCGTAGTTTACTTCCTGCACTTTTATTTTCTTGCCGTTATTGTTATATATCTAATTGCGAGATTAAATAGGCGTCCATGGCAAGATCTTAAAAGCAACGCTAGAAAACCTAACATCTAAGACAAACATAATTGAAACACAACTCACTTTGGCATATGCGTACCTCTAAGGACCTCCACTTGTTGCCTTCGGAAATAACAGTCACATCTCTCGAACGTAAGAAATTTTAGCAAAGACCCTTTGGTTAAAAGATTACAGTCCATCGATGACCCTTCGATACTGCCTCGGTAATTGATCTTGGGTACCTTAGGGTAATTGCTAAAGTATCTTACGGAGTTGCCTTCATGACAGTGTGATAACCCTCGCTTGTCCCTTAAAACATCCAATGATAAGGCTACCTATCGACTAATGGTAGGATATCAATATCTAAAGGAAAAGAGGAAAATAACAAAGACCTTTCGAGTAGATAGATAGCTTATAGTTGCTCACAAAACAAACAAATTTCTCACACATAACACTCTCTTTTCTAAATCTTTTTCAAAGACAAAAACACTTTGTATGAAGGTGTCTTTTTATAAAGTTTCGTCGTACTAAGGTGTCTTTTTAAAACATTACACAAAAAAGCACTTACACAAGTTCGCCGTACTAAGGTGTCCTTTTTAAAAACACTTACACAAAAAAGCATTTTCAAAGTGAGCTAGCAACTAAGAGCCCGTAGATAACTATCGGATGAAAAGGGTGCTAACCACATTCCCTTTCCATAACCTACCCCCTACTCAAAAAAATTCTCGAAGGTCTTTCCTACTCTTTTCACCCTTTCCTTTATTGGATAAAAGAAAGGTCGATGGCGACTCTTGCTAAACCAATACATTTGCGATAACATGCAAAATCACTAAAGTCAGTTCTCCTACCGCATTACACACACCTTCAGTTGTCTCTTCGCCAAGTCGGGGAGGTCAACACCAATCTTGACTCCTTTGAAGGGGTCGCTGCCTAAGAGGAGTATCACACTCGTAATTTGAAAATGTAGCGGTAAAAATTTAAGACTAAGCCATTAATTGACTTAACTCATATCAGTGAAAGTCGCCACCACACTTTATTGTTTCCAAAGGGAAATGGAAAAAAAAGAGAACAAAACCCAAAATGAAATAGAAGATCAAAGATCAAGTTACGGGAGTCGGTTATGCAGAGGGAATGTATTAGAACCCTAAGCAATCTATGATACTCTGCATGATCCACTTTGTTTGTTTCTAATCAGAGAGTGTGTTATCTAAAGCTCAAACTTGCTAAAAGGGAAAGAATGAATGAAAGATAATTAAAGAAACAAAAGAAATATTTTTTATTATAGCGCCCTTCGTGAAATAAGGGATCATGGCACTCAAAGTTCTTCTCAGAAATAACAAAACTTGATGTGTTTATTGATTTTAAAAGAAGATACAGTCATCATTTTTAAGGAGAGGACTCGTCTAATCGTCCAAAGAGGATAAGAAAGAAAGAAAGATATTACGCACCAACATGGGGGAGGGTTTGAGAATGCCTCTAGTACTCAAGTGGAAAAGTGGACAACCATGGGGATAGAGAAATAACATCTCGATTAAAAATGAATCATGTCTATCTTGAAAAAGGTTTTAAAGGGTAATAGGTGCCTCGAGCGCACAAAAAGATTTGAATGAGGTTAAACTTTTTTTAGTCTTTTTGAAAGTGTTAGAATATGCTTATGTGGTTTAGTATTTATTAAGAAAAGAAGTTTGAAAAGTCACTTGACAAAGTCAAAGTTATTATGAAAGCGGTTGAGTTTATAAACAAGAAGGTTTGAAAAAGATGAGAAGGTTTTGAAAAATTGAAGAATGGGAGGAGATGAAGATAGTATCCTATGTACAGGAAAGTAAAAGGTAAAGATAAAGAGGATATGACCGAATAAGAAACTGGTACTTGACATAATAAAGTCAATACAATGTTCCCATCCCTTTGGATTTAAATCCACATGCAGATAAACAAACCAAGAGTATATCAAACCTCATGTGGAAATAAATCACAAGCAGACATCATCAAAGAAACCCAAGGCATCAGATTAATATTCAAAGCAAACGGTAAAGCGCATCAAGTGAAAATAATCACAAGCCAGGAAAGTGCACCAGGTAAGCTCAAAGTGTCAGATAAAGTGTAAAGCATCGGATAAAAATCACTGTATCAGATAAAATTCCAACAGACAGACGAAACCAGGATAACAGAGGAATAATCCGAACATCTCATGTGAAATAAAGTATCAAATCTGAGTGGATAAGAAACCTGTATCAAAGCTAAAAATGAAACGAAAGAAATATTGATAATGGATGCTTAATTAATTAACTTAAAAGTTAATTAAGTTAATTAATCATGTAAGAAAAATTAATTAGTTGAAACTAATTAATTTTTAATAACGAAATTAAATAACTAAATCAACTTTTAGTAAATTAACTAAAAGAAACAAAGTAACATTAAGATGAAGTGAATTTTTAATCGATTAATCAAGAGTTGATTAACTTAATTAATTGAGTTAAGAAAAATAGTATTAGTAAACTAATCCATTTTTAATAACAAAATCAAGTAAATAAATCAACGCTAGGTTAATCAATTAAAAGTGGATAAAAGTTGCGAAGAGGAAGTATTGTCTTGATCCGTTTTGAGAAAATTGCACAAACCAACAAACAAGTTAGTAATCACAAGGGAATTATAAACCAAATGAAACTTGAATCAAACTGCCATGAACAAATGAATATTTCTCAATCAAGAACCAAGAAAATATGTTATTATTCAATGTAGATAACAAAAATCAGCACTGTATTCATTATTCCAAACATGTGCAAAGTCAAACAAATCCAATGATTATCAAGATCTCAAATCACAAGCAAAAACCAGAATCAACAACTCAAGTTATTGTCCAATTTGAAATATGAGAAGTCGAGTTCTAAACCAGCTTTTATCACAAAAATCAAAAACTGGGCAACACCTTAATAATTCGTTGATACTCGATAGAATCACCTCAAAAGTGTTCAACATGAATGGAATACATAATGATGCCACAACCAAATTATTCCTTCGAATTCAAATCAAACTGTTCAACAATGTCATCTAAATCTACTTCCAAATTGATTGATCAAACATAACATAAACGACATTAATGTAAAGTCTCTGAATAATGGAACTTTGACGATTGGAAAGACTTCGCTAAAGTTGGATGTCGTCAATGGAAGCGCCATCATCAATGAGTCTTAATCGACATTGTCATGTTAATCAAATCTAAATTAACTCCTAATTATATGAATTGGTATAGATCGAGTACAATTGATTTTTTTTCTTTCAAGATAGGTATTTATACGGCCCGCGCTAAACCACTTACACAAATCAGCTTCAACACTAACTGTAACAAAATTACCAAACCACTTACACACAACACTTTACCCAACAAAATTAACAACCCACAAACACTCAAACCCACAACCAATACATACCACACACTCAACCACAAAACCAAGAGCATACCGCATACCACCACCAACAACAGGATTATTACCAAAATACCTAACAAACATATGGTCACTAACATATCCTGCTACCATAGCCAAAACACCCAAGAAACATATGACACAACATTTTCTATGATAGCCAAAACAGTCAAACATCACAACACCAAAACATCCAACAAACATATGGCTATCAAACACCACAACAACAATTCTTTCCTTTCCCCAACAAAGCATTCACACTAATGTCACCATTCAATCGACCATGTCGTCTCGCCAATAACTCCATTAACCCAAACAATACAATCCAACTACCACGCAAGGGTAACAAACTCAATACA
The DNA here is from genome assembly GCA_948472305.1 of Vicia faba. Lineage (NCBI taxonomy): Eukaryota > Viridiplantae > Streptophyta > Magnoliopsida > Fabales > Fabaceae > Vicia > Vicia faba. The sequence continues at coordinate 1,140,951,727 of OX451740.1, read as the reverse complement.
AAATCTCTTAATGCAGACACAAGACTACGTAGAACTAGAAGAACTTTTTAGGGAATCTGGTGATGGTGATCGCTCCAGAGACCTCGTATCAAACACTTCAGGTGAATCAACAGAGACCTATACGAGAAAGGATACTACAGAGGTTGTATAATCGATGACATGCTATGATCAATCAGAATCATTATCATTAGTGTAAAAATATTTTTATATGTCATCCGATTTAAATTAAATATTATTAATATTTAATAAATTTTCTTTTAATTAATTAATTATTTAAATAAAAAAATTAAAGTGATGGAGTTAGATAAATTGATGTCTTCTGTAAAGATCAAAGTGTAGATGTTAATTAAAGTTAGTAACCACGAGGGAATTATAAATCAAATGAAACTTGATTAAACTGCATGAACAAATGAATATTTCTCATCAAGAACCAAAGAAAATATGTTATTATTCATTGTAGATAACAAAAATCAACATTGTATTCATTGTTCCAAACATGTGCAAAGTCAAACAAATCCAATGATTATCAAGATCTCAAATCAAAAGCAAAAACCGGAATCAACAAACTCAAGTTATTGTCCAATTTGAAACATGAGAAGTCGAGTTCTAAACAAGCTTTTATCACATAAATCAAAAACTGGGTAGCACCTTAATAATCTGTTGATACTCGATAGAATCACCTCAAAAGTGTTCAACATGAATGGAATACATAATGATGCCAAAACCAAATTATTCCTTCGAATTCAAATCAAAATGTTCAACAATGTCATCCAAATCTACTTCCAAATTGATTGATCAAACATGACATAAACGACATTAATGTAAAGTCTCGGAACAATGGAACTTTGACGATTGGAAAGACTTCGCTAAAGTTGAATGTCGTCAATGGAAGCGCCATCATCAATGAGTCTTAATCCGACGTTGTCATGCTAATCGATCTAAATCAACTCCTAATTATATGAATTGGTATAGATCGAGTACAATTGTTTTTTTTCTTTCAAAGATAGGTATTTTATACGGTCCGCGCCAAACCACTTACACAAATCAAGCTTCAACATTAACCGTAACAAAATTACCAAACCACTTACACACAACACTTTACCCAACAAAATTACCAACCCACAAACACTCAAACTCACAACCAATACATGCAACAGACTCAACCACAAAACCAAGAGCATACCACATACCACCAACAACAACATGATTATTATCAAAAAACCTAACAAACATATGTCACTAACACATCCTGCTACCATAGCCAAAACACCCAAGAAAAATATGACACCAACATTTTTCTATGATAGCCAAAAATACTCAAACATCACAACACCAAAACATCCAACAAACATATGACTATCAAACACCACAACAACAATTTCTTCCTTTCCCCAACAAAGCATTCACACTAATGTCACCATTCAATCGACCATGTCGCTCGCCAATAACTCCATCAACTCAAACAATACAATCCAACTACCACGGCTAGGGTAACCAAATTCAATTACAAAATCTCGTTAATACAGACACAAGACTACATAGAACTAGAAGAAATTTTTAGGGGAATCTGGTGATGGTGATGCTCCAAAGACCTCGTATCAAACACTTCAGATGAATCAACAAAGACCTATACGAGAAAGGATACCTCAGAGGTGTATAATCGATGACATGTATGATCAAGAAGATCATTATCATTAGTGTAAAAATATTTTTTGTATGATCCGATTTAAATTAAATATTATTAATATTTAATAAATTTCTTTTATTAATTAATTATATTTAAAAAAAATTAAAGTGATGGAGTTAGATAAATTGATATCTCCTTTAAAGATCAAAGTGTAGATGTTAATTGAATTGTCTTGCCCTACGAGAGACGTCAATTCAATTGATTAGACCCATAAAATACATTCAATTGAACTGACTTGTCTTCTTAAATGTGTAATATAGACGTCAATTCAATTGGCTTGAGCTATATATTACAATTTTTTTTAAACATGATTATTTTGAAAAGTAATAAAAAATATAATTATTTAAATAATTTGGTAAAAAAAAACTAGACAATTTTTATTTAAAAAAAATCACATTTTTAAAGTAACTGAATAGTTATCAAAGTAAGAAAGACCCATTATATATATATATATATATATATATATATATATATATATATATATATATATATATATATATATATATATATATATTATATATATATATATATATATATATATATATATAATATATATATATATATATATATATATATTTATATATATTATATATATATATATATATATATAA